>CM049846.1:27308565-27806840 GCA_027422415.1 Schizothorax lantsangensis
ATGCCAACTATATGCACAATGCAAGCCACTTTAAAAACTCACAAACATTTGTCACAAAGAAACATAAGCAAACTCTTGTTTTGTTTACAGTGAGTGAAAAAAAAAGAAATAATAATAATAATAATAGTACTAAACGTTAGGCAGTATCGGTTTGAATCACACAAAAGCAACAACAAATTGCACAGTAAATATACTGTGGTTTCTGAGTAATTTGTTTATTACTAAAATCATTCACATCTGTGTAAAAACTGAAAAACAGTGTGTAACAATAGGATGGAAAAATGAATAAATTTGAGAGTAAATCTGTCTGAGATGTGTAGACATAAAACGTATTTGGAAAGTTTAGCCACAATTAAAAATTGGTTAAAATAATTGAATTAGATGACAATATCTGGTAATATCTCTAATCTGGAAAAAAAAAAAATATATATATATTTTTTTTTTTATATGCAAGTTCAGTGTAAAACAAATATGAATACATGCTATACATTTTGTGCAGACATTTATAAATTTAACATTTAACAACCATTTCTTTCTATTTTTTTATTGTTCTCATATCTGCTGTGCACAATTTAGTTTACAGAGTGTGTGAGCACGCATATGTCTACTGTGAGTTCAGTGCGGATTTACTTGTTCGGAAATCTGAATTCTGAAATAGAAATGCTTGACTTTGCATTTACACAATTTACAGACAAGAATATATCAGTATACAGGTGCATCTCAATAAATTAGAATGTTGTGGAAAAGTTCATTTATTTCAGTAATTCAACTAAAATTGTGAAACTTGTGTATTAAATAAATTCAATGCACACAGACTGAAGTAGTTTAAGTCTTTGGTTCTTTTAATTGTGATGATTTAGGCTCACATTTAACAAAAACCCACCAATTCACTATCTCAACAAATTAGAATATGGTGATATGCCAATCAGTTAATCAACTCAAAACACCTGCAAAGATTTCCTGAGCCTTCAAAATGGTCTCTCAGTTTGGTTCACTAGGCTACACAATCATGGGGAAGACTGCTGATCTGACAGTTGTCCAGAAGACAATCATTGACACCCTTCACAAGGAGGGTAAGACACAAACATTCATTACCAAAGAAGCTGGCTGTTCACAGAGTGCTGTATGCAAGCATGTTAACAGAAAGTTGAGTGGAAGGAAAAAGTGTGGAAAAAAAGATGCACAACCAACCGAGAGAACCGCAGCCTTATGAGGATTGTCAAGCAAAATCGATTCAAGAATTTGGGTGAACTTCACAAGGAATGGACTGAGGCTGGGGTCAAGGCATCAAGAGCCACCACACACAGATGTGTCAAGGAATTTGGCTACAGTTGTCGTATTCCTCTTGTTAAGCCACTCCTGAACCACAGACAATGTCAGAGGCGTCTTACCTGGGCTAAGGAGAAGACGAAATGGACTGTTGCCCAGTGGTCCAAAGTCCTCTTTTCAGATGAGAGCAAGTTTTGTATTTCATTTGGAAACCAAGGTCCTAGAGTCTGGAGGAAGGGTGGAGAAGCTCATAGCCCAAGTTGCATGAAGTCCAGTGTTAAGTTTCCACAGTCTGTGATGATTTGGGGTGCAATGTCATCTGCTGGTGTTGGTCCATTGTGTTTTTTGAAAACCAACGTCACTGCACCCGTTTACCAATAAATTTTGGAGCACTTCATGCTTCCTTCTGCTGACCAGCTTTTTAAAGATGCTGATTTCATTTTCCAGCAGGATTTGGCACCTGCCAACACTGCCAAAAGCACCAAAAGTTGGTTAAATGACCATGGTGTTGGTGTGCTTGACTGGCCAGCAAACTCACCAGACCTGAACCCCATAGAGAATCTATGGGGTATTGTCAAGAGGAAAATGAGAAACAAGAGACCATGAAATGCAGATGAGCTGAAGGCCACTGTCAAAGAAACCTGGGCTTCCATACCACCTCAGCAGTGCCACAAACTGATCACCTCCATGCCACGCCGAATTGAGGCAGTAATTAAAGCAAAAGGAGCCCCTACCAAGTATTGAGTACATATACAGTAAATTAACATACTTTCCAGAAGGCCAACGATTCACTAAAAATGATTTTTTTTATTGGTCTTAAGAAGTATTCTAATTTGTTGAGATAGTGAATTGGTGGGTTTTTGTTAAATGCGAGCCTAAATCATCACAATTAAAAGAACCAAAGACTTAAACTACTTCAGTCTGTGTGCATTGAATTTATTTAATACACGGGTTTCACAATTTGAGTTGAATTACTGAAATAAATTAACTTTTCCACAACATTCTAATTTATTGAGATGCACCTGTATATGAGGAGAAGATACACATACATCAGTAAATATGTGAGGAGAAGAAGAAGAAAAGAAACACTTCTCAAGCACACTGTCAAAGTCTATATGAAGATACATGACAACATCAGATCTTCTCGCCTTGATCACCATGCAGGTTGACTCATTTTGTGAAATTTAATATATCACGCAGTATACTCTGTATGTATGAATGAGTAAATGCTTTACAAGTTTTAGCAACCCTGGTAATATAATTCAAAGCAAGCTAACAAACAAACCTAATTATTTTAGCAACATAGACATAGCAAGACTGAAACAATGCAAAAGCATAGCGATCAAAACAAAAACCAGCTCTCTCTGTAATGTTTTGATCATTTGTGAGTAATCTCTCCCCTGACATTTGAAAGTTACTTACATCACAGATATTTCACACTTTTACTGTTCATCATATGAGAGTACAGCAGCGATATACATGTTGAGTATATCTGAAGCTTGCAGGCCATCCTAGTTATTTCATGGGCTAAACTCTCAGTGCGTTGTTATTGTGTTCCCCACAACAGATGCACTGTTCTTCTCTCCCTGTCTCAGCGTGTTCTCATTGTGTCGAGAGCTGTCGCTTCTGCTTAACCCAACCCTGTTTAACCTGCTCCAATTAATTCATTACACTCCCAGAGAAACCAAAGTATAACATAGTGTTCTAACTAATCCACGGAGTCTGAAAAATCATAACTTATGTTGTATGGCTAGAAAAAAAAAAAAAAAAAAAAAAAAAAAGAAATAGTCTCTCCAAGATTGTGCTGCATTATGAAGTTGAACTTTTTCAAAGTATATACTGGAGCCTATGCTTGATCAGATGCAGCATCTGTGTCACCGTTGAGGTAAAAAGAAGACACTTCTCTTTTATCATTCATAAGAAATTAATCGTGGTCCAAGTTGGTATCTGGGTCACATTACATTAATGGGTGACCTCTGAACCAGTCCTTTAGGCTGTGATGTACTTAATCCACTACACAATTTCACACCTCTATACAAAGGTTCAATTTGTTGAGCTATCAGTTATTGGAATTAGATTTGTACAAACTGACTTCATGTTGCTCAAGAGCTATTCATCTACTGAGCATAAATACTCTCAGAGGGAGTAAACTGTTCTCCTATGTGTGCCCTCTGGAGGTGCCCGGTATCTGTCCAAACAATGATAGCTCTTTTCAGGGTTTCCTCTGCAAGGCCAAATAGCTTGTCGGACTAAACAAACAGTGTAACCCATATATCTGCCAAGGATTGAGACAGAGGCAAACAACTGAAAGCAGGAAGAAATATCCATCCTGTGGAAGAGATGTGCACCTTTCACTGAGGAAGAAGGAAGCAGTAGAGGAAGGTAGATGGTATCTAGAATGAGGAACCACCAGGTCAGTTTTGTACAAGAAGTCCCTTCTATAAAAACATGGGATAATGACCATAACACCAGTTTGGGAAGAAGCCGCATTCACTTAAGAGGCCATCTGACTGGACAAACATTACTCATGAATACAGCGTCTTGGTTTTATGTGTTTCCTGTCCTCGTGACCTGTTCAATGCCATTAGAAGGCTGCTGAATCTTTACAACATTCACTTTTTTTGCAGGATGCAGGCGTGCAGCCCTGGAGAACACGTGTCAGCCCTGTGGCAGTACGGCTTGTAAAAATGTTGAGGTGCTGAGCCTTTGATGCTCTCCTTATGGAACATGGCCCATTGCTGGAGGAGATATCCAGGATGGCCATTTCCTAACCTCCAGGCCTGTTCACCACCAACAGGAAGTCATTTATTCTCCATGTCCCTTTTGTATGCAGACAGAGAAGTCTGCTGATGGACTGATTGTGAATCAAGGAACAATGGATAGGCGTGTGTTTGTCCAGTTCCTACATAGCATGAAACACTTGCAACCCTACATAACACATAAACATGTGACTTACAGCCCAGCTCATGGTGCTGGATTTGGATTGGGTTCCTTTCCATGTAGCCTCTAATTCAGGCTTCTGCACAACAAAACTAAATAATTCTCGTTAAAATGAATCTGTCAATAACAGAAGCACCTAATGTTGCAAAATATGAGTTTTTCACACTGCATTAGGTTCAACAGGACTAAAGGTGTGCCGGGGTAAAAGGTTTATTAGAATATTATTCCCCTCCAAACCATTAGATGGCACACAAATTTGCTGTAGCACTTTTCCTACACATTCACGTTTTACTGTGCACATGGGAATTTGACTGATCCTTGATGCGATCATGGGCAGCAATGCTAACTACTTATGTAATATTGCTGTTTTAAATGTTTAAATGTTCTAGATTCATTCAGCAGTTAAAAATAAATAAAATATCAGATTTACTGTTACTATACTGTAAAACCATATTACATTATTATGGGATCTCCATCAAGAAGTATAAAAAGCTTTCAGAATATGTCTTTTTTTTACTGTTTTCAGTAATGAAAAAAAAAGACCATGAAGTGCCAAAAATGCCATGTTAGGTTTGATTGCAGGTTATGTAGTGAGTTACAATATCATTCAGCTCATAGGTTAGTGGGAAATGTGAATTGGTTCTTAGAAGGGACAAACACCAGCCACCAGCTCCATTTTGGATATTTTTTTTTTATTTTGCAACCACATTACCAGCCGAACACAAGGGGCTTGTTTTGGAAAGGTCTTCTTTTACACTTTAATTTCCAAATAGAAAAATAGCATTCCCAACACATCCAAAGCATAATACTTGTTGTGAATTTTTTTTTGCCTTTCAATGTAAGATGCTCAGAGACCTGATGTGAATATCACAGTGGAATAGCCTCCTAGGTAATTGCTATAAGATTCAACATTACTGTAGTCTTTCTCATAGGGGTTCCACTGTTTAACCCAGCATTCATGTTGCATACAGTTGCAAATCATTATGTTTTCCTTCAACAGGAAAGCAAAGGCTTTGGATGGTATTTTATAGTGCCTTTGCCCTGAGGCCTGGAGTCCTGCACTTTTCACAGGGAAAACAAACAAACAAATAAATAAAATACTGTCACCGCACTGTAGAATTACAAAGTGCAAACATGTGTGGCATGCCAGAGGCAAACTCAATCGCTGACTTTAAGAAAATGATATGCAAAGCAATAGGCT
Source organism: Schizothorax lantsangensis (assembly GCA_027422415.1). Taxonomy (NCBI): domain Eukaryota; kingdom Metazoa; phylum Chordata; class Actinopteri; order Cypriniformes; family Cyprinidae; genus Schizothorax; species Schizothorax lantsangensis. The sequence continues at coordinate 27,313,976 of CM049846.1, forward strand.
TGCAAAGACTCCATCATAATAAAAAAAAAGGTGTCTAATTTATGCCGTGGAAAATTTGAGACTGCCCCTCTAAATCAGGCTGTTCCTTCTTCCTCAAATAATTGTGAAAAAAAAAAATATATATATAGCTGCAAGCAGCGATTACTGGGGTTCAAGCGCTTTAAGGCATTCTTGAGGTTAAGCAAAAAAAAACAAGGACTAGTTCACAAAGTAGGTTTTTAAATAATCTTGAATAATTAACAAACTATTTGATTGAAAGCAGTGGTTCTTGAGGCAAAGTTGTCCAGAATGGGTTGATCTATCATATGATATGAATAACATGTGCTGATTTATTTCAAATTTCTCACAGACCTTTAGCGCCTTAAGTGAAACATGCCCACTGTATTTCATTCAGATCAGCCTCTTTTTAGTGTTAATCCTGTCTAATAGGTGCTCAAACTTCATTGGCTAAGATGGCAGCCATGTTTTTCGAGATACCTGAATTTGGTCATTGACAGCCGTGGCAATTTGAACACTGATACTGATTGATTTTGTTTGTCTTGACCCAAGGATTCCAGTGATATAAGACACTTGAGTTTATGACAAGCACTTTAAGAGTTATGAGAGATGCTGATCTTTGAGAGTCTTATTACAATAGTGTTTCAGCGCTACACGCTCAAACCCCTAAAAAAAAAAAAAAAAAAACTTGTGTAAAAACTTGTATGTGCCATAAGTCACATGTACTCGCTGTTAATTAATGAGGACATTTGGTAATATTTGGTACATTTGTTAATGTTAAGGGATGCATCATGAACTAACAATGAACAATATTTTTCCTGCATTTAATATAGCTTAATATTTTTAAATTAATTATGTGCTAAATTCTGTATTATAAATAATGAACAGTTGAAACTGGATAGTGAAAGTCCTAATATAAACGGTCTAAACATTATAAAACAGATGCACCTATATACTACCAGACCATCCATCTAGAAGTCCAGAAGGAAGGATAGATAAATAAATTCAAATGTGCTAACATAATGCGGAGCTTAATATATATTTATGCAACTTTGCTGCCACAGCAGACTTCTGAAGCCACCCGTACAAAAGCATGTGATGCTTATGATTTATGGCTTTTTTTGCAGTTTCTAATGATTAATGGGGCTTTGATAGATCAGCAGTCTTTCATTAGGAACAAAAGAATAAAAGGCTGATTGTGGGACTCTGAGTGCAGGTGGATTGTTGTGTATGTTTGTGTGTACAGTATGTGTGTGTGCCATGTGTCTGAAAAGCAAATATGCTTATAAGTCACATGATTTGTGCTAGGCAGCTGAAACAGGAGGTAGAGAGAAAACTGGACAATGAACAAAGATTTTTGTCTTTATTATGTTTAATGTACTTACTTCCATATTCTGTTGAATACTTGCATACTATTCATGCAGCATTTTGCGCTTTGAATGCTTTCATGTTTTTGTTAAGTACTTATTGGATATTGTGTTTTCCTTCCCGTTTTGTTTATTACATTATGTCTGTCAAGGGCGACTTGAGAGCAGGATGAGGCTATTTATGTTGTCAGGCCCATTTCAGGTGAAACATAGTAAAGGCTGCTATGTTTAGATCAAATTATTTGGTGGGCATGACATAGGCTATAACTCAGACTCGAAATTGAATTGAAAAAAAAAAAATCTTCTGTAAATATATATTAAGTTGAAAACGAAAGTAAAGAATGCTTACAAGGCTGTACCCCGCCCCCACCTCGGGTACTCGGACCACATCTCTGTTATGCTAATCCCAGCATATAGACCACTTCTGAAACTCGCCAAACTGGTTCAAAAACTCATCACAATTTGGCCAGAGAATGCTAACTCAACACTACAGGACTGCTTTCAGTGCACAGACTGGAACATGTTAAAAACCTACAATAACCACACAGACCTGCAGGAGTACACTGAAACTGTGACTGCTTACATCAAAAAGTGCATGGATGATGTGACAGTCACTAAGACCATCAACACACGTGCAAACCAAAAGCCGTGGATGACAGCAGAGGTTCGTGGGCTGCTAAAGACCAGAGATGAAGCATTCAGATCAGGGGATAAAGCAGCCCTCAAAACAGCAAGAGACAATCTGTCCTGTGGCATCAAAAATGCAAAACGGTCACATGCTCAAAAAATCAACAATCACTTCACAGACAGCAGAGACACACGGAGCCTGTGGCAAGCCATTCAGACCATCACTGACTACAAGCCCCCGCCACAGGCCTGTGATGATGATCCATCCCTCCCCGATACACTCAACGACTTTTATTCACGGTTTGAAATGCAGAATGACACACCTGCACAAAAACTGCCCACACCTCCCAACGACCAGGCGCTCTGTCTGTCTGCAGCCGACGTAAGGAAGACCCTATCCAGGATTAACCCACGAAAGGCTGCGGGTCCTGACAACATACCTAGCCGTGTACTGAAAGACTGTGCTGCACAGCTGACAGATGTCCTAACAGATATCTTCAACACCTCGCTGAGCCAGGCAGTCGTCCCCACATGTCTCAAATCCACAACAATCATACCGGTACCAAATAAATCACCTGTGTCCTGTCTAAACGACTACCGTCCCATAGCACTGACTCCAATCATGATAAAGTACTTTGAGAGGTTGGTCATGCAAAAAATCTAAAACAGCCTCCCCAACACACTCGATCCGCTCCAGTTTGCATACCGTCCAAACCGCTCTACGGACGATGCAATTTCCTCCACCCTCCACCTGGCTCTTACCCACCTAGAAAATAAAGACTCCTATGTTAGAATGCTGTTCATTGACTTCAGCTCGGCATTCAACACAATAATCCCACAACAGCTCATAAATAAACTAAACCTGCTGGGCCTTAACAATTCCCTCTGTAATTGGATCCTGGACTTTTTAACCGGAATACCTCAGTCAGTCCGTGTCGGCCACAACACCTCGAGCACTACCACACTGAGCACAGGTGCCCCACAAGGCTGTGTGCTCAGCCCGCTACTCTTCACGCTGCTGACCCACGACTGCACTGCCAAGTTCAGCTCCAACCACATCATCAAGTTTGCTGATGACACAACAGTGGTAGGTCTCATCAGCAACAACGATGAAACGCACTACAGAGAGGAAGTGGCACAGCTGACTGAATGGTGTGGCGCCAACAATCTGTCCCTCAATGTGGAGAAGACAAAGGAGGTTGTGTTGGATTTCAGGAGGAGGAACTCCATTGACCACCCCCCACTGACCATCGACAGCTCGACTTTGGAGAGAGTCAGCAGCACTAAATTCCTGGGGGTGCACATCACGGAGGATCTCACCTGGACCACCAACACCATGTCACTCTCCAAGAAGGCACAACAGCGCCTACACTTCCTCCGCCGGCTGAAAAGAGCAAGTCTCCCACCACCCATCCTCACCACATTCTACAGGGGCACCAATGAGAGTGTGCTGACCAGTTGCATCACTGTCTGGTACGGGAACTGCAGTGCTGCTGACCGCAAGACCCTCCAGCGGACAGTGAACACAGCTGCAAAGATCATCGGTGCCCCTCTCCCATCCATCCTGGACATTTTCCTTGCACGATGCTCCAGCCAAAACAACAGCATCGTGAAGGACACCACCCACCCCTCCCACAGTCTCTTCCAGCTCCTACCATCAGGAAGACGGTACCAGAGCATCAGAGCCCACTCCGCCAGGCTGCTCAACAGCTTTTTCCCCCAGACTGTGAGAGCCCTGAGCCCAAATCACCCCCCGCCCTCCTCTAAAAAAACCCATGCAAACCCCTACCTCCTGAAACATGGAAAAAGACTCAGCAATATATGTATGTTTACATGCTCATGCACTACTACAAATAATCTTGTACTGTTCCCCAGCCAGCTGCTTGACTCACAATGTTTCTCTCTGCACATGTACAGTATTTATGTGAAGCATTCGCATAGTTTGTATAGTTTGTATTTTTTATCTTTTATCTTTAGTTGTATAGGGTAAACATTTATATATAGTATACTTAGTCAAAATATGTCAGTAGGTTAGTTGTGTATAGGTTTATAATGTTTTACTTCATTGGTGTATGTCTGTATTTATGTAGCACCGTGGACCTGTGAGGCACGACATTTCGTTCCACTGTATGTCCCCACATGTAGCGGAATGACAATAAAGCTCAACTTGAACTTGAAGTTGCTTCTTGTATGTTTTGTGACACTTTTACTGCAAAATGTCAAGTGAGTGATGCTAAAAGTGTGTGTTGTTTATTTGAAACAGATGAACGTGAATCAATTAATTTTATTACACTGGTGGTTGTACATATTGCGGCAATTCAGAAATGAAATGTCAGGTGAGTAGTGCTTAAACATAAATGCTTTATCTTGTTTAAAAATAGCGTACCACCTAAACCCTACACTAAACCTAACTGATAGCGTTAAGAAAAGGGATGAAAAAAAGCCAACTATGCCATTTAGCTTGCTTCTACAGGGCTTTTTGATCTGTTTTATTATGACTTAAGTTTCACAGGTGTCACAACCAAGCGCCATGATCACAAGTGCAATGCTGTACCAGGTGAGCCACTGAGCAAGTTTACTACATAAGAAAAGTCATACATTTGGAGCTGGTTATGTGATGCAACCATCAAAATGTTTTAGTTTGCACTATGGCAAAAGTGTAAGGAACCTTGCAAAAATAAGTGTTGTTGGCATTCCTTTGCCAGTGTTCATTTCAGCTAGAAACTGCAGTGAATTGTATGGAAAAGTAGGCTGAGGCACGTTTTTCCAAAATGTTGATAAAACATTTACCTTGATCTTTCCTTATGTTTTCTCTCACATCACATATCAAATTAATAGTGTAGCATTGAGTAAATGATGCCACAACAACTAGCATTCATAATTTTGAAGAAACAACAATACATCTTAACATTATATATATATATATATATATATATATATATTAGGGTTAATTATAATGACATTGTAATCAATCGATTAATCACATGATTGTCATGAGTTAACTCGCGAATAATCGCAATTAATCACACATTTTTATTTGTTCTAAATGTACCTTAAATTAATACTTTTCAAATTTGTAATACTCTAATCAACATGGGCATGGACAAATATGGATGCTTTATGCAAATGTACACTATATTGCCAAAAGTATTGGGTCGCCCCCTTCTAATGAACAGGTTTGACTACTTTAGTAATTTCTATGAGTACAAATCTTAATGTTAAAGCATATAATGATATTCTAGGAAATTGTGTGCTTCTAATATTATAGCAACAGTTTGGACAGGACCCTTTTCTATTCTAACATGACAATGCCTCTGTGTATAAGACAAGGTTCAAAAAGAAAATGATTGATTCAGTCAGTGTGGAAGAACTTGACTGGTCTGCATAAAACCAAGTCCTAATCCCAGTTTAACACCTCTGGTGTGACTGTAAATGCAGACCTTGAGCCAAAAACTCATCACCAAACACCAATGACTTGTACATATGGGTTCAGTCATTTTAGACACTTCCAAAACTGTTGCAACAGAGATGGAAATACAATTTTTAAATACATGAATTATGTTCCCATCGTTGTTGCCACAGATTTGGAAGTGCATTTTTCTGTTCTAAAGAAGGGGGTGCCAATACTTTTGTCTATATAGTGTATGTACAAGTAATTGGTGTTTGGTGACTATATATAGGCGTTTGGCCTATATATAAGTTTTTCAAAAATACCGGTAAATTCGTTCCGGCAATTTACCGGTATGAGAAGTTGTAACATTACCAGTAAATTGCCGGAATGATGCTGTGCAGAATGAAGATTACCGGTATGAGGACGTACAATTTCAGAACGCGGTGATGTAAGACGTAAGACGTGTTTGATAAAACTTGGCTTACTGAATATCAGGTCCCTTTCTACAAAAGCACTTTTTGTAAATGATTTGATTAATGATCATAACCTAGATTTGCTCTGTTTGACAGAAACATGGCTAAAACCAGATGAATACATTATTTTAAACGAGTCTACCCCCCAAGATTACTGTTACAAAAATGAGCCGCGTCCAAAAGGCAAAGGGGGAGGTGTTGCTACAATTTATAACAATATTCTCAGTATTTCTCAGAAGACAGGCTTTAAGTATAACTCCTTTGAAGTAATGGTGCTTCATATAAAATGATCTAGAGAAAAAAGTATTAATGATAAATCCTCCGTGACATTTGTACTGGCTACTGTATACAGGCCACCAGGGCACCATACAGACTTTATTAAAGAATTTGCTGATTTTCTATCAGAGTTAGTGCTGGCTGCAGATAGAGTCCTAATTGTGGGTGATTTTAATATCCATGTTGATAATGAAAAAGATGCATTAGGATCAGCATTCATAGACATTCTGAACTCTATTGGGGTTAGACAACACGTTTCAGTACCTACTCATAGTCGAAATCATACTCTAGATTTAATACTGTCACATGGAATTGATGTTAATGGTGTTGAAATTCTGCAGCAAAGCGATGATATATCAGATCATTATCTAGTCTTGTGTAAACTCCATATAGTTAAAGCTGTAAATTCAACTCCTTCTTACAAATATGGTAGAACCATCACATCTACCACAAAAGACTGCTTTGTAAGTAATCTTCCTGATTTATCTCAATTCCTTAGCATATCCAACAGCTCAGAACAACTTGATGATGTAACAGAAACTATGAACTCTCTCTTTTCTAGCACTTTAGATACAGTTGCTCCTTTACGCTTAAGGAAGATTAAGGAAAAGAGTCCAACACCGTGGTATAATGAGCACACTCGCACACTAAAGAGAGCAGCCCGGAAAATGGAGCGCAGTTGGAGGAAAACAAAACTAGAGGTATTTCGTATAGCTTGGCGGGAAAGTACCCTATCCTACAGAAAAGCTTTAAAAACTGCTAGATCTGATTACTTTTCGTCTCTTTTAGAACAAAACAAACATAACCCCAGGTATTTATTCAATACAGTGGCAAAATTAACAAAAAATAAAGCATCAACAGGTGTTGACATTTCCCAACAGCACAGCAGTAATGACTTTATGAACTATTTTATTTCCAAAATTGATACTATTAGAGATCAAATTGTAACCATGCAGCCGTCAGCTATATTATCACATCAAATAGTGTACTATAGATCCCCTGAGGAACAATTCCACTCATTCTCTACTATAGGAGAGGAAGAATTGTATAAACTTGTTAAATCATCTAAACCAACAACATGTATGTTAGACCCTATTCCATCTAAACTACTAAAAGAGGTGCTTCCAGAAGTCATAGATCCTCTTTTGGCTATTATTAACTCGTCATTGTCATTAGGATATGTCCCCAAAAACTTTAAATTGGCTGTTATTAAGCCTCTCATTAAAAAACCACAACTTGACCCCAAAGATCTAGTTAATTACAGACCGATCTCGAATCTCCCTTTTCTGTCAAAGATATTAGAAAAGGTTGTATCCTCACAATTATATTCCTTCTTAGAGAAAAATGATATCTGTGAGGATTTCCAGTCAGGATTTAGACCTTATCATAGTACTGAGACTGCTCTCATTAGAGTTACAAATGACCTGCTCTTATCATCTGATCGTGGTTGTATCTCTCTATTAGTTCTACTGGATCTTAGCGCTGCGTTCGACACTATCGATCACAACATTCTTTTGAATAGACTAGAAAACTTTGTTGGCATTAGTGGAAGTGCATTAGCATGGTTCAAATCGTACCTATCTGACCGCCATCAATTCGTAGCAGTGAATGAAGAGGTATCATATCGATCACAAGTGCAGTATGGACTTCCTCAAGGCTCAGTACTAGGGCCGTTACATTTCACGCTTTATATGTTACCCTTGGGAAATATCATTAGGAAACACGGGGTTAGCTTTCACTGTTATGCTGATGATACTCAGCTCTATATTTCTTCACGGCCTGGTGAAACACACCAAATTGAGAAACTTATGGAATGCATAGTCGATATAAAAAACTGGATGACGAGTAATTTCTTACTGTTAAATTCTGAAAAAACAGAGGTGTTAATTATCGGACCTAAAACCCCCACAAGTAATAACCTAGAACACTGTCTAACACTTGATGGCTGCTCTGTAAATTCTTCGTCATCAGTCAGGAACCTAGGTGTGCTATTTAATAGTAATCTCTCCTTTGACAGCCACGTTTCTAGCATTTGTAAAACTGCATTTTTTCATCTTAAAAATATATCTAAACTGAGACCTATGCTCTCAATGTCAAATGCAGAAATATTAATTCATGCGTTTATGACCTCAAGGTTAGATTATTGTAATGCTTTATTGGGTGGTTGTTCTGCACGCTTAATAAACAAATTACAGATGGTTCAAAATGCAGCAGCTAGAGTTCTTACTAGAACCAGGAAGTATGAGCACATTAGCCCGGTTCTGTCAACACTGCACTGGCTCCCTACTAAACATCGTATAGATTTTAAAATCTTGTTAATTACTTATAAAGCCCTGAATGGTTTAGCTCCTCAGTACTTGAGCGAGCTCTTATCGCATTATAGTCCTTCACGTCCGCTGCGTTCTCAAAACTCTGGCCATTTGATAATACCTAGAATATCAAAATCAACTGCGGGCGGCAGATCTTTTTCCTATTTAGCGCCCAAACTCTGGAACAATCTACCTAACACTGTTCGGGAGGCAGACACACTCTGTCAGTTTAAATCTAGATTAAAGACCCATCTCTTTAACCTGGCGTACACATAACACACTAATACACTTCTATTATTCAAATCCGTTAAAGGATTGTTAGGCTGCATTAATTAGATCAACCGGAACCGGGAACACTTCCCATAACACATGATGTACTTGTTACATCGTAAAAAGATTGACATCTACGCTAATATTAGTCTGTTTCTTTCTTATTCCGAGGTCACTGCATTCACCAGATCAGATGGTGGATCAGCACCTAGAGACGACCTCTACAGCCCTGAACGTCAGCGGAGACCAGGACACCTAGATGAGCCCCAGAGACAGACCCCCAGTGAGGACCCCGTCACCTAGACAGCCATCAGGAAAAGACCTCGGCAACCAGTTGAGCCCTCCAATCTGACTTTGCAGCAGTTGGAATTGAACTGCTGTGTCGTCTGGCCAGAGGAGAAATGACCCCCCGACTGAGCCTGGTTTCTCCCAAGGTTTTTTTCTCCGTTCTGTCACCAATGGAGTTTTGGTTCCTTGCCGCTGTCGCCTCTGGCTTGCTTAGTTGGGGACACTTCATTTCCAGCAATATCGTCGACTTGATTGAACAGAAACTTTTTGAATTGAACTGAGCTGGACGATGCCATCACTGAATTCAATAATTAAATGCCTTTAACTGAAAATTGAGTGTTTAATCTCGTCATTTTACAATATTGACACTATTTTCCCATTTTGATATTGTGCAGTTGCTTTGTCACAATTTGTATTGTTAAAAGCGCTATATAAATAAAGGTGACTTGACTTGACTTGACTTGACGTGTACTCTGGGCCAATCCAGAGCCGTTGAAATTCAAAAATTCAGCGGCTCTGGGCCAATCATAACATTCGGCGCATTTACTCCGCGCAGTGTGCAGTGTTGCCAGATTGGGCGGGTTCACACACGCACGCTGCAAAGAGACTGGTGCTGATGTTGATGTCGCAGCAGCACTTTTAGCCTATCACTAGGGATCAGCAGACAGACGTGATGATTCATGAGTGACGGGTTTTTAGCGCGATAACGGATCTGATTTTGAATGTATAACTGTAAGTGATCATAATGCCTATATATAAGTTCGATGGTAAAGAGTGGAGAGTGTTTTAACTCTCAAAACGTGAATTACACCTGTTGAGGGAGATGACATGAAGACGATGATCACTGCAACTCCGAAATCAGAGCACAGTTAAATTATTTAATCAAAATCTATTTATATCTATATGATCCTGTCCTTTATCTTTTAAACGGTCCAGATTGGATCCTTTAAAGCTGATGGACTTGTTAGTTTTGACTGTGCAATTATGTTCAATATGAACTTCACGAAAGACTTAGTTCTGTGTGAAATTATAGAGCGACACGAAGGTAAGAGCATTATTGTTGTTAATTTTTTTTTTTATTGTCGGATTATCATACAGAATGACACAGTTTTGACTGTCATGGTGTGTGCATGAACGAGTGTGAAATACCTATAATTATGTTGCTTATTCCGATCACTTATATTGGGCACTTTTTTGCATTTAAATTCTGTTGACACTGAAAATGATGCATGTGTTTTTCGAGGGTATCGGTTAATTTCTTGATTGCCGTTTTGACAGTGTCTGCTTGCATATTTTAATCATATTTGGTAGTTCTCTTTAATGTATTTGCCCCGATTTGATCCATGGGAAATGTATCTAGCATTATATTTATATTTTGTCATCATTATTTCATTATAAGGAGTTAAAAATGGCTCTTATCAACCTTGATTTACATTATATCACATTATTTTGACAGTTAAAGTTTTGGGCGGGTTTTTGTGAGCTTTTGGGCTGGAAATCGTCCATCCAATCTGGCAACACTGACTCCGCGCTGTGTAGTTTGCTTTGAAGTCGTGTAATGGATGTCTCTGGGCCAAAATTGCTGCGTGAATGTGAACGTTTGATACAAAAATGAAAACATCAACAAAAACACTGACCACGTATACCCCTTCATGTTTACAAACACAACACCGGGAGGCACAGCCGTTAAGAGGTCGTTTCTGGTTAATGATGTCACAGAATTTACCGGTAATTTGAAACCTATGTGTGAATGGTGCTTTTCCGGAAAAAAGACGGAACGTTGTTACCTGTGTGAACAGCACATTTTTGAATGTACTGGTAAAGTCGTTCTGGTAATTTTATGGCAATTTACTGGTATTACTGTGTGAAAGGGCTTATTGTCACCACACACAGGTTAAACACACAGGAAGGAACCTCCTGAGGATATGATACAACTTTCATAAAACCCCTCTATCTTGCTCCCCACCCCCCCTCTCTCTTTTCCCTTAAGAGTATTAGCGTTCTTCACTTCCCCCTATCCCAAGCTTTCTGCAAACTAGCACTCTCACTGTCTATTGAAGTACACAAAAAAAAACAAAAAAAAAAACATCTTTGACAGAATAACTTCAATGATGATAGCCAGAACACAGAGAAACAACTGCTGTGGCAGACTATCCACAATATTTATTTCATTATCCTGAAGTCGGTGTCACACATGCACAGCCATAGTTCTAGTTAAAAAAATAGTTAAACAGAATTTTAAAAAGACAGCTTGGACCCTGCTTCTATTCTTGGTATACATATATATTAGTTTGTGAATGTTTGTTTTTCCAGAGTTTTTGGTGAGGTTCATGCTTACTGGTCACAAACATGGGACATCACACTAAATAAGTGCATCATAAATTGATGTATAAATTGGTAATATGATATAAATATGGAGCTTAATATTATAGATGGTGGGCAGAGAGCAGAACTGGTTACATCTTTTTTTGAGGGTTTTTTAGCATGTTAGGTGGTTACTAGGGCATTGCTAGGTTGATGATCTAGTCCCTAGATATGGCTAAGGTTCCTCCTTCAGTGTAATATGGAATATTTACACTAATTTATCATCTGGTAGGCAAATATTGTTAGTCTGATTGTTTAGAAAAGCATATGATTTAAGGTATAATTATGAGCAATAGTAATATTCATGATTGATTTAATAAGAACCATTAAATAACAAAAAATTCAGATCAGTTCAGGCAGAAGCCATGTCAACCACAGTCTGAATATTCTACGAATGTCTTAGGATGTGGTTGGCCAAGTAGGCTGTTATCGATGGTATGTGTGCACCATACGTGTGTGAGTTTACTGTGTTTAAAGACAATGTGAAAGGGCTCAAAAGAAAATAAAAAATAATTAAATGAAGCAATCACAGCAGATGAATCATTGCACAAGTACCATATTTGGATTATTTACCTTTATTTCGCCATATGTTACATGTAATGAGCTCTGAGCGTTATCTCTGAACGCCTCGGCTGCTGTATGACTTTCCGTGTTTGAGGGTGAGAACAACAGAGGAAAGAGAGAGACAGAGACAGAAGAGTGCTCCATCTAAACCCTCAACCACATCCTCTAACACATCTGTCAGTAGCAACTATGCTACCGAACTAAACGCTCACACGTACACACACACACACACACACACACACACACACACACACCTCTCTCTTTCTGTTTCTTCCTCACACACACATTAAAACTGTGAGTTCCGGGAAATCACATTAACATAAGTGTGACTGTTAACAAGCGGCCGCTAATCACTCACCATCTCAACATATTCACGCCTGGAAGGAGTTGATGTGAGGCATCACTGCATGTCAAACATGTCAAAGCATGTGAATATATTCCATACGCAACCATAATCATAAAAAAAAAAAAAAATAAAAAAAAAAATACATTTTCTGACATATACTTCAACCAATAATATTCACATGATTGAGCCTAATGTTCTCCTTTTCGGCAACTATCCCATCTATGCAATTCTTTATATATATATTTCTCCTGTCTTTTTGTCCATCAGTCCTATTGCTTAGAAGTAAAATAGGTCAAACAATCTGGAATAATTCATATTATATACATAATTGCATAGATGGGATAGTTGCTAAAAACAAGAAAATCAGGGTCAATCATGTGATTTTTGGGGGGTTGAAGTATATGACAGAAAATTTATAAAACACTAAACTGGACAATAATTTGTACCCTAAAGTATTTATCTCACTTGAATGTCTGATGTCATTCCAAACTTGTTACACCATGAAGTGGACAGTGATTTTACTAATACATAATATTATATCTAATATTTTATAATATAATAATTTATTTTTAAAATGTTATAATCACTACAAATAAATCTGTTCTGACTGAAAAAAGGCAAATTTATTTATTTATTTTTATTAATTACAAACTTAATTTTCACAATTTCTCTTTCTTTCTTTCTTTCTTTCTTTCTTTCTTTCTTTCTTTCTTTCTTTCTTTCTTTCATAATGTATAAATGTTAATAGCAGAGGATCTGTAAAGGAACACAGGGGACTGGGGCTGGATCTGGCGGGCTGACAGCAGAGGTCAAGGTGGGGGCTAAAAGGAGAATAGCTAAAAGATAATTGGAGAGTTTGAATACAGCACATCAAAAGAGAAGAAATTCTCCCCAGATACTCCTAAGAACTGTGGCTCTTTACAGACAACAAACGTACATTCATTCATTCATTCATTCATTCATTCATTTATTTATTTATTTATTTATTTATTTATTTATCCTGTCTTTTTGTCCATCAGGTGCAAGTCCTATTGCTTAAAAATATAGCAATAGGTCGGACAATATAGAATAATTCATATTCATTCCACAAACTGCAAGGGGATGGATTACGCACAGAAGTTTAATATTTGGGGCTAAGAGATTTTTCAAATCTGAGCAATGGTAACTGCATTGTTTTAGTTTGCAATAAATTAACAGGTCAAACAGGTCTTTTTTTTTTTGCTTCGGTTTACAGAAACAACTCAAAAACTGAACACGCATGTGACTATTTCATTGTTTAACATTTTGAACATTTTGAGTGGCATGTAAAGAAAAAAGTAAGGCAGTCTTTTAGTAGTGTTCAGGGGAAAAAAAGCTCTTCAAAAGACTTTGAAATGTGTCTGCAGTGTAATAGACAACAGGTGACATGAATATTATGATGCTGTAGAGGTTCTTGTCTGCAACATGTTTTAAACTCTGAGCATCCATTGATGCATATCTCATTATACATTCACAATTCAACAAGCTAGACCAACCTCTTTAGATTAACTTTCCATAAGCCGAAGCTAATTTCTCATTGTTGTTTTTACTTGCAAACAAAATTTTACTTCAAAGACTGAGAGTAAAGAGTGTCATGACTTTAGCTTTGTAGATCTGTTCCGAAACCCAGTCAGTTGTCTACCTATACAACTCTTTGCAGACTTGTGTCTGAGTTTGAAAACTTGTGTAAACTGTTCAGTTCCAACACTTAGGAGGCACCATTTTAGTTTAGTTTATACCTTACAAAGTGGCTGCCTTTGTTGACAGAAGACAGCAAGCTTACCAGGTTTTGGAACAGTGTTAGTCTGGTTTGGTTATGTTGCAACTGTACTTGCAGTGTAAAAGAGCACAAAATGTACATTTAGTTTCAGGATCTTGTCTAACAATCTTGTTTGGTGAAACCACAATCTCCTCCTCCGCTTCACCTCCTCAATCATGACTTATAGATCAGTGTCGCTTCCTGTTGGACTGGTCCATTATTTCACTCGGGGGTGTCAGGTGCCCAAAGTACAATAATAAACAGACATCATTTCTCATTTTTGCTGCTGACTGCGGGCTAGTGGTAAATATAGTGATAACTGACTTCTAAATGCCGTGTTTAAGAGTGGAAATCAGGTTGAGGCAGTGTGTATATCTCAGATCTACTTTGCAGCTTATTCTGGTCAGTAAAATATGAAGAGATTTTTGACCCCCAGTTTGTTTGTTTTAATTTGATGTACCATTTACTGTTGGTAATGTCTGTAATAGTTTATTCAATGAATGAATGAATGAATGAATGAATGAAGCTTGTCAGTGGGGCAGTACCTCACAGAAATATTCTTGCACCTTATTTACCCTTAGGTTTATAGTAGTACATTAAGGGTACATATAATCTAAGGTAGTAATATGCACCTTGGGCTAGATAGGGTATAATGTTGTCCCATTATTGACCCAGTGACAAGCTGTTGTACACCTAGAGGTACAATCTTTGCACATTGTCTGTCATAACATAAAAAATATATATAGTATAAACCATAAAAATATTGTGTTGGGGGAAAAAATATAAATACACAGAGGACATTGCCATGCAGGTGTGCCATGCCAACACACCTGCATGGAAGTATCCAGTGATCCTTGAAGACCTTGATTAGCTGGTTCAGGTCTCCTTATCAGGTGTTTATCTACTGTTATAGCCACTAGGAATTCTGGGCCCATTGCACGATTTTGCTATGGGGCTCCCTCAAAATCATGTTCATTTTGAACTGTTCTGGTGGGTTTGTCGCGAAAATCATGTTCGGTATCGCAAAATCACATTCAGCAACTAAATTTGCTGGAAGTTGGCTCTCCAGGAGCAGGATTAGACACTTTGTTTTAAATAATGTTGTATCAAAGCAATCAGCAGGACCATTTTCTGCCCATGATTTCACTGTTTACTGTGTGCACTTCCCGATTTTTGCTACTTGGCAAGTTTGCCAAATTGTCTCTCTCTGATGCTTTCTGCAGTGCTTTTTATGTGGAGGTCAAAGTGGTATGTCACGTGTGTTCAGACAGGGATTTTAGTCTAATGCTAGTCAGTTCTAATCATGCGTGATAAGAACAAACAGCACTGCATTTTGTTCTGTGATTATTATATACATGCTATTCACATTGAACTCAGACGATCCTACTCATCATGCATATTTTAACATTAAAAAAAGGAAATCTTGTTGAAACTTAGGATATTTTATGAGCAATACCTCAAGTTCACTACAATCACTCAATTAATCAAACAATCAATAAAAAAGGATGCCATCTTTGTGGAAGTTATGAAAGTACAAATTATATGTTTTACATTCATCAGCTTGGCAGTGCATTTCAAATGCTCAAGAGCGCCCTAACAGAAATAAGTCATCTAAACAATGTTCTGTTTTTAATGTTCAGGCTGTGATTTTGTTGCATAGCACAGTATTTTTGATTTCAGTTCGGACAGAAAATTTACTTAATGGTGGAATATTATTGTGTCACGCCTAGTTAGGACACTATGTACGGTGTTCAAGGTGAGTAAACAACATTGACGAGTGGATTTGACAGAGACAAAATCCCGGAAGACTGGAGCAAAACAAGAAGACAGAAAATGCAATACTTATATGTAAACATGACATTTTGGAATTACAGTAGCATGTCCTCAGCCGTGCAAGTATCAGACACTAACGCATAACTTGTGAAATGTTTGAACTGTATCTAATTTAAGACGCCCCAGCACAGACTCACACATACTTCCAGCAGTCCCCTGGGGCACAGAGGGCAAAGCTGGACAACTCAGCAGAGGCTTTTTATGACAAATATTGATCCTCTTGCCAGGGTGCGCCACAAAAACTCTGCCCAGACAGACAACAAAAATAACTGTAACTATATCACAACTTCCTGCCAGAGGGAATGAATCTCTAGATATGAGCCAGTGTGGAGGCTATTTCTGTCCGCAGTGGGGGGCTGAATGCAGGAGACCCAAGCGCAGGACCCTTCCCTGGAGATGTGTGAGTGTGGGAATGTGTCAGGATGCAGCAGATTACCGTAATATGAGTGTGTAAAGGTTTAGGGGTGTAAGGCCAAGTGCTAGTACACGTGTAATGGACTGCCAGCAAGAGTATATGTGTCAGAAAACAGTAGCATTGATGGATTACGAGAAGAAAACTGGAGGGAGGGTGGGTATGTGAACAGGAGAGAGAATTACAGTGAGGAAACTCAGGGGTGAAAGGTCACATTGTCAGCAGATAGATAGAAAATATCCCTCCACCTTTTTATTTTATTTCAGATCTTCCCAAAGCAAATGAACTGCTCTCAAACTCCTGTGGGTAAAGCTTAGTCTTTATACCAGTTTAGAAAAGGTCCCTTTAAACACACATACAGCCCACACACATACATAACACGTCGTGGACAGGGTTCAAGAATACAATCTTACTGATAACTTAGTGTACTTGTGTGCACTTAAAAGCTTTCACGCTGATTATTTACAAGTGTGCCCTTAACCCTGCCATATGCTTCAGATTTTGTTTAATTATGATAATACTGGAGTCTTTGTCTAACAAACTCCATTTAAGTAATAACTATATTTCTATAATGTTTTTAAAGCCCAGACCCATTTAATTAAGTCAAATGTCAGTTAAGCAGCTGTTTGAAATATTAAGTGCATCATAGAGAGGAGAAATGTGTTTATTTGGTAGTTGTGCTGGTTGTGCAGAGAGAGCACTTGCTATGGCAGAGGCTTCATTGCTGGTATAACAAATATAGTGTCTTTAATTTTGCAAGGAATGGTTGTGGTCTCAGTAGGGAGTTGTATAATTTACATTTGAGTTACAGGAATCCACAGTCAGATTGACAATCATACTACAACGTGCAAACAAACAAACAAACAAACAAATAAATAGCAAACTATTAACATGTGAGCAAAGCAAAAAGGCAAATTACAAAATGTGAAAGTGTTCACACCAAAGGTGAGAAAAAAGGTAGTGTGGAGTGAATCACAGTTATTCACATCAATAGCAAAACTACCTTTCATATTTAAAAATATTTAACTAAACTAACAAAAAAATCGAATGGCATGACAGCCCTACTATATATTTTTTCACTGTCATTTTTTAAATCTAATGTATATGTAATATGAAATTATTTTTTTAAATACTTTTTTATATGAAACTAAAACTGCCAGTAGGTGGTGGCAAGTCACTGTCTTAATGACTGAGTCACTCAGTCATTCCTTCAATGATTTGTTTGCAATTGTGCAATTATTCAGGAGAAAATAAAAACAACACTTGTGTAATACTGCTAAATGTTTGTCAGCATGCAACTGCATGTAGTGTAAAATAGCCTACAGGCCTGGACTGGGGTGAGTGTATTAAAGTGCCCCTATTATGCGTTATGAACATTTTGGTTTTGGGAGTCCCCAACAACAGTTTGACATGCATGCAAGGTCAAAAAACACTTTCATTGTCTTATAATATGCATTTATATTTTACCTTATTTGCTCAACGACTCCCAAACGCTCAACGATAAATTTTTCCAAACCCCTCATTTGCCTGAGGCTAATCTGCGGTGATTAGACCGATTGGTCGATTTCATTTCCATTTCATAATAAAAGCAGCGTTTTTGAGCACAGTGCTACTTTGTTTACAGCCGTTACCGGGGAAACAGCTATTTTACCACTCCAAAAGCATCACCTAGTGGCAAAGAATGAATTTGCATTTTCATTCAGACCAATGTGAAAATCAACCGATAGTCAAGTTTTCCCAGGTCTGCGCGCGCAACAAGTGGGCGGGCAATATGCTAATGGTTCATGTTGACGTCAACGGCTTGGGATTCATTTTAAAACGACTCGTTTCAATGATTCAGAGTCGACTCTTTCTTTTGAGAGACAATAACTTTATACACGGTGCACTTTCAGATTTAAAACTTTGCAGGATGTTTTCGTTCACTTAGAGCTGAGTTACACACTGCATGAAAGGTAATTTTCAAAAATACATAATAGGGGCACTTTAAATGCATTAATAATTTTAGCACGTCATTTTTGTGTGGGCACATGACCCAAAAGCTATGTTATTGGTCAGAGACACAAATCAGAAAGAAAGAAAGAAAGAACACAATTTGTTGTATTTGTTGTATTGTTTTCTACATATTTCATCCCAGATATAAATAGGTAAATAAGAATGTGTTGTTAAAAAAAGAGTGACAGAGAGAAAATGAGAGAAGGTAAAGGTTCAACCTGACCTCGTAAGCAAAACTGAAAGAAACGTAAAAAGACACAAAGGAATACTAAAATCTTTGAAGTGTGTGTTAACTGTTCTTGTTATTGAATAGCTGAAAAATCCCTTCTGCCCCCTCATTCCTGAGTTGCTTTCAACATCACAGACACATTTCAATTGACACATCCAATTCAAAGCAAGAGAAAAAGGAACCCACAGAAAATGTTTATTGGTAAAACAGCCATGGGCTGACCTCCATGTTTTCTGGAACTAAAGTGTTTGTGTATTGGGAGGGCATTATTAAAGCTAAGCATGCTCTTAAAAAATGCATCCTGTTATAAAACTTACGGCAGCCCCACAAAAAAAAGCCCACTTTCTACTGAAGACACAGACTCACAGATTTGCTTTTTAAGTACAAAGGCACATACTTCAAAATGAGAATTCTGAATTCTCATAATTCTTATACTTTTAGGTGTTTTATGGAACTGAACAATTACTACTTTGTCACACACAGTGTTGGATAGATTACATGCAAATTGTAGTTGATTAATTAATACAAACTGCATGACAAAAAAAAATAGTTATAAATATAATCTATCACATTACACATTTTAGGCAATATAATCAAATTAATTTTTGATTTCATTTAGATTACTTTTGACCTAACTTGTTTAATGCATGGATAATCTTGTTCCATATTGATATAAAAGATAAAGAATATTCACATTTACATTCTTTGTAATCAACAATGTGTACTACATTAAACATTGCATTGCATCAGGGTTTCTCAAACCGTTGTTTGTGAGGAATAGAAGTCTGAAGTGCTTGTCCTATGTAGGGTCGTGGTGATGTTGGAGCCTATCCCAACATTTTGGGACATAGGCAGGGAAACACTCGTGGGCAGATTGCCAGTCAATCACATGGCTACACACATACTCACACACATACTCACACACTAACTCAGACCTAAGGACATTTCATTGTATCTAATTCACATGTCCTACATGTATTTTGTGGGGGTAAACCGGAGCACCCAGAGGAAACCTACGCCAACACAGGGAAAACAACTCTGTAACTGTAAAAGTAACTGGGGACCATCTTGCTGTGAGGTGACAGTGCTAGCTTGCTGCAATCAAATATATGATATTACCATCCATTAACAGATGAAAAGTAACGCCATTCTGGATTATTTGAGGAAAGAGCACAAATATTGTTTAATGAGGCATAATGTGGTTATTGAAAAACTTTTTATTTTTTATTGTCATGATTTTGAGTTCCAAGACAGCTCTGACAGGCCTTGAAGACAAACACTGAGGCAGCTCTTTACAGTGATGTCTCAAGGGTGGTCGGTTTATCTGTTTACTGTGAGTATGCCACTGTGGTAATCAGCCGTTATCAGTTTGATCTGTGGTCTTCAGGACAGAATCTCTTAACCATACTCAAAGACCTGTGACCCCTTCTCAGAAAAAAGAGTGCCAGTATCATGAATACACAAACAGGTATTTCATTGACGTTTCCTTTTGAATTCAAGTGTGAAAATCAAGCTTGCACAGCCAGAAAGGTTTACATATGTTTTGGGCATACAAGAACATAATGCAGTCTATCAGTCTTCTTAGCAAATGTATTATTATTATTATTATAATAATATATATATATATATATATATTTTAAGGAATCATTTGTACATCTGTGTGTAAAAAAAAAAAAAAAAAAAAAACATACCTGGCTGGAGTTTTTCATGATGGCCGGTTAGACTTAAGAATTCACAAATACACAAATGAACCTATGCAGATATGAAGATATATCATATAGTCTTCCTGCTTTGAGCACGATTGGAGTCGGGGGGGTTGGGGGAAATGGAATATTAATTTTCTCTTCGAAAAGAAGATCCCCACAGGGGAGTGGGATTTTCTGCACAGTCTGCAGTACACTGGTTCATATCTGGAGGTGTTTCTCTGGGCTGAGGGTTCTTATTAGACTCTTGGAAACAACAAAATAACTTCTAGATTGGACTCATGGTAGAGGTAGATGCTAGCATGCTATTTGTTTTAATAAAGTCCTGTATAACACTCGGCAGTTGTGTTTTATCTTTCAATACATTATACAATACATATATATATATAAGGAATACAATGTGTTGTGAACGCTGTATGATGCTGACTAAAGTTTATAGATGAGAATAGGATGAAAGAGAGTGAAAACACGCAAGTACATTAACACTTTCGTTTCACACTTACATTTCACAGTATATAAAGTATATTTCTTGGCAGTGAGATAGATAAAACAACTCATTACTAGATCTCTAAAAGCAAGTAAAAGTAAAGAGTGGTAAAAACGTTTGGTCTTGGACAAAGCTCATCATTCGGAGCAGTCTGGAAAATGTCTTGAACAGTGACACACACCGGTGGGGGTTTTCACCCAATGCATCGCAGGTTATTGAGTACTCTTGGATTTCCTCTTCCACCCACTCTGACCGCTTGAGGCCCATGTCCAATTCAGTGATGAGCGCTACACGTTCCACACATGCGTATGAAAACGTCTCATTGAAATGGTAAAAACATCACTTGCTTATTCATGCACTGACCTATGAAAAGACACACTTCTAAACTCTGTTATATCTATTCTGGGTCAACAACATTCATAACGGTAAAACAATGATTCATACCAGAATAGTATCAAATGTCAAACTACACCATCTTAAATAACTCCTCTGAAAATAGAAAATCACTAAAGACTCCATGAAGTTGCTTGTTGAGCGCAGTTTTATTTCTTGTGTTGACGTATTTCCTCTTAAAACAGAAAGCTGATTGGGACATATCTAAAGTGCCATAAGGCCTCAGGGGAAGATTTTCTCATTCTACAATGTTACTGGACAAAAATAAGAATTTTCCAAAGCTGAGTGGCCAATATTTTGGTCTTGTTTATAATAAATAGTTAATTTCAGCCATACACTAGCATGCAGATTGCATCAAAGCTAAAAGACATGTACTAAAAGCCATAAAACTCCAGTTTTGATTTTATGACATTAAATTGACATCACAATTTTTGTTTAATAGCAGGAATAGGCCATGGTTTTTCCCTTTCTGTTTTTGTACATGTATTTTATTACTTTCACATGACTTTCAAGTATGAGAGTTTGCAGTCCACAACATATGCCAGTTTCTGTGGGAAGTAAATTATTATCTGTTGTGGTTTTGCTGCTGGTGTTTGTCTTAACAGTCGATTATAATCCAGAATGTGGGTTCGGACACAAAGATTTAATGTGCTTCAAATGCCTGAAAAAGACGATGAAATCAAAAGGCAATGTGACCATTCAGAAGAGCTTTGGTGGTTTCCTTTTTAATGGCACCCATGAAATCAACATGCCACACGAGTGTAAAGCTGTCTAGCCTCTAACAATGTGTGTCAAAACATTTCCTGTGAGAAAATATCATTTTTCTAAATAAAATTCACAAAAAAAATTTGGAACAGATCTGAGCTGTAGCAGTCAACCTCTGCAGTGAAAACAGGAGACGTGTTTAAGGCTGCAGCTCTAAATTAACATCAAGAGCTGCAAGTACTCAAAAGCCTTTTAGACTCTGCAGTTCACTGTCCATAAATTGCAAAAAAGTGAAAGTTTATCCTTCCAGCTGTCAAACTCAAATGGTGCTAATGCCGTAATACTTGAGTTGTGTGACGCACCATTTATTTTCTAATAATAAGATTGTTAGTGCTCACTAATAGCTGAGCCAGTGCCTGCCAAAATCCTGTTTTGCTTGAGAAACTTCACAAATCTATGTTGGCTCATTGGGATCAAATTGTACAGCTTGTTCAAATGTACTATAGAACAAGTAGAGGTCATCTGAAGAGAGTTTAATATATATATATATATATATATATTATATATATATATATATATTATATTATATATATATATATATATATATATATATATATATATATATATATATATATATATATTATTATATTATTGTCAGTGTCCACATGTCCATTTAATTATATATTATTCCTGTTTTGTTTTCAGTCCTGTGTTTGTCTCTCGTCTGCCCAGTGTGTGTCTATGTATTTATTAAAGCGTTTTGGCACCGCGAGTGCCGCGAGTCCTCTGGCCGCGAGATCTGTTCGGTCCGCCGGCTGTGGCTATCCCAAGCCCGCCGGCTGTTTGCCTAGTTCCCGGGTTGCCGCTCCCCCAAGCCTGCCGGATCGCCGCTGACTCAAGCCCACCGGCCCGCCGCTGACTCCATCCCAGGTCCCGTGGATCTAGTCCACATGTTACGGCCAGGAGTGCCGTTTTTATGTCGTGTTGTGCCCACAGGAACATTTTAATCTAGTCTTGTCGGTCGGTCTTGTCTGCGGAGACTCGTCGAGGGCAGGCGGCTCCTCTAGTCATGGCCGAGGAGGCCATTCCTAGCCACCTGCCCCTCTTGTCGTTGATGTGGAAGCGGTTGCTGAGGGACCTTGTGAGGGCCCCTGACTGCTTGTCATGCCCAGAAGAAGCCTCAGCTTCCGAGCTAGCCCAGGAGGGCTTCCTGTTCCTGTGGGCGGTCCTGTCTTGTCCTGTTTGTCTAGCCCCGGAGGGCTGTCTTGTTCTGTGTGTTTAGCCCTGGAGGGCTATCCTGTCCTGTCCTGTCTGTTTAGCCCCGGAGAGCTCCTGATACCCCCTAGCTGTTCCATGGAATTTTTTTGGGTTCCGGCTGTAGGGGCCGGGCCGAGGGGACTGAGGCCAAGGCCCCGAAGACTATCCGCCATGGCCTCCAGAGCTCCCAGCTCCGCCATGGCCTCCTGAGCCCCTAGCTCCGCCATGGCCTCCAGAGCTCCCAGCACCGCCATGGCCTCCTGAGCTCCCAGCTCCGCCATGGCCTCCTTTGTCTGTTCCGCTCTGGAGGTCCCCATCCTGTGTTCCTGTCCGTGTCTGTCCTGATGGGCCTCCAGGGGGGAGTTATGTCACCCCCCCCCCCCTCCTCTGTCGTGTGTGTCAACTGTGTTCCCGCCTCTTGTGTCCACAGCGGGGGACACGCCTTCCGGGAGGGGGGAGTTATGGTTTGTTTCCTGTCCTTGTTTAGTCCTCTGTTAATTCGTGTGTGTCATGTGTTCCCGCCTGTGTTTGTGTAATTAACTTGTGTATATTAGTTCCATATTTGGTTTGTTTCCTGTCCTTGTTTAATGTCATTATTAGTTAATTCATGTCCAGTGTGTTTGTGTAATTAACCTGTGTATATTAGTTCCTGCCTGTTCAGTTTCGTGTTGTCTGGTCTATTAAAGACTATTATTTGTTACTCCCCGTGTCCTCGTCTGCGTGTCCTTGTTCCTCCCTGCTCTGTGCATGAGTCCGTGCCCTGCCTTGTCTTGCCCTGACGTCTTTATTAAAGACTATTATTTGAGTTTACGTCCTCGTCTGCGTGTCCTTGTTCCTCCCTGCTCTGTGCACCGTGACATATATATATATATATATAAGACAATCATTATTTGTTACAAAATGCATTTGTGAATCTTTCAAAGGTTTCTCTCTATAGCGGACTGTTCTAAAGTTACCTTCAGTTGGGGCAGGCTGACCAACATGACCAACACGTAAATAATAAAATAAAATAAAAAAGACCCTGAAGAAATGTACAGATTCTGTGATCTGAAATGTTGTCCATCAAAAAATAGTGAGTACAGATAGCAGATATAAAATATATATTTTAAAAATTCTTGATGCCACTAACCTGGAAAAGTAGCAAATTCAGTTTTTAGTTCTACCTCAAAAGTACTCTTTGTATCTAGCCCGTGCCTTGTAAAAATGACTGTTTCCTGTTGGACTGATTCACGGGATTGAGTAAAGCCCGTCCAATTAGACTGAAAGTGACGATTGTCAGTTCTTGCCATTTTTGTATGCTGCATACTTTAGACAGTCAGTGACTCGATTGTGGGCAGGTCATGGGCGTGCCATCTGAAGCTGAGACTATATTGTAATTACAACAAGATGTAGATCCCTGACACACATATAGCAATCTTTTTCTCTGGGTAAAATGAATGAGCCACTTAGAGTGACTCAGTGAGGCGTGAGCTTTCCCTAATCTTCTCTCTTATATTTCAAGAAGAGGCAATTTTCTGCTAAATGTCATTACAATGTTTTTGCACAAGTATACCAGCAAAGTGGCTCCATTAATTGTGGTTGGTTTTGAGGAGATAATTTCCCTATGTTAAGCAGGCTGTAAAAACACATGGCTTACAGTGTAATTACAAGCACAGACGCAGGCAAATTTATCTGCTGCTCAAATATAATATGAAGCCGGGAGTCATGTAAAAAATAATTTTCCTTTTGAAGAGCCATTAAGCGCATGCCACACGTCAGCTCACCCAAAAGAGCAAGCAATTCAGCAAGTCCTTCCAGATATGGGTGACAGTGTTTACGCTCAAATAAACTGAGGGCATGAAGTGAGTTATTAAGCTGAATATTTCAAACAACAAATTAATAACACAGAGGATGAAAGGAGAGGATGAAGAGCAGGAAGTGACACAGTGCTCAAATTTCAAGCACATTTCATGGGTAAATGTGCCTTTCAAATACAAATGTATGCATTAATAGCAAGGAAAATCCTAATATATTGGGATATATACTGGTAAAACACTCATTATAACATAATGAAATATTGTTGCTTGCAAAAATTTATGTTGTCAGAAACCAGGCTTATTGCCAGCAAAACTTTAATCACTTCCATTGTTATAAAACAGACATAATCCAACAAGTAAAACTTTTTTTTTTTTAGACCTTGGAAAGTTTTCTAGGAAACTGAAGCAAAATCAATCAGAATTTTCCAGAATGACTATGTATATAATTAGATGCTATGAAGTTTTTTCAGTCGGTTGGTGATGTTCTGGTACAATGCATGTACAGAACAAGACAAGGCAGACTGCTAGATTCCCAGCAGGAGGCCACATAGACAGCTCCAGGAACAACATTCTGCAAATTAATCAGCAACTGCACGAAAACATTTATAGCTGAAGTTATCGGATTTACATGTCATGGGTAAAGTGACATCACAGAGGAGATACTAGAAATATCTCTGTTAAACGAGTACTGTCATACAGTAGCATGTGTGTGAGTGAGTGTGTGTGCGTTTGTTTAGACATGTGGGTGCGTCTGCATGAATACTGAATTAATATAGTTTATTTATTTGGCATGAGGGTGTTCAGTTTAGACTGCTGAGACGGCCAGTGGCCTGTTTTCCTACGTGCAGCTAAAATAGACTCTCACAGTGGACAGCCACTCAGACTCAGCTATTTACAGAACACACACACACTGCGTATGTATACTGTTGCCAAGGCACATTCGAACTGAAATATATGAAAATGCACCATTTAATATGAAGTTATAATAAATCTTATTCCTCACATATTTAAACTATTAGCAAAAAAAAAATAGTTACCAAGTTATCTAGATATACAGTATGGCTGGTTGTGACATGATTGTACAGAAGATGTAGAGAAGTAAAGAATCCTCCTACGTTTTGCTTCTACATTTTGTGACCCAATAGTAACAGCATATAAAGACGTGAGAATAAAAAAAAAATGCAATTAGTAAAATCATGTTCACCTGCAGTATGTAACTAGTAAAATGTAAATGTGATCAATTTCACAATAGTCTACCTTCAGATGTATCTAAATATTTGAAGTTTTTACAATTAGGTTTGTAATTTATAATCTATAATCTTGTTTTCATCAACAACTAAATTAATATCTAAGATCTAAGTAAAATGTAAAAAGTAAAAATGTAAAATTCATGCTTAGAGCAAAAATCTTATTTTCAAAAACATAGAAGGAGAACTCTATAAAGACTTAAATAAATAAATAAAAATACAGGATTAACCTTCATTTACTGTAGTGTATGGTACTGAGAAGTGTAAACTAGACATGAGAATTTGACAAACAGCCCAGAAGAGACAGTGTTGACCACAGATACATAAGTCACTGACAGAAGCACTTTCAGCGCTAACTGTTAATAACACTTACGACTGCAGATTGTCACATTAATGTAGCAGCGGATACCAGCAGCAGTCACTTACAGTGCTGACAAACACAAGCGCACATCGCTAGAGACACGAGAGGAACAGCTACATAACACCTCCATCCGTTACAGAAAAAAATACTACCGATTGGCATCATTAATTCATTCATTCGTTTATTTAGCATTTTGATTGTTATTGTTTCTCTATTTTCACTACTTGAGAAATAGTGTGTGTGTGTGTGTGTGTGTGTGTGTGTGTGTGTGTGTGTGTGTGTTGTGTTTTTTTTTTTTATATGATACATATTTACATGGATTAAATGTATTTCACATGTTTATGCGTTTGGACTGACCTTGATATGTTTCCTTCTACATATGGAACTTTACTTATTTTACTGATTTTTACGAACAATTTAAGTGATTTTGGCAAATTCCTCTAGAATCATTGTGCATGTAGTCGCTTAATTAATATGTTCTGCATGTAAGGTTTAACAGTTTAATTTATCATCTTTAATTTTCTAAGATCTCTAGTCTTCTAAGTGATTGTTATGCATGTGGGCTGCATGTATTGTTTAAAAATTTTAACACTATAACTTTTTAATATAATATATCAGACATGCTCTTAGGTGCAGACTTTTTTTTTTGCACACAGCTGTGAAGTTGTTTCAGATCTTGCCTGCATTATAGTTCCATATCACTTCACAACACTATTTTATTTATTTAAAACAGCCATAAATCCTACATAAAAACACAAATATTAACTAAATTATTATTTTTAGATATGAAAAGCATGCTTCCTCACAAACACATACATGACATTATTTTTGTGCAACACTGCTAGATGCAAGACCAATGCAAGTCATATTATACACATAATTTCTCTCTCTCACCTTAAAAGAAGTGCATTATTTTTCAATAATTAATTTGTCTGTTGTCAATTATTTCTTATGTATTTAATATGTCAATCATTATCAGCAGACTGGTACTGCAAATGTATGTGTCGTACTGATAATGCACATGCTATCTGGTTAAACTATAAATGATCAAAGTGCAGTGGTTGTATTTTATTGTTGTTGTGAATTTTGTGGTTGTATTTCAGTGGAACTAACTTTTGTGACATTTACTTGTACATTAAGTTAATTTGTATGTATAGTAAATGATTTGTTATGCTTTAGTATCTAAAAGAAAACTGTACACTAGAGTGCCTACACATACTAATGAGATTACCCCATTCTTAGAGAAATAAATGCTGAGAAATAGAAAAAAGAAAACAAATGGATGATTTGTGTGTGTGTGTGTGTGTGTGTGTGTGTGTCAGAGAGGAAGGTTTCCCTTGCAGAAGACAAATGCCATGAGAGCACTTTTAAATTAATGTGAAATTCGAATTATACCACATTATCTCTCCACATTATTATTTTTTTTATTTTATTTTTTTTAATAAAGTTTTTAAATGAAGCTGAATAGAATTACTTACAGACCAATCCTATTCAAAATCCTAATCACTGAAGGAAAACACACACACACACACACACACACACACACACACACACACACAACATGCACAACCATTGCCAGAATGTGTTTCACTTCACTCCATCTCTTGATTTAGATGATTCTAAACATTATATGTGGTCTGTGTGTGTCTCTCTCTCTCGCTCTCTTCTCTGGTTGTTTGTTTATCCTCTTCCCTGCTGAACTGCGGTAGGCCTCTGACTGTAGGCTGAAACAAATCTTTTCTGTGCTTGTGTGCTGCGACTCGGCTGGAATTAGGAGGGATTTGTAAACATTAGCCAAAGAACAACACTGAAGTGTTTGAGAGCCTTAAGAGCACTACGCTGCAGAGTAAGTGTGGGTTTTCCTGCGTAAGAGCATACGTGAATGTGGAGTGTGAGGTTGATGGGAGGTTTTCATGGAAGAGTCGATCTGAGGAGAGACAGACTGTCAAATACTAGCAGAAGAAACTTCTTAAGAGAGAAGATAGAAGATGAAGCTCGCTAATAATTACTTACACACATACATACAGAAAAAAGCAGTGAGGAAAAAGTCTAAAAATAAACTCCCTAACCCTGCAGGGGAGTACATTCAAAAAGCCCTTTTCACATGCACACAATAGATCTACTCAGGATCCAAAACTGACACTCACCAAGCACAAAATGTGACTAAAAACTGCCGTTGGTTAATAAATCAAATGTTATCGACCCATTGGTAATAACACTTTAGGACTTTTTATGAATTTCTTGACTGTTTTATTTATTTATTTATTTATTTTTCAATAACAATCAGGACCAAATCAATTATATTTGTTACAGTTTACTCCAGCACATGTTAAAACTTACCCCAGTAGTGTAACAAAGACATACCATGTATTTTACATCATATGCTATGATATTCTTGCAGAGGTTTGAATTGGTGGTTTTTGTTGTAAATGAATCTGGGTACTTTGTATAAATGTTTGAGCAATTTAACTCAACTCAAAAAGTGTCCTCCATAGTTGTATTAATAAGGATGCACCAGTCTATCAGCTAATAATTGGTATTGCCATTAAAAGCTATTGTCCATTGGCCTATTGTTTAAAAACAGCAAAGGATCAGGCCCAGATAGAGTTGTTGTAATGCATTTGCACAATGCCACAATGCCAAAAAAAAAAAAAAAAAATGCAGGTTCTATTTGACTTCATGAATCATCCGTAATCCAGTGTTTACAGATCATTACTCAGCTATAAAAAAAAAACATTAGTGTGGAGCTTATTTACTGTTAATTATGGGTTAAGATGCCCCCAGGTCAAGGTGACCCTGTGGAAAACAGTGATGTATGACATTGTATTATTAGTTTCATAGGTTTTTGTGTCTGTTTGTTTCTAGATTTGTGGAGTAAAAATTTGACCCTTGGGGAAAGATTTGAACAAGTGAGTATACAAACAATTCAGTATTTATTTGAGTGTGATTATTATATCTGAAAATAAATATAGGAGTTGAATATAATAGCTTGGGCTCTGTTGTCTAATTTTAATGTTATAGTAATATACTAAATGAGAGGTTTCCATGCATAGTTTACAGCATTTAGTTGGGAGAGATCAGACCAAGCTATTGGCATTGGCAGATATCATTTTGAATAACTGGCAAAGAAATGTAGTATCAGTGCATAGCTAGTATAAAATGTTTATGTGACTATATGTAAGTGGATAAAAGCATAATAGTTGCCATGTAAGTTAGTATGGAGTTCCCTTTCAGTCAGTCAACTTCAACGTTACATCGACACTGACATAAGGGGTCTCACTTGGGCGCCCCCATCACCTCTGAGCATTACAAGAAAAGGCCAATGACAATTGGCGAGTGGAATTTGCATGCCAAGTGGAATTTGCGTGCATCCACTCATTCACATTTTTGCTTCGGAGCCAATCCCTTTGTGAGCACATCTCTCTCTACGCAAAAGAAGAGAAGTCTACAAGAAGAAAAAAGAGCTGCAGGAGTTTCTAAGCTGTGTTTCTCCTCACTTTGCATTCAGCGGAGAAATCGCCCTGCAAAGCACAGATAAGTGCTGTGGTCCTCCCCTGCACACTCCAGCTAAAATAGCAAATTCCTACAGCTGGCATGGTTGAAAGTACCTTTCGGGATTCTTTCCGACCATGTGCTTCTGGGTGTGGTAGTTTCCTTACCTCCGAGGACAGGCACGATTCCTGTCTCACATGTCTGGGCCGTAAGCATGCTGAGACGGTGTTCATGGATGGTTCATGCCCACAGTGCGAGGATAAGATCTCTATCGCTGCATCAGAGGAGGGGCTTTCGTCTTCTGATGCCGAAGAATCTGCCCCCCACCCACGGGGGAGTGCCGGGGGCTTTCTCCACCGCTGATGCCAGTTCCGCCACTGACCTCCATGTCAGCGGTACCTACATTCTAACAAAAGAGCAATTTCCTTCATCTCTGGGTCTGTCGTGCCGAGTTCCGTCTGTGAGCGATGCACTGCTTCCTCACAGTCAGTCTCGGCACAAGATATAGCCACACAGGATGATGTGGCTGAAGGACGCCTCACTTCCTCGCGCTGCTCTTGCTATTACTTCGGGATGTGGTGCTTTCCAGGTTGAGGCCCACTTCCTCCCTTAGCGGATCCGGACGATCTGACTTGGCTATGTGATTCAGTTCGCCAGGTGTCCGCCCAAGTTTAGGGGAGTCCTCTGTAAGTCTGTCACGGATAAGGATGCTCCTGTCTTGTGTGCGGAAGTTGCAGTCCTCTTATCAGCGCTAAACTGCCTGAATTCCTTCAGGGGCAGAACAGCGGCTCCTCTAAAACAATTTCAGAGGCTCCTGGGGCATATGGCAGCTGCAGCCGCAGTGATGCCGCTGGGGTTGTTACATATGAGACCGCTTCAGCACTAGCTGCATGGCCGGATCCCAAAATGGGCTTGGCGCCGTGGCACTTTCCGGGTTGGCGTTACTCTGGTTTGTCGCCACCTCTTCAGCTTTTGGTTGGACCCTGCGTTTCTACGGGCAAGAGTGCTCAATCATGCAGCTGATGCACTTTTACAACAGCTCACTCTCCCCAGAAAATAGAGAGTCCACCTCCAGGTGGTTCAGCTGATTTAGAGTCGATTCGGGGAAACCCAGGTAGACCTGTTCGCTTCCCAGGAGTCGTCACATTGCTGGCTGTTTTATACCCTGACTGAGGCTCCCCTCGGCACGGATGCGCTGGCACACAGCTGGCCACAGTGTCTATGCAAGTACGCCTTACCCCCAGTGAGCCTCCTTGCACAGACCCTGTGCAAGATCAGGAAGAACGAGGAGCAGGTCCTGTTGGTTGCCCGTTTTGGCCCACCCGGACCTGGTTTGCCAACCTCATGCTTCTCGCGAAAGCCCCTCCCTGGAGAAATCCCCTGAGGAGGGACCTTCTCTCTCAGTGGATGGGCACAATTTGCCCCCCGTGCCCCGATCTATGGAACCTGCATGTGTAGCTTCTGGACGGGACACAGTAGACCTCTCTGGCCTTTCGCAGGCTGCGATAACTACAGGTACTATCACTCAAACTAGAGCCCCCTCTATGAGGCAGGCCTATGCTGAAGTTGGGTCTGTTCATTGTCCGGCTGTCCCCCCTCCACTTTTAAAAGTGTATGTTGCTGCCATAGTGGCACATCACGATGCAGTGAATGGTACATCCCTGGGAAAGCATCACCTGATCGTCAGGTTCCTGAGATGTACGAGGAGAGTAAATCCTTCCAGGCCGCACCTCATCCCTTCTTGGGATCTTTCTGTGGTCCTGGCAGGACTGCGGAGAGCCCCCGTTGAGCCACCTGACTCAGTAGAGCTGAAATTCCTGTCTCTCAAGACTTTGCTCCTGATCGCGCTCACCTCAGTCAAGAGGGGAGGGGACCTACAGGCATTCTCGGGTCAATGAATTGTGCCTTAAGTTTGGTCCGGCTGATTCTCACATTACATTGAGACCCTGGCCTGGTTATGTGCCCAAGGTTCCCACCACTCCCTTTTGGGACCAGGTGATGAACTTGCAAGCACTGCCCACGGCGTTGCTGTGTCCCATCCACACTTTGCGCATTTACTTGGCACCTGGAGCATGAGATGCTCTGAGCAGCTCTTTGTCTGCTTTGGAGGACAGCAGAAGGGGATGGCTGTCTCCAAACAGAGGTTGGCTCATTGGTTGGTGGATGCCATCACCGTGGTGTATCAAGTGCAAGGTGAGCCATGCACCCTGGGAGTGAGAGCTCATTCCACTCTGAGTGTCGCCTTCTCCTGGGCGCTAGCACACGGTGCCTCTCTTGCAGACATATGCAGAGCTGCGGGGTGGGCGACACCAAACACCTTTGCAAGATTTTATAATCTTCAAGTAGAGCCAGTTTTCTCCTGTGTGTTGTGTACAGTCAGGTAATTGCCGGGAGTACTGACTCGGTGTCTTGCTTGTGGCGCCATTCCTCGGGTGAGGATACATGCACTTGTTTTTCCAGTGAGTTCCCCGTTGGTGAACCCTGGCTTCCCTATGTACCCTGCAGTCTCAGACTTGGTGGAGAAGTCTTGTAGCTGCATTCAGTTTGGGGTTATTATACCATCAAGTCACCCCTTGGCCGGACTTGGCACTTGATATGTCAAATATACTATGCTCCACGGTGTGGCCAATTATTACCGTGTCTCGCCAGTCCACACACTTGCTTTTCAGCACTTGCATCTTCAATTTTACGGAACACAGTTCGGGTTGTGGTGTTTTCCATAGGGACCCCTAACGTCAGTGTTGATGTAATGTCAAACATGACTGACTGAAAGGAAATGTCCCAGTTAACTATGTACATGGTTATATATGTACTCGGTTTATGAGCATGTGCACTTAATAACACTCCTTTTTCGCAGTAAAACAGTAACACAGTAAAAACCTGTAAAAAAATATGATGCAACATGGGCAGATATAAATTTAATGCCACAATCATCACTTTTCATTTCATTTTCATTTTACCTTTATTTGCGACATCTGTAATGAATTTAGTTTAATTGTAAAGAGATATATTTGTCCAATATTTGGATTTTCTTTTAGCGATACCAAACCCACACAATTGTTATTCAAAACTAGCCCAATTACGTTTTTATTTTTTTTATTCCCACTCTTTTGAAATCATGTTTCCGAGGGCTCCAACTCTGTTGAAATAGTGTAAGGCCATGTGTCCAAAAAAGCAAAAAAAAAAATCCTGAGGCTAGGCTTTTTTTTTTTATTGTTTTCAATGGGATCACTGCAGTTTTTTAAAATGGCAGGAGCGTGAGCATTGCACACTCTGTGTTTTCTTCTTGGTGCAGAGAGAGAGAATGCTCAAATTTGGGTAAAACACACACTTTTTAGTCAGCTAATACCACACCGACCAAACATCACACCCTGCTTGTACTACAACTGAACAACAATGGTGAAGTAAATATTACTTGTCCCTAAGTTCATGTCTTCACCAGATGGAATTCCCGGACTACCACAATGTTGTTATGAAAAAAAATATATATAATAAAAAAAAAAAAAAAGATTGGATAAACATTTAATTTTAGATGCGTCTGTCATATTACTTTAGTGGATATTCTGCATCATAGCAACTCAATTGCTCAACTGATAACACTGTGACACAAAAGCGCTCAGAGCACCTTGCGTTTTCAGCTGGCTAAAAATGCTTTGGTGGACACACGGCCTAAAAGTAGCCCAATTCCGCGGTAAAACCTTACACATGTTCCACCTATGTTTACTTGCTTATTGTGCCCAAGAGAATGATGTATGTCCACATGTCATACTAACAAGAAACTACACATCAACAAAACAAATTTGCAATGCTGTTTGCAGATATTCATTGGACCTGAATTCTGAAGTGTTGAACTATTATGCATTATCTTGCGCTTCAGTGTTAAAGGAAATGTCTGTAAATTTAACAGATACTGTTCAGCAATAAAATTACCAGTATCTTTTCCATTTTTTTTTTTTTTTTACAGCATCCATTTCCAGTGACAAATTTTTCTTTTCTCCTGAGCTTATCCAACTTGTTGGCTTCTCCAGCACAACACAGAGTCAAACAAGGTACTCACAGTAAAAGAGTCCGACCTTACAATATGTAAGAACTGAACCGTAAAAAGTAAAGTCAGCTCTGGCCCTTTTTGTAGATCGCCTCTTTGTTGTTTGTTTATTCAAGTGTGACATTTATTTGAAAGGTTATTGTATGAATCAGATATATTCATGTCACAGCTATAAATACAGGCAGGGAGAATTGGTCCTTTTTCCACCTGAAGTTGATTACTAGTTCTTTGGTTTTTGCAGCATAATTTTCAGGTGATTTGCTTCACACCACTCAACAAAGCTGTTGACCAATTTCCTATTTTCCTGTCACAGAAGGTCCTAGAAATCAATCCTATTAAATAACTTAACCCTCCTCTCTGTTATTACTCCCAGGTGTTTGAAGCAAACTATCTATCTTCTATTACTCCATACATCTCCATAACTGTCAAATAGTCCAAATGTAAACATGTAAGAGAGTAACGCAATTTCAATTCTCTGTATGTATGTACTGATGTATGCTGACTGATGTACAAGCTATCTGTAAACATGACTGTGCTGTTGTTGTAAAGCTGTATGATCACATAAAATGATAATGGCAATGAATGGTAGCCTTCAAGCTTTGAAGACAATGCAAATGTGTTGCATTTTCAAAGTGATATGAGGGTACGTGATAGAGTTTGGAAATACAAACACTCAAATGCCATTTACATAAGGCTTTGTCAAGACAGAATTTAACTTAAAAAGTTCCCTTTCATAGATTCATAAAGCCTAAGAATGTTTATCAAACAAAATATCAAGCTTACTATTCTGAGTCAAAGAGAAATATGTAATGCTATTTAGTAGACAAGTGGTCATTCTGACTTAATAATGTTTTTTGAGAATATCGGTTCTCAGTGCTCAACAAGACAAAGGAAAGTGAGTTGTTTTGCAATTCCGAAGGCGTGCAAACAGTTGCATTTTTCATACTGCATATCACATGTAAATGTCCCGATTTGCGGTCAGGTTTTTAGCGTGCACTATTTTGCTCCCAGTAAAGCCTGCCTCCTCAATGACCCCATCTGAGTTTGTGACCCAAAACGGAGCAGATGAGAGCCATTAAAGAGCAGAGACAGTATCAGAACTTACACTGGTTGCATGACTCCAAAGCCACACTCCATAGTGAGGCTAACCAACATACACAGAGAACAAGCCATTAAAAGTCTGGAGTGAAAGGACTCTGTCTTTCTCTGCAAACATAAGCCCTGTCCTGCTCATGGGGAATAACTTCTGATGGGTCTTTATAACTGAATCCCTCCAGTAATGGCTTTTCAGAAGGGTGACAGCAAGGCTAACCTATAATTAAACACGGAAAGTGCATTATTTTGGCTAGTAAACCATTACTATGAAATGAGAGATTGAGAGAGAGAGAGAGAGAGAGAGAGAGAGAGAGCAAATACATTATATATTCCCCCTCTGTCTTTTACAAACACATACACACATACACATACCAATCATTTAACAGCAAAGAGCCACTGAGCCTTGTAAACACTAGTTATGTCTGGCCTAAAAAACTTGAGGCAGACACACTGACTCCAACCACCCCGTTGTTGAGTTTTCTTATTCTTGAAAAAAAAAAAAAAAAAAATGTGACGTATAGATGCAAAATGCACAATTGCCCAAGAACATGGAAACACAGTACTAGGACAAGCAATGTTACAGAATGTAACTTACATGTGTGGATATCATCCATCAAAGCCAGCATAGAACTGAAGAGGGGTGTCTCAAGTAATAAACATGGGGGCGATATTGTAACGCAAAATATCTCCAGCAATACGTGAAGTGGCTCATTCACATATTTGTGAGGTGTAAACAAACTGACGTTACTACAACTATGAAACTAAAAGATACCAAGTAACTTAAAGATGGCACAACTGAATAATATTGGTACTATGTAAAACAAAAATAGAAAGTTGCCTATGCCAAAATTCCACTCATAATCCATGATATAAACACAATTTAGACAACCAGAACAATTATAGCGGGTTTACCATGAATACAGACAAATTACCGGGATACCACCACCAAATCTAATTGTGTCTGCTTTAGGCTACTAAAAAAGAACACATGCTCATTTCAATCAAAATTGCTACTTTGTGAAATAGACTGTCCGTAACCGTACATTCATACGGGGCATAGGTGTCAACACTTCACGGAGGGCATGTCTGAAGTTTGGTGCTGATGTGACCATCATAGTGACAACAGCCAATCACATTATTTATCTGGTGTTGCATTGGCTAATGTCTTGGCTAGGGTATTTGTATAAGGTGATCTGATTGGTTGACACTTGTGTTGGCACTTGAAAAGTTGAACATTTTTCAACTTCTCCAGCAAGAAACACCATGGTTCATGTCATGCATTGGCGGCAATGCATGACATGAACCATTCAAAGTAAATGAGAAATGTTAATGATTCATTCTCATCCAAAGCTCATCCTGTGTGCTGCTGTCTGTGCGCAAATTCAAAGAATGCTACCAGAAGAAGCCTTATGTCAGCATTTGTTGTGAAATGCTTTTGGCTCTTGTGTGTCTGGTGACCAATTGCGTCATCCTACGGGACGGGAGTATCTTTTTGAATGAGATGTGAGCGCATTAACGGAGCGGGATAATTTTCAGCGATTAAAACCTTATGTTTTACTCTCTTCTTCGCATAAAGATATCGCATGGCTTCAGAAGACTTGGAATGCAACACAACTTCTTTGTAATGCTTTTATACAGCTTGTTTATGGTCAGTTTTTGCAATAAATACTTTTGACTGTACTTTTATTTGCCTGTTACATGTTTTATATTCAGAAGTGGGTAGGTTTAGGGTAGGGGTGGAGTTAGGTGCTCCAATGAAAGTATACATTTATATAAAATTATTTCTATATTTTACTAAAACATGCAAACCATTAAATTAAGACAGCTGAAAACAATGGAGGACCCTGCACGTCGAAAAATGACGCTAAAGGGGTACCCTGAGCGACGCAAAGGGGTCCTGACCAAGCGTCAATATGTGACGAGTTGGGAGAGAGAATGTGTTGAAATGAGAAATGTTAATGCCGCCGCCCCATGTGAATGTACCGTTGTGAAATTCTTGTCATAGTAAGTTAATATAAATGCTAGAAAATTTTGCTTTTTTTTCTTTATCATTAAAATCCTTTTTCACATTCAACTTGACTGTGGGGGCAAGAGAAGTTTGGTTGTAGAGGGGGCTAACTGATTCTACTTTCTTAAAAAATGTCCCCAGCCATATTGTAATATATGTAATAACACTTCACACTGGTAAGTTGTCCAATTGGAGGCACATACAAAATGGGACCATTTATTTACCACACTTTAGTACAGGCATCCTCAAATCTGGCCCACTCCTGCAGAGTTTAGCTCTAACCCTAATCAAACACACCTGAGCATGCTAATCAGAGTCTTCAAGATCATTAGAAAATCACAGGTAGGTGAGTTTGATCAGGGTTGGAGCTAAACTCTGCAGCAGATTGGCCCTCCAGGGAAAAATTTGAGGAACCCTGCTTTAGTACCTAGGGGTAGGGAGTTTGTTCTAACTGATGCAATCAAATCCTGCTGAATGTTGTGAATGGTGTTTCCTGTTGTATTTAACCTTCTACAATGGGCTAATGACGGTCGCTAGATAGAACCATGCAGCATCACATATACTGTAGAAGGATTTGTTATACATTACAGTATCTGGTCCTGAGTGGAGGTCACCCTTTCCTAGCTGCAACAACTGCTGCTATAGCAGACAGTAGAAAGGACACAAATGACTGATTAAGACCTTTGATAAGAGCAATTATAGTGGCACTGCAGGGCTTACCCTACCACACACACACACACACAGAGAGAGAGAGAGAGAGAGAGAGAGAGAGAGAGAGAGGGAGGGAAAGGAAGCAGGGACACACTCATTCTGCTCTGGATGATAAAACCCATGGGTGGAAAGGATTGAGAAATTTTGCTGAGAGACTGAACAAACCCTGTAATGAATCAAACCACAGGACTCCTTGTAGAGGCACTGCTCACTTGCAACACAGAATTAAATACATTTTAGTCAAACTGACTTTTAAAAACATTGTTAAGCAAATACAATTGTGACCTTCCTTTTTATTGTGTCTCAAATATTTTGTAGTTATGGTTATTGTCTTAAGCATTATGTGGTTGCTGTATTATGGCAGACACTGTAAGATTTATAAATAAATAAGATTTATTTATTTTATTTATACCATTCGTCAAGCTCCTCATACAGCCAGTCTCAAAAACAGAGTGTTGCAACCCACACACCCCCCGCAGAAAGAACAGGGGTCAGGGTATTCGAGACCGAAAACGGATCTGCGGACCGTTATTCTGTCAAAGAAAACCTCGATCAAACGCCACCATCATCAGGACCCTGAGGGCAGCCCCACCTGGGGAGGAAAGGATAACACCTCAGTATACGGTACCCGATCTTCCTCAGTGCCCTCACGGAGCTTCACTGATACCCTTGCCACCCTCGGTGCTTCAGGGCTCAGTGAGCTCTGACGAGTAAGTTTCCCAGCTGCCGCCCGGTGACGGTACACCACGGGAGAGCTCGTCCCCTCAAGTGAGGGCGCTAGAGCAGTCAGGTCGGTCGTTCTCTGCTGGTCATCCTCTTCAGGTCACCGAACTGGCTCCTCTAGTGACACCAGAGGCCGGTCTCGAGAGGCTGGTTCCCTTAGTAGATTTTCTGGCAGCATGGAAACTTCTGCCAAATGTCTCAAAAGGGTTTTTTGGGGTTTTTCCCCTAGGGGAAATCCGCTTTGCATGATCAAGGTCACACGGCGATGCTTACATGCCTTGGACATGTGGAAGAAATGTTGGTTCCTGGCTCAAGGCCCGATGTTGGGTGCTCCTTGTCGTTGCGTAACGCTAACAACGGACACCTCCCTCACGGGCTGGGGGCGGTCATAAGTGGCCGCTCTGCCCAGGGTCTGTGGGAAGGCCATCATCTCACGTGGCACATAAACTGCCTGGAGATGCTGGTGTTTCGAGCTCTGAGACACTTCCTTCCAGACCTTGTCGGGACATCATGTGCTTGTCCGCACAGACAACACATCGGTGGTCTCCTACATCAACCGACAGGGGGGTCTGCGTTTGCGCCCCCTTTACAGGCTGGCGCGCCGGATCCTCCTGTGGGCTCAGGGAAAGCTCCTCTCACTCAGAGCAGTCTACATCCCTGGGAACCTCAATCAGGGAGCGGACATCCTGTCGAGACAGGGGCTGATGCCGGGGGATGGAGGCTCCACCCAGAGGTGGTGGAGCTCCTCTGGAAGGAGTTTGGCCAGGCAGAAGTGGATCTATTTGCGTCACAAGAAACGTCACACTGTCCGCTCTGGTTCTCCCTCATACATCCAGCTCCGCTTGGGCTGGATGCCGTGGTGCAGACCTGGCCGAGGCTTCTTCTGAACACTTTTCCCCCGATCGCTCTGCTCCTGGGAGTTCTTTAGAGAGTACGCCGGAACGGGGTCCATATTTTGCTAGTAGCCCTTTTCTGGCTGGCCCGAGAATGGTTCTCAGACCTGGTGTCCCTCCTCGACGGCTCTCTGCTGGAGATTCCGATCAGGAGAGACCTCCTCTCTCAGGCGGGGGGCACCATACTTCACCCCCGCCTGGAGTTGTGGAAGCTGTGGGCATGGCCCCTGAGGGGGCACAGCTCCTAGCATCTGGTCTCTCAACCAAGGTTGTTGAGACCATGCTCCAGTCCAGAGCTCCTGCCACAAGGAAACAGTACGCCTTGAAGTGGAAACTTTTCACTTCCTGGTGCGGACAGCGAATGCAAGACCCAGTCAACTGCCCAGTTGGTACATTTCTGGAGTTTCTGTAGGAGCGATTCTCCACAGGGTTATCTCCCTCCACTCTGAAGGTATATGTGGCGACCATAGCTGCTTACCATGCTCTTCTGGGTGGTCAATCATTGGGAAGACACCCACTCGTCACTCGTTTCCTCCGTGGCATCCTGAGGCTGAGGCCAGTACAGCGCACTAAGGTGCCCTCATGGGACCTGGCGGTGGTTCTGGAGGGCTTGTGTAATGCCCCCTTTGAACCCATATAGGAAGTTTCAGACAAGTTCCTCACTCTGAAGACAGTCTTTCTCCTCGCTATTTCCTCTCTGAAAAGGATCAGGGATCTTCAGGCACTTTCAGTATCGTGCCTGGAGTTTGCCCGGGGCATGGTTAGGGCATTCCTTTACCCGAGGGCCGAGTATGTCCCTAAGGTGCCCACTTCTACGCCATGGCCCATAGTACTACAGGCATTCTGTCCTCCTCCATTCCAGGAAGCAGGCCAAGAAAGGCTTAATCTGCTCTGTCCAGTACGTGCACTGGACGCTTACGCACACAGAGCTGCCCCGTGGTGTAAGGCAGATCAGCTGTTTTGTTTGCTTTGGTCCACCCAAGAAAGGATCTCCGGTGACCAAGTAGACTATGAGTAGGTGGGTGGTCAAGGCCATCTCACTAGCCTACGAGTCCTCTGGCCTCCCGTCACCTATGGTGGTCAGAGCGCACTCGATCAGGAGTATGGCGGCCTCCAAGGACTTCAATTTGGGGTTGGCCCTGCAGGACATTTGTGCTGCGGCGGGCTGGTCCTCTCCGCACACATTTGTCTGCTTCTATAACCTGGATCTGGCATCTACCCCAGGGTCCCAAGTCCTCCAGCTGTGATGTGCTCGTGAGATACACACAGGCAGGGACTTGATAGTATGGCACAGTGGGTATTCTCGTTCCCAAAGCGTTTTCTCGACACAGCTTGAGTTCCTGAAGTGGAACGTCCCTACGTTACGTATGTAACCATGGTTCCCCGAGGGGAACGAGACGCTGCGTCTCCTTGCCATACTCCCTGCATCCCTGCAGGCGCTACTTCATCGAAGCTAACTTGTGCTCTGCCGGATGCACTTTTATGCCTCCTGGTTGCTCACGTCACCCAGCTCGTGACATCTCGCTGCTCTATTGGACTGATTTTACACGTGCTTCAGAACACGATCACGCAGGGGCCTTCCCAGAGCGTTTTCTCGACGCAGCGTCTCGTTCCCTCGGGGAACGTCTCGGTTACGTACGTAACCCTCGTTCCCTGATGGAGGAAACGGACACGTTATGTCGTGACGACATAGGGGATTTACTTGGAAGCCACATTCATCTCTGACTTTAAGAGAAAACGCCAATGAATATTGGCTAGTGGATTTTGCATACCTGAGCCACTCCCTGTGCATACGGGTATAAAGGGGCGACAGGTGCATCCACTCATCAGGTTTTCCACTGAGGAGCCGAGAACGAGTCCCAGGCAACCAGCGATGGTTCAAGATTGTGGCATGGGGACATAACATCTCCGTTCCCTCCATCAGGGAACGAGGGTTACGTACGTAACCGAGATGTTCCCTATCTGTCGGTCACTATGAGTTATGTCGTGACGACATAGGGGTCCTATGGAAAGCGCCACAACCTGAACCCCGTCACAACCTTGTGGCATGCAGATGCTGACAAGCGAGCGCGTTACAGACAAATGCCATGCGAAAGGTCGCAACCTTCCCATCGCCCCAGTGCAAATTCGCTAACCTTGGTGCCCGCAGGGACCACTGAGTACATCGCTGCTGGAGATAGCCAAGCCGCTGTTCCTTTCCCCACAGAAGTCGGAAGGGATTTCGACCTTCAATGAAAGATGGCTTCAAGTCTTTCCTATTTGTTGTTACAGCTTGGCAGTAACGACGGGGAAGCGAGCCTTCCGGAGAAGGGCGCTACGGAGGCCACATCCTGCCCGAAGGGAGGTAACATGTGGAGACACTGATATGGACCATACGGACACCTAGCCCAGTACAGGGGCTGACCGGAGACCCGGGCGAACTAACACCAGTACTGAGCCTGGCGTCAGACTGCTCCGCCCAGTCTGACTGCCGGGGGTGCTGGAGGAACTCCACCAGGGTTCACCGTCCAGGGAACTGAACTGGAGGAGGAAAAAGGCACTCGTATCCCCGGGTGAGGGGGAATGGCGCAGCAAGAGTGACACCGGCCAGCTCTTCCCGCCAATTACCTGTTACCCAACACACAGGAAGAAACTGGCTCAATGCAGAGACTGTAGAATCTCGCGAAGGTGTTCGGTGTCGCCCAGCCCACAGCTCTACAGATGACTGCCAGAGAGGCGCCGTGCGCCAACGCATAGGAGGAGACAACACTCCGTATGGAGTGAGCCCTCACCCCCAGGGGGCACGGCTCGCCTTGAGATTGGTACGCCAAGGCGATGGCATCCACTATCCAGTGGGCCAACCTCTGCTTGGAGACAGCCTTCCCTTTCTGCTAACCTCCGTGGCAGACAAAGAGCTGCTCAGAGATTCAAAATTATTTGTTACTGTGTTTGTACACTAATCCAGTTACTGCCCTTTAAAACACAAAGCCTGAGTATGTTATATGCTTACATATGAATCACTGAGCAATAGAGACTGTGATCTGAGGGGCCATTACCTGGTGGTAGTTATTAAAAATAGATATGTTTGTGCTGGAAACATTAAATGTGGGCTGTAAGTAAGGTGCACTTAGGCAAAAGACAGTAGATGAAAGCCATTTATGAGGTCTGAAGCATTACCACCAGGCTGTATGAATGAATGTGAGATACTGTATTCCTGCAGCCCCGTTTTTTTTTTTTTTTTTCTTTGGCAAGAGATGCAAATGAACAGAAAACTGAAGAGTGTTTGAGTATCTCTCTCTCTCTCTCTCTCTCTTCATTCACCTCTGTCTTTGCCTGCCTCCCTTGTTAGGTAAAACAGATGGTGCTAAATTTAATAACAACACACTCCTGTATGTTACCTTTAGTCACATTTTCTTAAAATGTCATTTACATATTAATCATAGTGTAAACAAGCTCGTGTCAAAACGAATTAATTCATTCCGAAAAATGTGCAGGTTTCCTCAGCTGCAGATCACACTTTAACCATGGAAAGTTATGATATGACATTTTCAACAGAAAATCTCGCTCTCTGCGATGCTGGCTCACCATATACAGCATATTTTTCACAGCATTTCTGAGCCATCATTTTTATTTTATTTTTTTGTCTGTCATTGATATCATCACAAAAACAGTTAGTACCTTTTCACAAGCCCCTGAAATGAGTACAATTAGACAGTATTAGACAGATAAAATAAACGGTTGTGCAGTCTTTTCTGCTGGCCGTGTTCATCAAGCTGATAAGAGGAGATCATTTCATTTTATGTTCATTTTTTTAAAATCATTGCTCCCAGCATTATTACCTCTCAGAAGATACCTAGAATTTTCCAAAATGCTCTGAACTCTGAACACAATCCTGCTGCCATTACATTCACATTTTTATATGCAACTCACAACAGGATAGAAAAGTACTTATGACTAAATAATGGTGGCTGTTAATATTACCTTACTGTGTTTTTTTGTTTTGTTTGTTTGTTTGTTTGTTTCAGTGTACCAAAATAAGGGCCGCACACTGAGCTTTATTTGAGCTGAGGCCTCAATTTTTTATAAGGATTAAGGATTTACATTAATAATTTGAAACTGGATATTTCAATCAATTTAGATTATTAGATTATTAGATATTATTAGAATTAGATTAATAATAAATTAAAAACACACATTCAGCCAATTACTTTTTCAGGTTTACCGTGGTCATGACAACCTAGAAATCAGGAAATTGTAAAGTTACAACTAAGGTTTTTGTTTGTTCCTTTCCACAATCTAAAACATTGTGTACTTCTGCTGAGTTCTAAAATATTTAGTGGTCTAGAAATGTATCATTGTGAGTGCAGTCTCTATTATTCACTTCATTCTAAAAATGATTTGTTGATTTTGATGTCACATTTAGTAACATTTTGGGTCCCATTTTTGT
The DNA here is from genome assembly GCA_027422415.1 of Schizothorax lantsangensis. Classification (NCBI taxonomy): domain Eukaryota; kingdom Metazoa; phylum Chordata; class Actinopteri; order Cypriniformes; family Cyprinidae; genus Schizothorax; species Schizothorax lantsangensis. The sequence continues at coordinate 27,357,833 of CM049846.1, forward strand.
CAAATGATATCAGGAATCATTTATTCCTTTATGTAAAATGATTGTTGCCAATCTTGTGTTTCCTCTATCAAGTGTTGAGGTCTGTGTGTGGCATTTTTAAGGTTTATTGTTTTTTTTTTTATTATTCTGTGTTTCTGTCTCATCAACTGTTGCCTTTTATATAGTGCAGTGATGACAAGCAGTTGGACATTGTGTATATTAAAAAGTAATGGAAATTATTTGGTAAACAATTAATACTGTATTAATGGCAGAAACAATTAAAAGTGCATTCAAATTAATTAATTGAGATCATATGCACATGTTTTGTATTTATTAACCAAATAACAAGCAATAAACAAACACATAAATTGAAATTGATTAATTGAAAAATTAATTTAATTTTAATTAAAATGACTGATTATGGCAAGAAAAAAGTGACTTCCCTAAAATTACAATTAGCAAACTTTTTGGAGAGTATTATTTTATGTACAACTGTCCAGATGTACCTCCATATAATGAGTTTGTGAAATGAATTAAACTCTCTAAAAGGTGGTAGACCACAGATTTATAACACACTGCTGAATGTTCATGACTACATCTCTCTAATTGCGTCCCATTACCCTGCAGGCAGATGGAGAACTCTATAATGACCTCACATTTCAACTTTTGGCAGGAAATAGTCATGACCTTAAAAAGAGCACAATAATTACCCAAACAAAAGGCACGTGAGGATACAGAAAATAGCAGATACTATGCTAGATGCCTTCGGTAAAACAGCACTTACGAAGAGCTAGTTTAATTAGACACACAGAATAATACTAACAAGCAAATGATGGAAGTAGAGAGGCAGAGGAAGAGGGTCGACCGCGGGCGGTGCTGGGGGAAACGGAGATGAAACTTCTCCTTGAATACATTTTACTAAATTCTGCTATTCAGCAAGTTTAGCTGATACCAAATACATGTTAAGTTGCAAAGTTTTTCTTTCTTTTTTCTTTTTCTTTCTTTCTTTCTTTCTTTCTTTCTTTTTAAATAATAATAATAATAACAAATTAAAAAGAATTGATTATTTGTATATAATTGTATAATGATTTCTGTATGTATTTTTAATCATAGCCATTTAAAATTAAAAAAGCAAATAGGCATACATACTTTCTTTTCATATTACATAATTCATATCCATACTACCTTCATATTATACATTCATGTACTTTTAACCTAAAAGCTAAAAACTAGAGTCATTACCATGTAAGAGACATTATCATGTAATAATACATTAATACATAGTGCACATATTTGGCACACTGCATTAAGTCAAGTCAAGTCAAGTCACCTTTATTTATATAGCACTTTTAACAATACAGATTGTGTCAAAGCACTTAACAGTATCAAGTTGGAGGATAGAGTGTCAGTAATGTATAATAATAAGATTAAACACTCAATTTTCAGTTAAAGGCATTTCATTATTGAATTTGGAGATGTCATTGTCTAGCTAAGTTTAGTTTAAATAGTATCTGTGAAATCAAATTTACGATAATCGCTAGAAATTAAGTGCATTAACCGTAGATGTATGTATATATATATATATATATATATATATATATATATATATATATATATACATATATATATATACTGTACAAACTGTTTTCTAAATTTTCTTCCATCTTACCCTAACTCTACCACTAAACCTACCACAGAAAAAAAAAAAAAAAACTTCTGCATTTTTAGATTTTTTTAAAAAAAGGAAATCATTCTCTATGATTTATAAACTTGTTTCCTGATGGGGAACAGCAAAAATTACTATCCTTGTGGTTAGTACACACACACACTGTTTGTTTTTTTGTTTGTTTTTTTAAACATTAAATATTGTCCAGTATTTCCTATCAAATTCTGAAATTGTGTAACGACTTTGTAATAAAAGTTTACATCAATTACAATTTCTGTTATTAATATGATACAGGATATTGTCTGGACACTGAAAAAAAAATACAGAGTCTAATTGTAAATGTAAAAAAATAAATAAATAAAAATTGGAAGACTTTCAATTTCAATATCAGTTTTATTTACTTGCCACAAACATTTTTTTTTTTTTTTTTTCTTTTTTTAAACTCACATTTGATAGTTGTCAAGTATTAATTTTGGACATAGGTGACATCAATGTGTTGCAACTGTTTTGACAAGATTTATTAAAATAATTAATCAGACCAAAAAAAAGCATTTTAAAATATACTCTGATGTTAAAATTTAAATTTAAAAATGTAAAGCTTTTTTGTGTGTGTGTGTGTGGGGGGGGGGGTAAGCCCTAAAACTGCAAATTCCCTGAGGAACTAATGGCTTCAAGCTAAAATGACATCCTCTCTATTACACAGCTAAAGTCACAATTTCAAATTTAGCGTACTTTGCTGTTTTAAAGAAAAGTCATTTTACACTCCCTCTCTGGAGTCCAGTTACCTTTAAAAAAGGAAGCAAGGCTGTGCTACACAACACACACACAGATGAGAAGCTGAAGATCAGCGGCAGTAAGCTAAAATAGACTCTGGGTAAAGACGCTATTCAGTGCATCGTACTGTACTCTGGCCTGACTGTACATAGATATCCATATTTTTAACCTTAAAGCCCAAATACAGTGTCTGCTGCCTGCACAGCTAAATATAGACCATCAGCCTCCGTCTCCAGTTTCTCTTGCCTGGAGCAGGTGGCTGGAAGATCGGGCGGACACAGCAAGTCTGGGTCGTCTTGTCCTGCTGGAACACAGAGTAACCCTGGACCAGCATTGAAGTGGATAGGTTTTGAATTAATTTATCACACTTGGAGTACTTGGACGGCAATGATCGAACATCAAAATATAATATGTTTTTATGAATTTTAAATTTTTTTGTCAACTGAACTCTAAACAGTTTAGAGAGGCTACAATTTTGTACATGTAGAATATGCTCTCACGCTCAAAAACAGCTAGCCAAATTGCAATTGATGGTACAGAACACAGTGGACTTTAGTCACTTTTTTTTTAAAGTAGAACTATTTTATTTTTACTAATTTTTACTAATTTACTAATATATATATACGTATATATATATATATATATATATATATATATATTGTGTGTGTGTGTGTGTGTGTGTGCACATCCATATTATTTCGTACAGTCCAATTAATTAAATATCAGGCTGTAAAAATAAGCAGAAACTACAAAACTGGCATTTCTGACTGAGCCTTTTTTCATGAGCAATGAAAGTAAAGCAAAATGTACAACTGACTACAGCACATTTCTAGATTTAGTTTCAGTCACAATATTATATTGAATTAAATTAGCATGTATTAAATATGACATATTTTTGGCATGGGTATCATATTGAGAGGTAGTTGGTCAAACCCAGCCTTTCATCAGATACAGTAACAGGTTAAATTCTTATGTACACAAGTGCCCAAAATATAGATATTACCAGAGCTGCTATGCTTGAAGTCAGGGGTGTTTCAAAAATACAGAAGTGTGGCGGGTGTAATATATAGTGTTTTTGGCACCACCGTTGGTAGATGACACTCCATCAGCGAGACTGACCAGTCTCAACCGCCAGTCACGCCTCACTTGGCCCTCCCTATGGCCGATGTTGTGCTCACAACACCCCGACACAAGTACGGGTGTGTGTGCTAACACTGTCCTCACAGGGATTTGGTTGTTTTCTCCTACCTCAGCAGTTACTGTGTCCTTTTGTCCCCCCACTGGTGTCTGAACTATTGCCACGTATAATGATAGAGTCAGAGCAGCCCATGGGGCGTACTTTCTTCAACACGCACCAAAGTGTGCATCTATTTATGTAGGTTAACCAAAGATTTTTTTTCACCTTTTTTTAATAAATCTGAATTTGTTTATTACAGTTACCATCATTTTAAAATGACCACACTCTTAAAAAATACAGGTTCCAAAAGGGTGCATTTATATTGATGTATCAGAAGAACCAAATAAGCTTTTTGTGAACAATTATTAATGGTAAAGTGTGAATAACATTGAAATAATAAGCTAAAAAAAAAAAAAAAACAGCACAGATTTTCCTTTTACACCGAGACTTACCAAGAATTCTTAAATTTCAACTAGAGCACCCAATTTCCAGATCATATCATATTTCATTGAAAACCATCATTATCAGTCCCTAAACCAGTGTTGTAGTACTCAAGGACATTGTACATAGTCTTGGTCTTGTCATTTGGAGCATTTGGACTTCAAAATTCAACATTGCCCTAAACATCCAAACAAACAAACAGACTGGGGCTTCATGATTGTTCTTAAAAAGCAATAATTTCCATCTGATTTTAAGTGTATATTAACTGTATTGTTAAAGTTAGTATTGTTTGACAAGACACATCATACACCAAGGGTTTCCAGTCCTGCTCCTGGAGGGCCACTGTCCTGCAGAGTTTAGCTCCAATCTGAACCAGCTAATCAATGTCTTACTAGGCATTCTCAAAACTTTTAGAGAGGTGTGCTAAGGCAAGTTGGAGATAAATTCTTCAAGACAGTGGCCCTCCAGGACCAAGTTTGGACACCCTGTCATACACCTATGGCAAAACCACACCACTCATTGAATAACACCCACAATTACACTGGAAGCTGAGTCATGTGAGAAAAAAAAAATCCCTGCTAAAGACAAGCATCATTCTCCTTTCACACTCAGCTTACATGAAAAGGCTACACATTGTTCACTTGTGTTTTCTCATATGCATGAATAAAGTCTAGAACAACTAATACTAGAACAACATTCACTATGCTGGTCTCAGTCCTAGTGAACAAATCCTCTAAAATGCTGTATTCTCAGTCAGTATAATGAGATAGAAAGACAGGTCCAAAACCAATGTTTGTGTAACATCCTATCTAAGATGCCTTCATTGTGTCAGTTTCTGAAAACACGATAACCCACAATTGTGTGTGTGCGATAACAGAGCAGGTTTATGGAAGACACCTATCATCATGTTTTTCATTCCTGTGTTCTCTGTGTCCTGTCATTCCTAAGTGTTTATCCAGCACATTTCCGCGGCCGCCTTTAAAGGGCAACTAATTCACAGCCGCTCCGATGGCTGTTGGAAACAACAGCACTTAAAGCACTTCATTGAACGCTGATTTGTCCTTGTCATCTCCGACAGCTCCGTCTCATTTTTCCCTGGCGAAGTTAAGTGAGGCTGGAGCCTGGCCAGCCCTGATCCTGTGCTCTACTTAAAGACAATGGGGATGGGAACACAGAGCATTATGGGAAGGGCGGCATGACATTAACATCTCATCCTCATTATGCAGATAAGTATGAGGGAGACAGAGGAAAGGGAAAATGCTAAATGGACATCGGATACGAAGGTATTGGAAACTAAAGGGTAAACCTTCATCAGACCTCCTGACAAAGATTCAATAACAACTATAGGTGAAATATTTACCTTGTTAATCATATAAAGATGAAGAGTGGAAGTTTTTGAACTAGTCAAATAATTGATAATATTCCACCTTAATATGCAGAGACAACTATAACTAAATCATTCCTAGGTGAAAACATAGGTAGAAACAATGTTACTCTGTGGTGCTGTGTCATTTATTTGACCATCCCGACCATTTCAACCATTGTCCATCTTTTTGTCTAACTGACAGCAGATGGGTGAGTGTTTGGGAAACACATAAAAAAAAAAAACATTCAATTTTGTTAACAGCACCAAAACAAGATTATTCATACATGAATGAATGATTTAAACCACTATAGTGCTAGTGAATTTATTATGTTTACTGCAGAGCGGCAGCAACAGCTTTAGCAACACTATTGATAATACTGATCACAGTATCTTCCAGTCTTTGACATCATCCACAATAACTGACATCCACAAAATAATATAGTTAATTTACATTTTAGTGTATTGTAGCAATAAGAGCAAAATTATAGAATTCATAATGACTGCTTTTGTTTGTTTGTTTATTAATTAATTTATTTATTAAGCCTTTTTTTGTCATTTTTAAATGAATGTATTAGTAAAAGAACAGAGAGGAAGACACCTGCATACATGAGCACCGCTGCACATCACAATGTGGGTATGTATAGTCTGTTCTAGAGCAGCTTTGAATATGACTCATCCATTCAGATTAAAGGAACACTCCACTTTTTTTGGAAATAGGCTCATTTTACACCTCCCCTAGAGTTAAAAGTTGAGTTTTACCGTGTTTGAATCCATTCAGCCGATCTCCGGGTCTGGCGGTAGCACTTTTAGCGTAGCTTAGCATAGATCATTGAATCTGATTAGACCATTAGCATCTCGCTCAAAAATGACCAAAGAGTTTCGATATTTTTCCTATTTAAAGCTTGACTCTCCTGTAGTTACATCGTGTACTAAGACCGGCGGAAAATGAAAAGTTGTGATTTTCTAGGCTGATATGGCTAGGAACTATACTCTCATTCCGGCGTAATAATCAAGGAAATTTGCTGCCGTACCATGTGTGCAGCAGGCGCAGTGATATTACGCAGTGCCTGAAAGAAGTCCCCAGCTATATCATAGGCTACTGAGCTGGGGACTACTTTCAGGCGCTGCGTCATATCATTGCCACCTGTGGGACGCTTGGCGCTCTTTTGTTCGTTGTCTTTTTTCCCTATCAAATATTTTAGTAATCATCATAAATTGTATATCATTTGAAAGCTTAAAACCTCAAAATTCATCCTGTGAAAACCATTTTGAAATCGGATATTGCGTTACCATGGAAATGGTACATAAAAATCTTTTAGTGGGTGGTGTCAAGTGTCATATTACACAATGCATTACGGTCTTTTAGAATCAAAACTTGTTATACTCTTATTCACTTCAAAGTCATTCATAGAGCATACATAACTCCTTACAAAACATTTAAAATGAAACTACAGTCAAATTTGAACTGCCATATATGTAACACTGCATCATCAGGCACTTTTCTGCATATGTTTTGGGAATGTCCTGTCGTCATCAGTCTATGGACACATGTAAACCTGTTTTTTTCATCATTACTGCGAATTGATTGGTCTGTTAACCCAAGTTTGTGTCTTCTTAATGATGATTCAGGTCTCTGTATTAGTTCAATGCAAAAGAGAATGTTGTTTGCTGGTTTTACAGCTGCGAAGAAGACAATAATACAGAACTGGTTTACACCACACATGTGTAGAAAAACATATTGGATCCGTAGCCTCCTGCAAATAGTGACGTGTGAATGTGCAACGGCGCGAGTCGGTGGGGCCAAGCCTTCGACCATTGATGCTTGGCAGTGTTTTCTTTTTGATATACATGATTGTATAAAGGAGTGACTTGTTTTGTGTTTTTATTGTCCTTCCCTCTCTCCCTCACTTTTGACTGGACTTTGAGATATTGAGTATATGTCTGTTGTTTTGTTTTGTTATATTTTGGATGTTATGTTATGTTATGTGTGAAAAAAAAAAAAAAATGTTGATAACAAAAAAAAACTTTTTATACTCTTGACAAAATACATATTGTCGGAAAGGTCTGACTCTCAGGATTCCATATTTGGTGGTCTTTTTGTGATCGGAGTAATATTGACAGAGAAATTTAGACATTTGTGACAGAAAAATGCATCAAAAAAATTAAATGGCGTTTGGATGGCACCCGGTGGCTGTTTGTGGTATGACACCCTAAACAAAATCTCACAGGAACCTAAATTTTTTTCATATCAACTTCAAATTTGGAACATAACTTATTTAGACATAAGGCTTTAATTTTATATCAATTTTAGAGTAAAACCTGTTATGTAAAATATTTATTTTATATAAAATATAAAAAAAATAGTACTTTGTATTTTCTTTACAGTAAATTTAAACTTCTATAACTTTTTGTTACTTTCATATTTTAAAATAATTCCACTTCAGTAATCTGCTGATTATCTTCTTTAAAAAGAGATCAAACTTATATCTGTATTCCAAAGCATTCATGAATTATAAGAGTTTAAGTTTGGTAAGTGCACTCTCACGTATATGTTCAAAAATGGGGGGTGACCGTTAAGGGGTTAATCCCTGACAGCTCAGAGAGCAGCCTCTACCCAAGAGCGAGGTGCACGAGGTGCTCCAGTGAGATGTCATTGGTGTAGTCCTACAAGAGTACACACTGAGCCTGGAGAAAGATGGATTGTGCTTCAGCTGGGCTTTCAGAAATCCATCATCCCAGCACTGAGAGTTCGGCCTATGGGAAGGTGAATTTACACTTGCTTTTAGTCCGGTGTAAAGTGACAAAAATGTTTCGTACAGCACTAGCCTCACTGTGAGGTAGACGTCAGATACAGTGTAAAGTACTCAGTCATTGTTAAAAGCAAACAAAAAAAACAAAATAGATTATCTTATTATTGTCCTAAGAAATATTAATGCACTTTATAAATTATATTAAGGCACTTTTGGATTCCTATACAAGATCACTGCATTTTATTATTTGATCTACACTTTTTTTTTCTTCCACACTATTCAGTTATTGTATGTGTTAACATTACCTTTGTTATGTTGTATGTCAGAGATACAGGTGAAATTGTTTTACCTCATCAAGGCCAGGCTCAGAGGCTCAGAAGGCTCACAGTCACAGATGAAGGAACTTTCTGGAAGACCTGACAGAGAAAGAGAAAGAAAGAGATGTCATAATACACCACAAACTAAATGGAAATTGTGACTTCATCATGATGTAACACAATTTTTATAGTGATCTTTGTGGAGAGATTATAAACTGAAATTATATTGTTAAACTATTATATTATGCAATATTTATGTCAAAGATAAACAGTCAGAGACATAAAAACTGCAAGTTGTTCATACTTGATTAATCTGCACTAAAGAAAAAAAAAAGCTTCATCTGACAGTATTATTTTTCTGATGAATAGGTTCCACCGAGGTGTGCATCTATAATGAAACAACAGAAGACACAACAATCTATTCTTCAATAACTATTTTTCAATCTAGTTTTACAGTAATGAAATAACACTGTTACTGTTTCCATGAGGTATTTTTTTTTTTATTACTGATGGAAACTGACACCCATTTTTTTTAGGGGGGAAAGTTGGTGTGTGTGTCTGGGAATTTTCAGTGTACACATATGCCATGTAGTCTAATAGTGATTATAGTTATTATAGAATATTTATTTTCCACTGTACAGTCTACATTTGAACTCTTTTAAGACAAAAAAATACTTCACAATTAAATTAAATATATATTTTTTGCTCTAAATTTTTATTTTATTTTTGCTTTATTTATTTATTATTATTATTATTTTTATTTTTTTGTAGTCAAAGGTGTGACAGTACGGTGTATGTTGTGTGAGTGCATAGTCATTAACATGCATTTTATGCAATTCCACTACACTATAATGTACACATTAAACTCCAAATTCATATTTTACTCTCGTTTTGATTTTAATTCTAACTCAGTCATGATAAATGATCGCTTCAAAACAGAGTTCAGGATGCCATTCATCACAGAAATAGAATATTCTGTCTGGAAGGAAACATAAAAAAGTTAGATAATCTAAAATTGTAAGGCTATGTCAAACCTAAATTTACCTCACACATAGGACGAGCTCAGTGTAATATTTTAAATGCTCAAGACACACGCACACTGCACCCTTTACCCAGGAACAGGATGAGGGGAAAAAAAGTGTGTGAAAGAAAATTATTCAAAATGTTACGGTAATTCAACACACACAGGTGTTTCACAGAAACACAAGAACTGCATGTAAGGGCCATACATTATGAAGAGGAACTGAATTTCACAGTTTTTCTTTTTATTCTCAGTGGCCTAAATGTCTAAATTACCAATATGAGAGAAACTTGCAAAAAAGATAAGCGGTAATATGTTCATTTGTAATGTTGGCTGTAGATAAAATAAAACAACTAAGCAAATTAACCCCAATTAAATGAATTTAATGAATACTGACAAACAAATATTATAGCATTCATATTAAAGGATCAACACTACATTTGGTAGGTACACTGCAAATATAAATGTAAATTACTCAAGTGTGTTGAAATGTTCATTATCAACTGAGGAAATTAGATTACAGATGATTTTACATATCACCCAGAAAATGCCTGGAAATATTCTCTCTCTGCATGCACATTTCTGAGAATTTATTGACACACACTTGTCAACACTTTCCCAAAAAAAAAAAAAGGAAGCTGTCAAATTTATTATACTGAATTTAGGTGATATTTATCTAAACTGATGTTCATTATACATTAATTGTAAACTACATTTTTATTCATTTAGAACTGCATGTCATTGCCCAAAATAAAAGACTTAGTACATAATTTGAATCCAAAGATGTCTCACTTGCTCTCTGTATCATACATGCATCATCTTCATCTTTATTGCATCTGTGCATCGCTGGAAAACCCCAATTCTCTGACACACAGTTTCAAAGTGTGTGCACATCTTTCCGAAAGCTCTCTCTCAAGTTCACCCGCGTCACTCACAAGCCAAAAGACTTCCAAAACTGAACTGTTCATCTGTCTGTCTGTCTGTCTGTCTATCTATCTATCTATCTATCATGGCATCATGTATATTTAGTGTACATGATGTAACATGTACACTAAATTCTAATAAAGCTTCAATACAGCCTGCAATGTACATGGGTATTGATGACCGTGTAATTGCATTAAGTCAACTAATTGAAATAATGCAAAATCGGTGGGCAAATTTGTTGAGCAAAGCTGTTAGTTGTTAGCTGATTAAAAGTGAAAATGGATGAAAGGTAGCTGCGGATCCATAGGAAGAGTGTAATGTGCGTATGTGTTTGACTTAAGGACTGGCACAGGAAATGAATAAGGTCTCCCCTGAGGGTAAAGATCTTTGTAATGACTGTGCACGTTTCTACATCTCGCTCACTGACCTCCTCTGTACACACATACACTCAAACACTGAAATACACCTTCACTAAAGCCTGGAGTCGCTCTTACAGAGACTCAGTAAGAGTAGAAGATTCATTGATTCAGTTAACTGCTTTTAACTTTTTTCTTCCACATTCAATAATGATGAAAATAATAAGAATAAATAAACATATTTTCAAAAATGAGGATCATAACAGCCCAGCTGTAACAGCAAGATTTTAAGTAATTTAAAGCGTAATGTTTTAGGACAACATTAATACATTTCAAATTCAAGAAAGCAGATAAAATCATAAGAATGTCAAGTTACAGTTTGTGCTTTCCTTAATACAGTGCACACTAAGCTTAAGGAGATGTCTAGGGTTTTGCCAACTCAAAGTACTAAAATGTGTGCACATAAGAGAGAGATTTGTAACAAATTGCCATTTTCGCATGCATGCTAAAAGCCCAGTTTGGACACAGCTGCAGCCACACATATTCATGATTTATAATTTTTACACGGCTCAAGTCAGCCCCTTTCTGAGCGATTAATCATTGGGAAAATCATTTCAACTCTCCAGCTATACTCTCTCGCCCGATCTCCTGTTCCCTCCTCGACAGCTCTTGTTTCAGGAGAGGTGGACGACAAAGCCATCTCCTTCACATGGAGGAAAGGCACACAATTAGTAATTAAAGAACAAATCTCAGAACAAACCGAGCACTGTTAATCTTGACGAAGATTAAATGTATCTGTAATTGACCTTTCTTTACGTGGAACTATTTTGTATGCCTGTGTTTTCTAAGATTTATTTATTTATTTTTCTTGCACACATATACAGGATGTGAATGTTTACTCTGACCTCCAAAAACATTCACTAGTACAGTGGTTCTCAACTGATTTTGTCTCAGAATTTAACATTATAACACTTAAGCAAAATTGTTTATCATGCAAAGGTAAACAAAATGTCAAACAATCTGAAAATCAAACAATCTGAATTTATTAATATTAACATCAGCTGCTTAAGCCCAGCAATATGCAAAATTGTTAACGTAACAAACTGAAGAGGAAAACTGAAAATCATATTTTGTAAAAAAATAAACAAATTTGTGAATGTAGCTAAATTTAGCTCAGAGTTTCAAAGTGTTATTTTACTGTTTTTTATAAACATGATTATTATTATTTTTTTTACTATTTGCATTTATCGCAGACTTCTCCCTGCTATCTGCAGCACTATCAGAACAGACCTACGGCTCACTAATTGAGAACCCCTAGTACCTGCGCTCATGCAACTCTGCCCTCTTATAAACATGTATGTCTCAGGCAGATGCATAAACAACGCATGCTGTTTTTTCATAACTTAAACCATTTATATTTGCAGTTAAATGACTCTCTTATTTTTGTAACTCAAGACCTATCCAAACAGCTGTTCCAGGAGTTTCAAGGACTGTTCTGTGCACTGAGACATCTGTGCAACACAGCACGCACAACCTGCACCTGGTTAAAAGGGATAGCTTTTATCAATTAATCCACAATTTATCTTGTGAGTTACTAAAGAAAGATAGAAAGGTGACACCTACAGTGGCGCTATAACTTAATTCTAAACATAAAGCAAAGTCCATTGCATTGAGATGGTGTTGAACTTTGGAATGTTCCAGCATTGTCTGCCATAAAATTCATTATTTAAACTCTATCAAACATTATGTGCTAAAAGCCCTGTAATCTTGTAGTCTTTTCCAGAGAATACTTGAGAATTTATGAGATAGTGTTTGTAGTAAAATTGCCATACATCTTGAGAAAATTAGCACTTTGTGGTGTTAGTTGTCTTTTGAGCCAAACAACTATATGATAAGAGCAAATGCTGTTTACATAGTTTCAGTCTGAATCTTGCGCTAGACAGTCTATTTTTAAGATGACAAACATGTTTTGCGCAATGCATGAACTGGATAAGACTAATAAAAACAGGCTACTAACAAGAATTATGATTTAAACAACTAATAAATAAATGAATAATAAAAAAAACCTTTAACAAACAACATCCAGAGAAAGCAGACTTTAAGTGGCCCAAATTGCATTTTATTGCATATCATTATAATTGTATGAAATGAAAATAAGCATATATGAACATCACATATGGTTAGTGGGTAAAATAATTTTGCACAGCAAAATATATATATATGAAAAAAAAAATTAACAGTTTTAAGAATTTATTGATGAACGGTATATCCTGATTTTATAAAAGCAGGGTATCAATCCCTGACCATAAAACAATGTCCAGACATTTTAATATTGATTACTACATTATTGCCATGTAAATAATGAATTTATTAACAACATAAGAAAAAAGAAAGAAAGAAAGAAAGAAAGTAAGAAAATCGAGTCCTGCTTGACAATATATATCTAAATAAGATTATATCCTTTAGTTTTCAGCAAAGCCATGACGGGTGCCTTTTAAATTAGCGTTCTAGATAGATTCCAATATGTGATATATAATTTGTTACAAGCTACATTTAGTGCAACTCATTCCAAATAGGTCAGATTTTATATCAGACATTTATTTATTTATTTTTTCTGAATGTATGATTTTGTATGAAAATACAGTAAATGGCAGGCTACAACAGGAACTACAACTGTCAAACTGTTGTTTTCATTGCAAGTACATGCTGCAAAAAGCTCAAGTTACGCATGATAAAAATCCAGCTGTATGCAAACTTGGAGCCTTCCCAAACTTCTAAAAAAAGAAACAGGCAACATCTAAACTCTAAGTCACCTTCTCTGTGTCAACCTGTGGCATGTACTACCTCCAACTGTTCTTATATGATGCAAAAAAAAAAAAAAGTAGTTAATTCCAGAGTTATCAAAATGCAAAGGTTTGACATTAAATACACAAACCGCTTTTAGCAACAACACTGTTTAAGTCCCAGAGGGAGAATTCCTTTAAGAAACCAGGTCCTTGTTCTCTCCCTCGCAAAACTGCTTCCAGTTGGCTCTCAACAGAGAATTAACTGTATGGATCAACTTTTTCATGGGGAGGATGATGGCATGATGCTCCTTTCACTTTCTTTAGTCCGTATTCCAAAAAAGTGATTGGGAAATGAAAGAAATGTATGAATGCCATGCTGAGCAGAAGTTCTTTTCCAAGTAGAAGTTCATTTACAAGCACATACAAAACAGAGGGTGAATAAAGAACAAACAAAAAGACCATGCATGTCCAGCATGCAGGCACTTCAATGTCATGTCTCTTTATATAGTCAATAGATTCACATGTAAAGTCACAAAACAGCAAGCAGAAGTCATGAGATGATAATGGAGGGGAAAAAAATCCTTGGGCTTTGGCAAAAGAGCAAAAAATATATATGTAAAAATAAAAATAGCAAACTTTCATATTTGGCAAAAACAAATAAAAAAATGCAAAAGGTGAATGAAGGTCAACATCATGAGTGTATATGCATACACATCAAAATATTAATATGCATACACATCAACATATTAACTAATTTAGAGAATAATATAAATGCATATATTCAGTTTGGTTGTACAACAAGCCTCCAAAACTCAAGAAGAACTGACTTCAGTTCTTAAAAAAAAAAAAAAACAGTCAGCCTTGATCTAACAACCCCCAAAACTAAAAAACAAAACTTTTAAAAACTTTATTGATTTCTTTTTTAGGCTTTTTAGGGAACTCACATGAAAAACTCCGGGGATGAGGGGTTGTTGTCGCTGCTCGATGAGTTTTCTCGGAAGCCGCTGCTCACGAGCTTATCGTACTTCTCTTTGTACGCGTCTCTCTCACGCACCAGTCTGGAGATCTCTTGTTTGAGGTGGTCCACCTGCTGCATGAGCTGTGTCTTCTCGCCCTCCAATACGTGCCTCTGCTGGACCCTCTTGTAGCGACAAGACTGGGCATAGCCTCTGTTTTTGAGGGTTCTCCTCTTCTGTTTGAGTCGGATCACCTCCTCTTTGCTGGCGCCACGCAGCTGCCGGTTGAGCTCCCGCACGGACATGGTAACGAGTTGGTCGTCCGAGAAGCGGTCATCCAGGTGGGAGTGCTGGTGGTGAGTGGCAGAGGAGTTGTTGCTGGACTGGACCCCTGGGGTTTGGTGCTGCTGGTGGTGGCTGTGGTGGAGATGATGGTGGTGATGGTGGTGAGGTGCCCCGTTCTGCGCTGCAGCGGCGGCAATGACTGCGGACACCACCGCGGCGGCGGAGCCCATCTCCTCCCCGGCCATGGCGCCTCCCGCGCTGGCTGCGCTACTGAATTGCTGCCCTCTAGCATAGCCGTCGAAGCTCTGGAGCTGATGTGTGCTGCTGATCAGCGCTTCAACCGCGTCCTCGGGACTGAAGCCCAACGCCTCCGGGTTGAGCTGCTGCTGATAGCCGGTCATCCAGTAGAAATCATCCAGGTGCGCCTTCTGCTCGCTCCCGGAGCCAGGGCTCGGCGCCGAGAAGCTTGGGGAAGGGGGAACCGAGCTGCAGGGCGTGCTCATCGGGGTGGAAGACAGGGAGCCCCCGGCGATCAGGCTTCTGCACTGGCTGATGCTGCGATCGGGCTCCAGTGGCTCTTTCTTCACCTCAAACTTCATCAGATCGAAGTCATTAACATATTCCATGGCCAGGGGACTGGTGGGCAGGTCGGAGCTGCTCAGTGCCAGCTCTGATGCCATCCTCTTGCTGCTGACCGTCCTCCAGAGCGGGTGAAGAGCAGCTGTCAAAGCGGGCTGGGTCGGGAGAGAGTGAGCCAGCTTGATGATGTTTAAATGTTTTACTCTTAGCAGGAAAACAGAGACTGCACAGGATTTTGCACTGCTCTCCTAACTCCAGATTATGAGCTCTCGTTGGCACAGTCTATTGCAAAGATGCATCGGATCTTTTTCTCCTCTCTTTACAAGTGAATGTCGGCGGCCTTGGATTTCAAACATTTAACACTTTGGTGACTCCTCGTGAGCAGACATCATCGTGGTCAAACGGGTGAGTGGAACGTAAAATAAGTGCGCTTGCTGACACAGATCGAGCTGAGAGTGCTTTTAAACTCGACACACTACAGTACCGTTTAAAAGTACCGTTTTATAGCGGCCGTGACGTAAGGTTCGGAGCGAGCCAATGGGGTCGCTGAATCTCAGAGCTCGTTAACATAGTTCGGAAACCAAAACTTTTTCTCGTCAGCTGACTGTCATTTTGGAAATGCTGGAGGAAAGGGGTGAATGGACTTCGAACGTTTAACTCTTTCGTCCTTCCCTTTTTCAAAATGTTCAATTCTATTACTTTAGTAACACGAGTTTGTGTGTTTCTGTGTTTTTTTTTTCTTTTTTTTTTTTTTTACATTTCTAATATTATGCAGTTAGCAGGATAAGTCAGGATTATAACAACTGATTTTTCGACATAATCATTATAAAATAATTACTAAATATCTAACTTAAATTATTGTTGTGCCTGCATTAACATGTAAAAAGTAATACACAACACATAAACCCTAAGTTATAATACAACATTACTGTTGTAATGGAAATTAAATAATTTCAAATAATATAATTATTTGCAAATAATTAAAGTTAGGGATGTTCTTGGATAAATGGGCATTTTGAAAACTCAACAGTGCCACCTCTTGGATAAAAATAGAATTGTGTGTGCGTGCGTGTGTGTAGTCATAAGGTTTTGGAACCTAAACTATAGCCTAATGTAGTTCAACCCCACCAGTTAAAACTGTATAAAATATAGTTAATACAGTTTTGTTTTAGTAGTTATCTTATAGTACTTATAACTCACTCACTATACAACAAAAGTCAACAGAAGTGTGTGTGTGTGTGTGTGTGTGTGTGTGTGTGTGTGTGTGTGTGTGTGTGTGTGTGGGGAGGTGGGGGATATACCGAGCCTTTGTGTAATGTAATCAGACCTTTTGGAAAGTGAAACTTTATATTCACGTTTATGTAGATATGAATGAATGGGACAGATTTCATTACAGTTTCAACAAAACAGAGAGAAAGGAATCATTTGTAGTTGTACTACACTGAACACAACAGCATTTACATGATATTATGTACTATCTATTCTTTTTTGGACGGACAATCAAAGGGTGAAACAATAAAATCGTCTAAATTAATCTCACTACATTATCTTAAGTAATTTCTAAACCAGGTAAAATAGATCCTAAAGGTACCAATTGCACATTTTCACTAAAAATGCACCCTTTCACCCTAAGCCAGACCTGAACTACATTAGGCTGTAGTTCAGTGATCAAGCAAATGATTCAAGCATAGATCAAGAGAAGAGCTATAAAACTTGTTTATCAGTTCTGTGAGATCTGCCTCATCTAGTCATATATTAAACTACTCTTATGTTCATTGCTCTTTTACTGGAGGTCAGGGGTCGATTCCGCAGTATTTATTAGTGATTTTTTATCTTTCCCTTTTATTCTTTAAGTATTCAGTTAGCAGGAGCACAGTATAAAGTAATTTTTGCTTTCCATAATATACCTGTCTGATTAATTAATGATCCTGTCTCAATCTTCAATTTCATGAGACTTACATTCTCGTCTTCCCAGAATTTCAATTAACAGCTCAGTGCCATGCTCTGTAGAATAGTAAAAGCAGAATTTAAAATCCATGAGTATATGTCCATGCAATGATAAGTTGCTCATTTAGGAAAACACTTGTGTGACTTGTTTTAGGCTTGACTCTGCAGTCTGCACCAACCATTTCATGCACTGCACAAAAGCCTATAATCATTTACTCAGTATCTTTTCTGGCAAAGTCTATAATCTCATGCTTTGGATCCTTGGTATTTTTAGAGGATGGACTAAGACGAGTGTAATGATCTCTCTGACCGCTGGCCATGAAAGGTTACATCAATAGCTGTTACTTTATGTGTATGTGGACTCAGGGCCACTGCTGGCCAAATGGGTGCCCTAAGCAGGATTGTATTGTTGTGCCCCCTCCCTCAAATATTATGGAAGTAAAAAAAAAAAAACACCTACTATAGGGGTCAAAATAGAACTTTAATAAAATATAAAAGTAAATAAATAAATAAATTGTAATTAAATTGTATTATTTACAAATTACAGTTGTAGCTAGTTACAGACAGTTACCTATGGCTAGCTATTATTTTATTAATACTGTTGTCTGATTGATTTTTGACCTCAAGCATTCAGAAATCACACAAAAGAAAATTAAGCAGTTTTACTACGATAATACCATGGTTAATTTTTGTAAGGGTTGTGATGTCCACATGTTTTTTGTTGAAGAAATTATAGAGGCTGTGTCATCTATAGCAAAAAGGTGGCCAGAAATTAAATATTACGTGGATATTTGAATTAAATGTTTGGTCAATAGCCTATTAAACAAGGATATGATCGTCCTGTAAGTGTAACAGCAGCAATTACTGCCTTTGGCTCCCTTTACAGGCATTTATAAGATGTAATGTTGAAAAAAAAAAAAAAAAAAAAAAAAAAAAAAACAATAGACACCATCACAAAATGTGTAATGGTTTTACTGGTTATTATGGGACTTGTATTGGTTTTAAAGGAAACTGTAATGGACCCTGTTGGTCTCTACTGGTAATTGGTCACCTTCTATTGGTGGCTTGTTAAAACCAATAAATCCTAATGGAATTTAGGATTTAAAAATCCTAAATTTTTATTTATATGTCCCAAAACACACTACAGAAAACCATTTTTAAATGATTTTAATGGTTAAAAGTTCATGGTTTGTAATGGTATTTGTGATTTATTTGTGATTCATTTGTGATGATATTAGAATTTTCTGTGATGGTTCTATTGTTTTTTTTTCAGCAGGGTTACCTCATTGTTTTTATATAATGCATTTTAAAGGCTGTTGTTGGCTTAGTTTTTATAACCACAAAAAAATATTATCTTAATACTTCTTTGTATATTATTATTTGAAGTAACAAAACCATGGTTAAAATTTATGTGGTTACCATGGCTATATATACCATGATAAAAAAAAAAAAAAAATTATTTGTGTTGGCTAACTTTCGTAAGGGAACATGGAAACTCGGAGAGAATATTAGACGCGTTGGTGGTGGTGAAATTATTTCCGACATTAAAACACGTTATTAACCTCAAAACCCCAAAAAGTTTCACAGGATTATGAATGTAGCCTATCTGAAAGTGACGCCCGCAATAGGGTCTTCATCTTTTTGTTGTTTGTTTTTTTTTATTTGTTTTTTCTTGGCTCCGAACTTCTGATGTCTTTTCACAGGCATAGTTGTCCATCAATTGTGATCATTTGCATTCAGCCGCGAGCGGTCACGGGCGCAGATGCGGGAATGGGGCATCACGTTTTTTTTTATTTTATTTTTTTGAGCAACTAGGATGGTAAAAAAAAAGTTTGGCAAATGTTGTGCCTCATAACAGCAAAGAATCATAGGAGTGTTACGTTTTGCTTTGCTTAAATTTGTTTGAGTGTTATATGAATGAATTACTAAATTTTACATTGTGTTCTAACAAGTGATTTTCCAGGTGTCAAGCAAATCTTTTGTCACTGAAAGTGAAAATGCTGACTGAAACCGCACAATCAAATGTGTTAATTCAATCTAATACATTAATATAATATAGCTGTGTGAAGTAGGATTTCGGACCAATGAAATTTCAATAATTGTGTCCAATGTTTCCATTCAGTAACACATAGCATTTGAATATTAGATTGCAATCTGAATAATATTATTTACTTCTTATTTACATTATTATTTCCAAATTAACAAGTTGCACTCTGCAAACCTCTGAATAAATAAATAAATAAGTAAATAAATACATTTTACATGTATTTTGAATTACATAGAAACACAACTTCCATGGATGTACATGGATGAATATAGTGTAACCTTAAATTATTTAATTTCAAATTATGTGTTGCTTATTTACTTTACATATGGATAGTATATTTTGTACTTCTTTTCAAACCACACAAACACCCACACTGTGTGCTTACCCCACAGTTCAACCACAGATGCAACAGAATGCCTTGGCAAATTACTGTAATCTCAATTATGTCATATGGTGAGAAGATGAAAAATGATAAGCATCAATGACTTCAAGGAGAGGATATGACTCCATGACCCTAAAATCATTCCACTGCAGTCTACAAAAAGCCGAAATCATGAAAGCCCTCATTCTTAATCAATTTAAAAACAGGATGGAACAGTTACATGTGAAATTAAGGAAAAGGAGTCTTTCCACATATAGATTGAAGTCACTCGTAAGAGGAAAGAAAGGGGTAAAACTGAATAAACTTAGCACCTTAATTCAAGAGCAAGTGGGAAGATGTCCAAAACAATGGACCAAGCGTGGCAGGTTATGTTCTGTGCAACACAGAGTTTATGGAATAATGTTCATATTGCTCTTGTCCATATTTATGTTTATTTCTTTATTTGACACTATAATCCAAAACAAAATAGAACAGAGCCAAATAATATTAATTGTGTACAATGCCAAGTTGATTAGAAAGACAAACATTGAAATCATAAAATAACCAGTACTGCCAATCTCCAAAAAGGAAAATAATCACTATAGGAGTAGTTCATATGATGAAATTGGAATGTGACACGGATAAGACTTAAACCTGTGTGACACAGCTGCTGGGTGCAATGAGCATGTGCATCACTTCTCTGAGTACAGATAAAGGATTTAGTGTATCCTGATGGGCTGCTTTATTGTCTTTTATGGTCACTGCTCGCCCATGCCATTCCCTGGTGTACATTGCAGAACAGTGTTGCAGTCAGTACCAGCTCATTTGAGTATGAGTAGATCTGAGTAGGTTGAGTCCAAGTCAAGACTGAGTCTAAATGCCCCCAAACCCATTACAAGACCAAGAAATATGGTATTTGGCTCGGACTTGAGACAGATAGTCCAGTCTCCCCTGCTTCTAATGCAATGGCTTCACCAAACTCTAGACTGGGTTAAGTGGTTAATGACCAGTCACAGATTGACACGTCAAACTGCACAAATGCAAAACTCAACAGTGATAGACCTGAAGGTTTCAAGGATGTTTGCTATCAATCATGAAAAAAAAAAAAGTGATTGAAACAACTTAGAAATAAAAATAAATAATAAAATATGCTAGCAACATTTGAGCATTTTAGGTAACTTGTAAGATGAGTTGTTCTTTTTCACTTCTGAAAACTGTACATTTAACAGTCCCATTAGATTCATTACTTTTTCAACATATTGCCATATTGAGTAACGAAACTTCCTGTTAATCAATTAACAGTTTTTTTTAAACCATTGCATTTTTACAGTATTTTATTGTTAAAATAAGCATTTTTTTCTTTGTATTTCTCCAGTTACTACACTAGCATATTCCTACACCTCTAAATCAGTACAGTAGAATCAGAACAGAGCAGTAAAGGCATCATTGATTATGAGCATGCAGAGCTGCTATACGTTTTAATTTGTCCCAGAGAACTACAAACTGTCAAAAATACTGTAAGCTTAATGACTTCAGAGAGTTAAAGGGTTCACCTATTGGACCTTTTGATATTTTTACAATTATAGCACACCAGTTGAAAACCAAATGACATGAAGCTATACTGCAGTTTGTGGACAGAATTTTCCTCCTGCTGTCACCTACACACATTTTTAAGGCATCACAGCATATTTGAGATAAGTAGACTGTTTTAAATTGTATGCAGTGAAGATATGATGTTATGCTTTGCTGTAAGATCAGCAAAGATTCTTCATCAACACAGATTTCATTTATTTACTTATTTATTTTTGAAGTGTGGACAGCAATAGCAATGCTCAGCTGCTTATAGGATCAGCCAATAATTAATTCATATGACTCAATTTCACATGCATTAAATCACATTTTGGAGATGCAACAGATGCAGGCATACTTTAAAAAGTGTGCTCCAAAAGAATACATAAGGGGGCGTCGGCCAAAGGTTGTACATCAACAGACCTGATTCAGCAGTTATGAAAGACTGTGGGAAGTTTGAATATGAAAAGCTTTTGTAACCTTTTCTAGTGTCCACGGCAGTGGGGTGCTTCAGTCTCTGTCTGCCGTGAGTATAATAATAATAATAACGTGGGTTACAAGGTGGAATATATTGTAAAATTTATTAAAAAACTCCTGAACAAATGCGACCTGTTCAGTTCACACTTATGCTCTCTCTCCCCTGTTTTTTATTTTCTTTTTTTCTCCACATACGAGCGTTTCGCCCCCATTAAGGCTTCAGGGGGAACAAAAAAAAGAAAAAAACTAATATAAGTAGCAAAATAATAATAAATAATTATACATAAATACAGAAGACACAATATTTAAATATTAGTATACTAATATATAAATATTAAATATTGGTAAATTTCAACAGGTGTCATATAAGGCATGCTTGTGTGCCAATGAAGAGTGTCTCCAATCAGTTCCATTTTCAGTTAGGACTAGACTAGCTACCCATGGCAAGGCAAGGCAAGGCAAGTTTATTTATATAGCACATTTCATACTCAATGGTAATTCAAAGGGCTTTACATAAAATGAAGTAAAATAATCATAAAAAATAATCAAAACAATAAAATCAGAAAAAAAAACTTTTAAAATGATTGAAAAAATTGATTTAAAATGATTTTAGAACAGTTAAAAATAAAAAAAAATATTATACATAAAATACAGTGCAGTTAGTTCGGACGTAGCACAGTGCTCATTCAATAAATGCACAGCTAAACAGATGAGTTTTGAGTCTGGATTTAAATGTGGCTAATGTTTTAGCACATCTGATCTCTTCTGGAAGCTGGTTCCAACTGCTAAATAGCTAAAAGCGGACTCCCCTTGTTTTGTGTGAACCCTTGGTATGTAGGGCCATTAAGTTACTAGTTCACGAGGTTCTGAGACAGAGTAACAGGTTCCCGCCATGTGTTGTATATTCTGTAGAACAGGTCAAATGAATGTGAAATGAATGGCTAATTGAACTTTTAGTTAGGTATTTTAGTTGAATACCATCAATATAAGCAACATGCATATATTGTCATGCAATGAGTTGATTAAGGACAATAAGTTTTTCACATAATTATCCGAAGCATGCATAGTAGCCAACCTTTTGGAGAACGGTATGGTGTTCCTGTAACATTTTAATCATTTAAATAATTTTAAGAAAATTGTTCAGAGAGATCAAACCAAATAATGGACATGCTTGTTGTCTTGTAGACAATGAACTGTTGTACAAATGTGAAAATACTGCTTTACAGCTCCACAGTGAGTATTGTGCATGATGATGACATTACATAACTTACATGTTGCGTACATTTCTGTCTGTGAGACATTCTGTGACATTATGAGGTTATCCATGTGTTACATTGCAGGCAGATGGATAAGGTCACTGACATCTAGTTTTCAGACTGTAGTTGTGTTGGTAGCTAAATTACTTACAGTAAAATTTCCACCAGCAACAACTCATATTGATCGAAAGGTATACTTTGAACTTTAACCTCATTTCGCATCATAAATAAACAGAGCTCAGATCTCAGATCTTCAGACAAAGATTGTTTTCCTTCAAAATAACTCTTCAGTAGACGGATAAATCTATATGTGTTATTTGGCTAACTGCATTGCTCAATCTGACTCTGATTAATTTGTAAGTAAACTCATGCTGTTTGTTTGTTTTCTGGTTCCACTCACATATTTGGAAAACAAAGATAACAAAACCACAAAATAAATAAATAAATATAAACTTTGAGATTGGTGCATTGTAAGATTATTTTTCAATTAAGTAGCCTATTCCTTACCCCTTACTCTTACAATTTATATAGGCCGCATTTGCTCATATTTACCAAGGTTGCAAGTAGGGCACTGTATATACACCCTTGGTGAATATGAGCAAAGGCAGCTGTTAAAACAAATATGCATTGTTTATCCTTTTGACATTTCATAAAAAAATAAAATAAATCTAACCTATCATTGAAGTAAAAAAATTGAAAGTGCCGGGGGTGATCTCACTGTGAAATAAATGGTTTATCTAGTTCATGTTGGCCACAATTACTGGCACCCAATTATTGCAACATCCTTTTCCCAAGATAACAGCTCTGAGGAGAGAGAAGAGTTTGGAGAACACCTGATAAGAGATCGGAGACCATTCCTTTATACAGAATCTCTCCAGATCCTTCAGATTCCCAGCTCCATGTTGGTGCTTCTTCTCTTCAGTTCACCCCACTCATTTTCTATAGGGTTCAGGTGAAGGAACAAGGACGGCCATGGCAAAAGCTTAATTTTGTGCTCAGTGGCCCATTTTTGAGTTGATTTTGATGTTTGTTTTGGATTATTGTCCTGATGGAAGATCCAACAATGGCCCATTATAAGATTTCTAACAGAGGCAGTCAGGTTTTGATTATTTATCTGTTGGTATTTGATAGAATCCATGATGCCATGCATCTGAACAAGATGTCCAGGACCTCTGACAGAAAGCAAAACAGGCCCACAACATTAAAGATCCAGCAGCATATTTAACTGTGGGGTACTTTTTATCCATGTTTGTACTAAACACGTCTGGTGGGTTTGCTGCCAAAAAGATCTTTGTGCTCCTTTGTGTTCCTCATATTTATAATCATGTGGAACAGGAAGTCATGGCTGGACAATTTCATGCTCCTAGTCACCCTGGTGTGCTAAAAAAAATGGAAATATGAATGGAAATATACTTCAGAGATACAGTCGTGGTCAGAATCATTGGCACCCTTGGTAAATATGATCAAAGAAGGCTGTGAAAATTAATCTGCATTGTTAATCCTTTTGATCTTTTATTTTAAAAAAATCACAAAAATCTAGCCTTTCATTGGGTAATAAGAATTTAAAATGGGGGGAAATATCATTATGAAATAAATGTTTTTCTGTAATACACATTGGCCACAATTAACGGCACCCTTTTATTCAATACTTTTTGAAACCTCCATTTGCCAGTTTAACAGCTCTAAATTTTCTCCTATAATGCCTGATGAGGTTAGATAACACCTGACAAGAGATCAGACACCATTCCTTCATCCAGCATCTCTCCAGATCCTTCAGATTCACAGCTCCATGACGATGCTTCTTCTCTTCAGTTCACCTCACTCATTTTCTACAGGGTTCAGGTCAGAGGACTGGAATGGCCATAGCAGAAGCTTGGTTTTGTGCCCAGTGACCCATTTTTTTCCAGTTGGAAGATCCAAACATGGCCCATTATAAGATTTCTAACAGAGTCAGTCACTTGTTGATTTTTTATCTTTTGGTATTTGATAGAATCCATGATGCCATGTGTCTAAACAAGATGTCCAGGACCTCCAGCAGAAATATAGGCCCACAACATTAAAAATACAGCAGTATATTTCATTGTACACATGGGGTACTTTTTATCCCTGTGTTCACCAAACCCATCTTGAGTGTTTGCTGCTAAAAAGCTCATTTTTTAGTTTCATCTAACCATAGAAGCCAGTCCCATTTGAAGTTCCAGTCATGTCTGATAACTGAATATGCTGGAGTTTGTTTTTGGATGAGCTAGGAGAATTTTTCTTGAAACCCTCCCAAACAACATGTGGTGATGTAGGTGCTGTTTGACAATTTTTTTTTAAGGTTTTCTGACCCCGAGACTAAACTATTTTCTGCAATTCTCCAGCTGTGGTCCTTGGAGAGTCTTTAGCCACTCAAACTCTCCTCCTCACCGTGCATTAGGACGATATAGACACACGTCCTCTTCCAGGCAGTTTCGTAACATTTTCTGTTGATTGGAAATTAAAAAACAAGAAAAAGAAAAAAACATTTATTTCATAATGAGATTTTCCCCCATTTTCAATTGTTTTAGTTCAATGAAAGGTTAGATTTTTGTGATTTTTTAAAAATAAAAGATCAAAAGGATTAATAATGCAGGTTTATTTTCAGAGCCTTCTTTGATCATATTTACCAAGGGTGCCAATAATTCTGACCACGACTGTATATTACTCATAAGAATGTCTAGGAGTGGCAATAATTGTGGCCAACATGCTTTGGAGGAAAAAAAAGAAGAAAATTAAGCAATATTTACCAGGGGTGCCAATATTAGTGGAGGGCACATATATTACAAAACATTACAACTTCTACGAAAATGGAAATTTTATTAAATACATTTTATATTCAACTGGGAATCACTGTTGAACATAATGAGAATAATCAAAATGAAAATCAAAAATAGATGGCTATGAATGACACAATTTCTGAAATTCTGTGATCTAAATCTGCGAAGCTATACTGTTCTGACCTATATTGACAGTGTGAGTTGTGGGTTGACCTGTGTGAATGTATATGTGATAATTTCAACTGAGAGAGAGAAAATCTAGTAGAGGAAGTTGGAAAACAAGTACGTGAGCGAGGACATGACACTCGTGACAGAGCCTGAAACTATTCATGCATGCACAGTGAAGAGGATGTGATGTTCAAACGGACTATCTCCATGATCATATATGACAGAAACAGAGAAAAAAGCCACTCAGTTGCGGTCGCATGAACTGCTCTGGTTTTGTAAAAACATGTTTTGCAGCATATTGCATGTGAACTACCATGTCAAGTCATCCAAACCAGAGTTTTTTTTTTTTTTTTTTTTTTTGAAAAGTCAAAAAGGTTTTGGAGCAACATGATGGGGTGTAAATGATGGGTGATTTATTATCATTGTTACTTTGAGAAAACTTCATGAAATAGGATTTAATGACTTAACTGGAGTGAGTTAAAGAGACCATGGAAAAGCAGGGAGAGAAAAAAAGGGCACAATATATAATTTCAACCCTCCAGCAAATCCAACTCTTTGCTCAGAAGAATAGTTTTCATTTCAAATGACTATTCATAAAATTAACATATCTCCTTAGCATTTAGGAACAAAAGCATTTTGCCAATATTTACTCATTTGTATGATTTATATCAATGTAGTCTTCATGCAGCTTAAGAAGCACAAAGGGAATCAAATAGATGCCATAATTCAAAACTGTAACCTGAATATTCCCCAACTCGAACAGAGCAATATAGCTATTTGTCTTTAATGAGTGTCTTTTTTTTATTATTTTATTTTATTTTTTATCTCCCATTATTTCAAGTTTTGCTAATCTTTTAATTACCTTAGAGTCTTTATGCTTATATTCATGGCTTATTTTCTTGCTCAGTGATATCTGTCTATGAAACCCACAGCAGCAATCTAATTAGATTCTGGAAATAAGCCTGAATATTTATACATACATATCCTCTTGCACTATGAATCTTGTTTTACAACCAAGTTAACCATAAATTGTTATAATGTTCCAAGTGAAAAAGGTTTAAACAGTTTCATTTATTGAGTTATCCCCAAAGGTGCCCTACAATTCTTCCAGACCCTCAGTTCTTCTCTAAACATCTACTATAATTCACTTGACACCAGTTAAAATTGGAAATGTAAGACCACCTTGTGACAAAAAACATGCCATTATGAATCAAAGATCTTCACTTAGAGTTTACAGAGGAGCCAAGTCGGATGTTCCTACACTCAGATAAGCAAAAGGGCCCTTGTGGAATCTCAATTTTCACCCGGCTTCCAGAATGTGGGCAGTGCTGTGAGTAATTACATTAATCCATTTATCATCCACTGCCTGGGCAACCTGGGAGACTACAGCAGGGCCAAAACCAGAGGGCCGGCATTATGCTGGGTATTTTCTGCTATTATTGACATCCATTTTGGTTGTTCACCCATATTTAAAGTGCACTGACTAGATATAACAGCAGTTTGGCCCATGATTCAAAGCTGCGACCATGACCTTAGCTTGTGCTCTTTTAACACGTCTGAAAACAAGCAGCAGTAAACCGTCAATATGACACAACCATGAGAAAATCATCAACAGACACAAAACATTTGAGGCCACAGAGGAGTCAAAAGGATTTTGGTCAGAAGAGGTTACAGACCACAGTTAGAATTTGACATTAACTTTTTTAATTGCACTTTTGAGTCTTTCAAGATTTGTTACATTTAAAAATAAGAAATATTCTGATACATCAAATTTATCTATGTTTGAAACACTCATGCATGACAAATTTCAGTTTAAATTATAGTAAATGGCCGCATTGGACTGAATACAGCAATTTAAATCAAGGTTTTACAATGCATTTACACAGATTTACATTAAATTATTTCTGTTTTTATTTCATAAATGAGGCTATTAATTATATATTCAGTATAAAAAAATGTGTATTAAGGTTGCAAGTTTGAAAGTGCACAAGGGAGAATTATGATTTAATGAATTTTCCAGCAAGTAACAAATTATTTATCTTCTTCACAAAAATCCTCTAGGATGTTTCAGCAGTCTTGGAATATAGCATACAAGTAAGTAAGTAAGTAAGTAAGGTACGTAAGTAAAGTAAGTTAGTAAATATGTATGTTTGTGTGTATGTATCTATCTATCTATTTATTTATTATATTAGAGCATTACTTTTCATTTCAGGAGAAAAAAAAACTAACCTGGGTTTGAATAATATAGTAATTTAGATAGTTTTAAATCAATTTATGAATTAAAAAGTAAGGTAGTAGATTATGTATGTAACACAAGAATGTTTTGGACATATTCTGCATTACTATTCTCTTCTTACTATTCTGTTTCTTGTGTTTTTCTTCGTCAGTGGCTTGCAAATCAATACCTTGGTAGCCCTGAATTAATTTATATCTTCAAAATCAGTTTGACAGAAAAGACTATGTAGCTATCTGAAATGTAGATGAAGCCAAGCTAGATTAAAATATATTTAGGGAGAACCAAAGTAGAGCAGTTTTTATTTACCACAAGAAAGTGTACCTTTGATTCAGTCATGGCATGCCTACACAAGTGGATCTGTAATGTCAGTAATTCAGATATGTTTCACTGATAACCTTATAGTGGTTTTGTGTGCAGGAATTGTGTGGATTTGAATAGGCCTACTATAAAGATGACTAGCTGTTTGCTAACCAGCAATGACTGCAGTTTGTAATCATCTGCTTTCTCATTTGCTTTCCAGGAGATTCTCGCCACAGTGCCTATTCAGTAAGTTGTGCATCTGTAGTCAAGGTAAACATCTGTGTTAATTCTCGATCAAACTAGATATGTTAAACCATTCTGAAAGTCATTATTGTATCATTGTATTATGCCCTTTTTTTCTGCATAATATCAGCCATTTAATCTGTTTTACACTTGGCATGTTTTACACTTGACAAGTAATTGTGGAATGAATGAATGAATACATAAATAAATAAATAAATACAAATGTTGTCATCAAAACAAGGTCAATTTGGGTTCATAAGTTTGTATACCAAGTTAAAATTTAGAAATTGCAATTTGACCAAGATGTTTATGTTTATATTTAGGTTTATTTGTACAATAACACACAAATTTGAGTGCCCACATGACATGCCTGCTCATACACGCACACCCCACATAATGAGACATCCTCTGACCTTTCCTCACACACCCCAAGAGAACAGTGATGAATCATCCTTTAAAAATAACCTTCTGTGTTGGGTCATTTAATGATTTACAGTTTTCATCCACATGTAATTATTACATTCATTATTTGGCCTGAGAGTGTCTACTAATAACAGTGGCTGAGAGATTCTTCTTTTGTATGCTAGCTAAAGATTTACAGTTCAAGGGTTGTGTTGTATTATAATAACATATTGTATTTTTATTAAATAAATGTGTTTAAAAATGCTCTGGTCTTTGATCATATTACTGATTCTAATAAGCAATTTACACAAGATAATAAATGGTTTTCAATTTAAAAGTAATAAATTAGTTAATTAGTTGTGATTAGATGTGATAGATATAGATAGGTGTAATGCTTTTTTTTGTTTTTTTTGTGGATTTCCAAAATAAAAATAATAATACCTAAAAGTGACACATAATTGAAACATAGCTGAGGTATGCTGAATAGCTGAGCAAATTATAAACTATAAAAATAATAGATTATACTGCTAACAGTGCTACGGTCATGGGTTATTTTCCTATAAAACATATATTTTAAATGCACTGTAAGACATTTTTAAATGCCAGAATGAATGAATGCAATGTAAACTCTGATTAGCAGTTGTTAAAATGAGCATGAACTCAAAATGTTACACATTTCCTTTTGTATCAGAAATGCACCCAAGATGTATAATCTGGTGAATTCAAATGGACTCCAGCTGAATTCTTGTGGTTTGCTGTGGAAATTCCCATTTTAAAAATTCAGGACACCTGCACCATACATTATGAGGAATCTCCCTCCCCCATTTCTCTACGAAGAACCAGAGAACAGCTGCTTTCCCCAAGGGCCTTCTCCAGACATTCCAGCAGAATAGTGCAGTGGGCATTAGTGCAGTGCACTCGAACCCTTTCCCTCTGAGTTCATTCTCTATCTATCTGTCCATCTTGGTTGGGATGAGTGAATGTATGTTTGCATCTGCCAATCCTGTTTGTGTAATCTGGGGCCCCATAAAGGCCACAGAAGGGATGCAATGTAAGGGCCTCTATCAGGTTAAGTCTAGTATAGAGTAGACAGGGCTTTTTCAACCATTCTCTGCTTGGTAATGAGGCTTCATGTCAAACAATAAGGCAGCCATGAGACTGTGACAGAGAGAGACAGAGTAGAATCACAACAGGCCAAAAACAAAAGCATTGGAATATAGCAGCTTGCTGATGAGTAAAACCCTTTTGTTTAGGGTTTGCTCTTTTATTGTTCAAAGACAGCATTCTCAGTTATACATTTAATAAAACATATAAAAAATTCCCATGTTCTGGAAAAAAAAGCACACACATAAAAAAAAAAAAAAAAAAATGGTACATATTTATTTTAACAATGTCACGAGTGTCCTTTGCTCTCCTAAAGAAAACTTGGTAAAACAATTGACCAAATATTAACCGTAGGCTACTTATCGTGATCTGAAAAAAAAAGAACAAAAACTTTTGCGGTATTTATAAACTTAGTTATTGTTAAATTTAGCATTCACTTATAAAGCAACCAATTGCTTTCCATTTTAATCTCAAAGCTGTCTAGGAGAAACCATATTAAACACTCTATTTGTGATATTTCTTTTCAACTTTTTAAGCTTTTTAAGTGGTTTTAGTCTTTTGTAAGAAGACTTAGTAGTGAAGAAAAAACAAGAAATTTAGTAGGTTAGAAAGATTAGGAAAAAAAGACTGATCTGAGTGATCTGTTAGTGGAGGATGTGTTTATGATCAGATAAAAAGGAAAATGCGCCTCGTGCCTGGGCGGGTGTGCGGATGTCCGTTAAAATGGTCAAAATTTCTCAGAAACCCGGTGTCGTCTGGGGCCATTGTCAGTGTATGCCACATTATTTGCATGTGTTTGAATGTGTTGTTTGTGCATATCTGCATACAATTTTTGGTGAACACAAGGTGTTTAAAAACATGGTTAGGTATGTATGTATATATTCTAAAAGTTTTATTTTAGGGTTAAAGCTTGGGTGAGAGAAGGTCTGAAATATTTATATAACATACACACATAAATACATACATACATAATTAAATAAATACATAAGTAGTAAATGGAGTGCCCTCATTTACATTTATCTACATGTCTATGTGTCTAAGACTTTGCAAGAATAATTTTGCCTCATTCAAAAGCCAGTCACTTCAGAAGCCTTGTTACAGCATGGATAATCTACAGCCTGTTGGAGATAAGCAAGCATACACCCTCAATGAAAATAGGCTGACTTTCTTTGTTTTCTAAGAAAGAAAATTACTTTAATAAGTGTGATACATTTCTGAGTAAGATTTCAGAACTGAAACAAGGTTACAAATCGATGTGTTGTAAGAATGTTTTATCACAGTTTGCACCCATTATGATATGAACCATTTCAAGGGAGGGAGTTTTTTTCTTTTATCAATCAGGAGACTGAATTAATACATTTCTCATTTAAGTTTTAAAACATCAAAGAACATCTGTCTCAGATGTTTCTCCTAAAATTCCTAATTAAATAAAGATATATATATATATATTTTATAAGATATAATGTAAGATATAAGATATAATGTCACATTTTTGTCACATTGATATCCATCCTGAGCATGGTTTAAATTTGAAATGGTTTGAAAATTGAAGACAGGTGCATTTTATGGTTGTATATTCTCCCACTCACAAGTAGGACTCTACTCTTTCTTTAAAAAAATGCTTTCCATTTAATCTCTTTTTTTCTGTCCTCAACCAACTGACTCTGATAACTGAAATGGAAAGTCTCTGTGTGTGTTTTCTTGTGTGGTTAAGGAAATGAAGACACCGAGTTTCAGTGTCACAATGCCAGGCATGTCTTCGGAGCAGCCAAGGAGCCTGAATCCTCCGGCTAACTTGAACAATGATCTCCAGTGGTCTGAGATATGCACCGTAAACCAGCCAGCATTCCTGGCCACAATTACAGAACCGAGCCATATGGGCCTGTCCAAAACACCTACACATGACAAACAAAAGCTCTGACTGTTCGAAAACAAGGGAACTCTGATTGCTGGCCTTGTCACCCCTGCAATCTCCTCCCAGAGTAGCGTTCAAATCATATTATCATAGTTAACTCAATAAATTGTGAAGACATTTCCACTTGTTCTTCTATAATGAAATGTGCCATGATGTCAGAGAGGAAGGGAAGGTTATTGCTGTGTTAACTGTGATTGACCCTGAAATAATTAAATAAGCAAATACATAAAATTCAGGGTAGATTGTAGCCTCTTTTCAAGTTTCTTTCTGCTCAGTCTGTTTAAAGCAAAGGCAAAACTACAGCAAAGGCATTAAGTAATTTGGCATTAAGTATACTGTACTGTTGTAATAGCTCTAAACATGTCAAAACGAGCACCACTATCAGTCAACTACAGCTACAGTTTCAGTTTGTTAGTTGCTCTAAAGTGAAAATAAAAAAATAAAAATAAAAACTTCCGAATGTTTAACCACTGGCCAAAAGCTTGTATTAGGTACATGCAGTAATATTTACACAACATAATTATGTGTTAATGGCCTGCACTACCATTCTGTGGGGAAAAACACTGGATGTAATTCAGATTGCTGTGAATTATTCCAGATGTAATGTAGAAATACATCTGCAAAAGGTTAAATGTGACTACACATGGACCCATAACACACTTATCAATGTAGAATTATAGCAAAATTATTTTACTTTCATTTTAATACTCAGTTTTCAAGAATATTTTCTCAATAACTGAAGCATCACAGTGGAAACTCGTGCATAATTTCTATGCAAATAGCTAAAAGCCAGACACATATGCAGGTATGCAAACAGACACAATGATTTATTAATGTTTTCCTATTGTACATGCACCATGATTGCAGTATTTGCCCTGAAAGAGAAAGTGACCAGAAAAAGACAGAAAAAAGAGTTTAACCAGCTAACTACTACTGCATCCAAGTCAGGTCAAGTCGATCCCTTATGGCAACCTTGAGAATTCAGCACAACAATTTAACACAACAGCACATGGACTTAAGCTTGCATAGCTAGTGTTTAGGTTCAAAGAAAGTAGGCTATATTTTGGGTCATAGTCTATATCGACCAAAGTAAGCAACCATCTAAAGCCATCTCTGTTGAAAATTCTATAAATAACAAAAAAACAAAACAAAAAAAAAACTAAGAACAATTATAAATCTATAATTAAGACATGTCCAGTGATGGTTTGGAATCTGCAGTATTGGTTTGTTGGTCCTAGGTGGTTTATCTGCTCTCCCATCCTGACCAAAACTCCTCTAAAACAATAAAAAGAGAGCACATAAACCAAAGAAAGAGCTAACCACCTTAGGCTGGTTTAAGATTCTTTAAAACAAATGTACTTGACTCAATAAAATGCTGGAGTGATGCAATTTTTTATTTATCATCAGCCTGGTTCCCTCATCAAAAGTCAAATAGTTTTTTTTCAGTAACACTTTAGGAGCAATTCTCACTATTTACAAGTTGCAAGTACATATTCTACATCCCTAATCCTGCCCAATACCTAAACTTAACTAACTATTAATAAGCAGCAAATTAGAAGTTTTTTTTAGACTGAGTGTGACTGGCTTTTGGATTATTACAGAAAATGACTTTGTTTTTTAGGAGTTTTGTTCATGATGATAATCTGCATAAATGAACAAAACTGATATAAACTTGTCAGTACACTAAATACTCTCACCAATAGAAAACTAAACGCAGGGTATGAACAAACTATACAACAGTCACATGGCTTACTGTAAATGTCACCATCACAAAGATTCTGACAAAAATTTCCCTGAAAGTTTGAGTTAGAATAGTTTGCAAGAGTGTGATTATAAACAAAACGAGTCTGTAAAAGCAGACTACTGAGTAGATGAGTTTACCTGTTAGGACTGATGGTGTTTAATGTCTCAAACAACCTATGTAGTCCCATTTAGCTGTTAGCAACCGCTTAATAAAAAAATAAAAAAAAAGATTCCTTCAGGAGAGTGGAAACAGAAGTGTTAAATGCTAACTCATTCCTACGAAATATGTCATCCATGCAGCATCTAAATTGGCTTTTTATTTATGTTCCTATATCGATTGTTTTAAAAAAAAAAGAACTCAGTATGCATATGCCTGCCATGTTTTGGATTTCCTCGCCCCCCCCCCAACCCCCAAAGAAGCAACAGAGAGTTGCAGTACTTCTGAGGACCATGAAAAGTAATTGCTACATGAATTTATTTCCTTTTTGCTCTTGCCAGAGAAGGCAGTGGTGGTGACAGCCAGGGTTTTTCCTGTTGTGTCCTGGTCTCACTCCAGAAAGCTGTTAGACTCCTTAACAGACTGAAAATGCATCCCGGCCATGTGCCATACCACCACTGACACGCTATGGGCTGGAGACACGTGGTAAGATGGAAAATAAGGCAAAATATGTTAAAAAAAGAATACAATTTAAACCTGTGAAATGAAGCCACTTCCTTGTTGGTTGTGGAACAATGTTCCTATCAACCAATCAGATCTTAGGGACAGGCCTATGGGCTTGAACAACTTCTATAATTTTCCTTCTGATTTTAGGTAAAGTTAATAGTTACAGTTGGGGTTAGGATTATGTTCACTTGACAAGACTGACCAAACATGCAATACTTGGCAAAATCACAATTTATAATAAGCATCTATAGTTTTGGCCAAATGTAAAAATATTTCAGAGAGAAAAATATGAGCTAGAAAAATGAATTTTGACTGTAGGCATGCAATAATGTTTTATTGCTTGTTGAGCACATAGAAACAGATGGAGTTTGTTTGATAGAGTCATGTGAATGGAGCAAATAATCAGCTAATGGAATCTAGTAAGAACAAAAATAAATTGAAGCATGTTCTTTCCTCACTAGTTAAAATACATCTTTACAGCATGTCACAAACAAGACTATCAAGGGGAATTAATACTCTAAAATGTAAAACACTTTTCAGGTGGTATTCAGTTAGTTGGCAAACACCTGCATTTGTAAAAAAAAAAAAAAAAAAAAAGGTGAACTGTTTCTTTACAGAACAGGTGAGCCATGTTCTCAAAAAAACTTGATTATACCTTTAGGTGTCCTTACTCAGGTGTACATGTTGACAGCAAAGCCTCAGAGAGCTTACAGAGGGAAATCTCTAACTACTGTCTTTGTCCTGTTTAAGCCCGTGAAATCAAAAGCAAATGTTCCTCTAAGTCTGATGTTCAGTATATGTCAATGCATATAATCACATATAAGCAAAAAAAAAAAAAACTCCTGTTAAAATAGCAGTGACTATTACTCATATAAAACTATGAATGAAGTCTCATTCAAACAGGGTATGAATTCATTCCATCACATTGTTTAATTTCTCGTTTTGATACAGTAACTGCTAACACCAAGTTACCAATTTTTAACCTTATTTTTTTTTTAACAATATTCCACAATATATATAGAGAGGGTCAGTATACAAAGCACAGTGAGCCAGGCACATGACACTCACATAACTCAAGTGAGAAACAAATTTGTATAGGTTGTTATATACACAAGCACAAGCTATTTGTCACTTTTTGGGGGCCTCTCCAGCCTTGATTCATCATTACATGAAACAAAAGTGTTTCTCCACTCCTCAGGTCGGCTTGCAAATAGATCAGCAGGAAAACTGGAGCGGACATATACTGAGAGGTCAGAGACCATGCAGGGTCAGGCCTCCACCCACAGGATAACACATAAATTCATTCCCCTAAGGCTGAGGGAGTCAAGCATGTACATGTAAACCCAGCCGGATATGTCTTAATTATAGTGAACTTGAACATAAGACTCACTAGATAACACCCTAGAGCATTGAAGCCTATTACTTTAACCAAAGCAATAACAAAAGGAACTGTAAACTGAAGTCAGTTTTGGACTCTTTCCTCTTTGTTAGATGGATACAGTGGAGAGTGGCGGGATATTATCAGGGAAGGAGAGAGAGGAATAAGACAATGTCTAATCTTGAAATTGTATTGCCCTCACAAGCTTGTCAGAACATGTCCACTAACCACTGTGTCATTCACTGTGGACTACTTTTATAGGGCTTTGTATCATAATTGGATCTTAGGATAACATGACAATATGTGAGTATATGGTGGCAGAATTTTTACTTTTGGGTAAACTAGTTCTAGAAAATGTCAAAACTCTGAGCACAAATTTGTGGCATTTGGAATAATCAGGGTCGGGATAGGTCTTCAATTAGTCTTCCACCAAATGGTGAGCTTCAGACATGTTTAATTAAACTTTCCAGTCTCTTGCATCTTGTTTACTCTCCTCACCTCTTATTGCTTTGCCCTCCCCCATCTACATGGGAAAGAGGGCTTTGTCAGTAGGCAGATGTCACTGCTAATAATTTGCTACAGAGCTTTCGCAAGGTTCTTCTGTTAAAGCATGGATTAAAATGGAGGTGGTCACTGGGGGATGTTCTTCTGTGATTGTAGAGTTATTAACAGGATTTGCTTCAGCTCAGTATATCAAAGTCTCCCACTGCGATAAACAGTCAGCACATCAGCAAATTAAAAAGTTGCCCACAGGTGTGTCATCTCTCCATCTACTGACCAAGGAATAAAGCACTAATTGCTTTTAAATTCTGTTAAAGGGCCATCAAATTAAAGGAAGGAGAGAGAAGGGGGTTTTACTGAGGGTTGAGGTGCTGTGCAAGGCAGTAGTGTTATTATCCCAGAGTGGTCAATAACAGCAAGCAAGATCCATGCAGCTACAAGGACAGGATGCAATGTGAGTCTTTGAGCTTTATTATAACTCATACGAAAAACAAAACATAAATAAATAAATACAAAGGGTGAAAAACGTTAAGAAATGAACAAATTAGATAGGAATATAAAAAAGTACTTTCCTCAAGCTTTTTAGAAAATAGTTGCATAGTTTTGTTTTATTGTTTTTTTTTCCAAGCAATCTTAGCGGTTTAAGTGGCACATTTCAGCATGTATTGTTCTATGAATCAGTGTAATGCAGAGCTACAAGGCTAGAATTAGGCAGTTCTAAACTATATTGGACCTGACACAATCCATAAGCAGGCACATGCAGAATCTGCAGGAACCAGGGTGATTGTGAAGTCATTATGCAGTGGAGAACAAGCTTTAGAATTAACATGGTTACTTTCGTGTTGTGCCATTTTATAATATTCATTATCAATGTTCATCAACACACATTACTAAAAAATGTTTTGCAAATCTTGTACTGCAGTTGTGAGAATTAATCATGCCTTGCTGACACAATCAGGGACTTCACAAATGTTAGAAGCCTTCTGAAGGAATGCAGATGATGTTCTTCCACAACTAAGAACACAACTAATTATTCTAAGTGATCCTGTCATAGTATATTTCTATTCACTAACATGTGCCAGTGGTTGGGCCAAAATGATGAAAAGGCATTGATCTTTGTCTGTGTAGGCAGTCTTGTGCTGGTATATTTATATATATAAGGAATTTCCCATATTTCGTGCCAATATTTTCAATGCCTCCACACAGCTATTTTGTACACACACAATGTACTTCTAGAAGATAGGACTTGTTCCTCCATATTGCATGTTACAGTTACTTCCATTCATAATGATAAAAGTGGACCGTCTTGGTGTATACAGTCTTTGATTTGCAATAAATGTAAATTATGTAGTTATTGGTGTAAAATCATCTGGTCTAACATTATAAATGGACTTATACTTTGTTTCGTAGGTACATGTAAATGTATATTGGGATTCCTTTAATGTGGTCTATAGGACAGTTGTACATCATTTCTAGAACATGAACGAGGTTAAGCCAAAGCAAGAGAAAACACTGAACAGAGCATACATTGAAACCACGAGATGTCTTTCAAAGCAACTGGGAGGAAGTGAGTTACACAGAGAAAACACCTCTGTACATTCCTAACAAATAAACCGGAGTTCACATCCTCTGTGATCCACTGCACACTCTTTTTGTATGTGTCGGTTGAGCCTTAGAATATATCTGTGGTGGAGAGAGTCTATGATATATACAGACTACAGAGTAGATGTTTAGTGCTAGATGACAGGATGTCTAGCATGCAGTGCATCATTTCTCGGATCCTGTCTGGTTACTGAAACCCAGTGACTGACATTCGGTTGACAGTGCATGGATTATTATTTTTTTCTTGCAAGTCAAAAGTCCAGATATATAGCAACGTATCAAATTTGTCCCTTTTGAGCTCGATTTACCACATCATCACATTCTGATCAGAAAATGTTCTGATGTTGAGTGACGGTGGCCTGTATTGTCTCTCTGTGTATGTGTGTGTGTGTGTGTGTGTGTGTGTGTGTGTCTATGTCTGTAACACCTATACTCTTCTGTTCTCAGGAGTAAAATAGCAGTTTTGATGGGATGTGCCGGTAATACACACCTTCTTGGATGATTCACTGAGAGAGAAGTGGAGGGGAGGCAGCAGAAACAAAGAGATCATTTTATGTGTGGAGGAGGTCTAGTTAGAGTACACCTGCTCTCAAGACTGCTGTACAACTGCTATACTAACTTGCACCTAAACCCCGCGGGTTACTGCAGTTATACACTCTGCCCTATAATCAGAGACACTTTGATGGGGGCAAAAAAGAGGGCAATTTATTCCATTATATTTTTTATTTATTTATTTTTATTTTCTGCATTTTTGTTTTCCAAATAGGTTCTTAATTTATTTTATGTGTTTGGTTCATTTAATGTGTATATCCTAAACTATTAAAGTGTAAACATTGTTTTGTTAGTTAAAGCTGTCGCTTAAAAATCTATTTCACATAGTAACATCTAAATTAACTTTTTATCCAAGTAAAATTGATAAATATATTTATTTAAAATAATAATACTAATAATAATACTACTACGGAACAATGTGTAATTCCGCACACTGCATTTTTTTTCTTCTGTACATGCTATAACACAGAATATAGAGAAGAGTGAATAATGTAACATGCTTAATTCATCAGCCTGATACTTTATATACATAGCATTGTTTCTAGGCCGTGCAAAGAGCAAGACTGTTTGGAAAACAGAGGCCTGCTGAACATATAATTAGATATGATCCTACATTTTATGTATTTCAACCAATATTTATTAATTCATTCATTCATTCATTCACTCATTCATTCATTATTTGTTTGTTTATAGTGGTTACACATTATTTTGATAGTCCAGTTTAGATATTTACTAACTCTAAGTAACTTTGCAACTATTCTACTAACTCATTAATTTGCAACTACACACCAACTAATTCACATTAGAGTATTAGTAGACTGCTTAAAGGGTACTCCACCCCAAAATGAAAATTGTGTCATTCACTTACCCCCATGTCGTTCCAAAAAAAGTTTAGTTCGTCTTCGGAACAAAATTTTAAATATTTTGGATGAAAACCGGGAGGCTTGTGACTGTCCCATGACTGCCAAGTAGATAACACTGCCAAGGCCCAGAAAAGTATGAAGGACATCGTCAAAATAGTCCATTGCCATCTGTGGTTCAACCGTAAGTACGAAGCTACGAGAATACTTTTTTGTATGCAAAGATAAGAAACAGCATACACTTTTTCGTTCAGTGGATACCTCCAAAATGGCGCTACGGTGACACAGAGGAGATGAATTGTTGAATAAAGTTTGTTTTTGTACTTGCATACAAAAAGTATTCTCGTAGTCAATGGGACAGTCACAAGCCTCACGGTTTTTATCCAAAATATCTTGAATTGTGTTCCGAAGACGAACAAAGCTTTTACAGGTTTGGAACGACATGGGGGTAAGTGATTAATGACAACATTTTCATTTTGAGGTGGAGTAACCCTTTAAGTTCAGTAAATAAGTTTAGAAAGTGTTTACTTTGATGTACTTGAAAACTGTTACTTACAGTTAGAAGAATGTCTGTTGTAGGACCATCAAAATGAAGTGTTATCTTTTTTGTACATATGGATATTTTATATTGCTTTCTATTGCTCACATTTTTGAAATTGTCATATGTTCACATTCCGGATGATTCTTCAAACATTCACTTAATTTCTTATT
Source organism: Schizothorax lantsangensis (assembly GCA_027422415.1). Classification (NCBI taxonomy): domain Eukaryota; kingdom Metazoa; phylum Chordata; class Actinopteri; order Cypriniformes; family Cyprinidae; genus Schizothorax; species Schizothorax lantsangensis. Next base: position 27,398,044 of record CM049846.1, read on the forward strand.
GTTCAGACAAAACAGTTAGTCCCACCCTAAACAATGTAGGACACTGGTTAATCAAAAAGCGTTTATTGTGACAAGCCACGTGTCTACGCCAGCTCTTAAACATACAAAAAAAGGTGCCTGCTGTACATGATGAAACACATTATTTATACTGAAAAGAAAACAGGGAAGAAAAAAGGATGAAAAAAAATAATTTTTACCATATGAAGGGCTGTAAACATTTTACTAGCACTAACCATTTAATTTAAGTCATATAGTCTGTGGCTTCTATCCAAAGCGATGCAGCGTATTAATCATTTATAGCATCTGGAGAGCACAAACTGCACTTCTGGAAGCTTCCATTCTCTCATTACCGCTCAACAGCACCGCAATAATTACATGCAGTTTGCTGCATGGAGACATAAAGTTCCATTTGTCTGTGAATAATATCCAAATAATATATCTAAAGTATTTCCTGTAAACCAAATTTGTTAAAAAAAATATTACAAATGTATATGATATTGTGATAAAGTGAATCAACATTGCATTCACACTGCAGTGTCTGTGTTTGCAGTTACATGTGTCTTTAATTCAGTTATTCTGTTTGAACACAAAATGTGGGCATGTCCATAACATGAAAATTGAATTTATGGAAATGGTGAGCTACCTGATAGGGCCACTATAAACGAAAGTGAAGTCTGCAGAGCACAACTGATCCGTTTTCTATTAAAGGAACACTCCACTTTTTTTGAAAATAGGCTCATTTTACAACTCCCCAAGAGTTAAACAGTTGAGTTTTACCGTTTTTGAATCCATTTAGCCGATCTCCGGGTCTGGCGGTAGCACTTTTAGCTTAGCTTAGCATAGATCATTGAATCTGATTAGACCATTAGCATCGTGCTCAAAAATGACCAAAGAGTTTTGATATTTTTCCTATTTAAAGATTGACTCTTCTGTAGTTACATCGTGTACTAAGACTGATAGAAAATGAAAAGCTGCGATTTTCTAGGCCGATATGGCTAGGAACTATACTCTCATTCCGGCGTAATAATCAAGGAAATTTGCTGCCGTACCATGACGCAGTAGTCCCCAGCTAGGTAACTAGTATGATATAGCTGGGGACGACTTTCAGGCGCTGCGTCATATCATTGCGCCTGATGCACCCATGGTACGGCAGCAAAGTTCCTCGATTATTATCGAAAATCTTTGGTCATTTTTGATGACCAAATGCTAATGGTCTAATCAGATTCAATGATCTATGCTAAGCTAAGCTAAAAGTGCTACCGCCAGACCCGGAGATCGGCTGAATGGATTCAAAAACGGTAAAACTCAACTGTTAAACTCTAGGGGAGTTGTAAAATGAGCCTATTTCCAAAAAAAGTGGAGTGTTCCTTTAAGGGACTGTAGTTACAGTAAGCAATTTCATTGTCATATCATTTTCTCTGCTCACATACAGATATAATAACCAGCGACTTTGATGGAGAATAAGCCACCTTATAACCAACATCAATCTTTTTTTTTTCTTTTTTTTGAGAATGAAAACATATTTAAATATTTTTTTTTCCATTAAAGTAAAGTATACGTTTATAGCCCATTGACACATTACACTGAAGTGCTACAAAACTTGAAGTGTATTGATTTATTTATTACACTTTTTGTTGTATGAAGAATTCTGTGAAAGCACCCTCATCACCCGCACTTTCTGCATCCCAAGCCACACAGTGACTCTTTCATCATAAGACAGTCTTGAAGGCAGCTGCACCAATCTTCCATATAAGGTACGCAAAGTTATTGTTTCTGAATCCTTCAAACCATATCTGGAAGTTCCCCTGGTAAGTTTGAAAGGGTCTTGTTTTTGTTGGTTTGACTATCATTCAGACTTTTGATGGCTCTGTTTTGTACTTTATTTCTTGAAGCATTACTGTGGTCTGGCAGATGCTGTGAGTGGGCAGTTTTCTGGACTGAACACTATTAGTGGCTCATTGTCTTTGTGCTCACATTGTTAAAAGATAAGAAAATGTGTGCCCCTTAAATGACTTATAATCAGGTCATCTCAGTTAAATCACATTATGTAGGTCTCATTTATCAGATTTAGTTAATGAACTGAAATTAAATTAAACATAATTACATTTTTTTCGTCAATTTATGAATAAGTGAATTGTGTATACTGAAATGCACACCAACACTACCGTGTTAACTATAGTAACTTTGCACCTACATATCAACTACCAGTCATTAGAGTATTAGTAGACTGTCTGCTTAATATCGACTAACACTTTCTTTGGTGGTCCCATTCTACTAAAAATAGGTATGTACATGTCAACTTGTTCTACTAACCATAGTTCTACAGTTCGCCAATACTATAATGAGAGCTAGTTGGCATGTAGTTTCAAATGAATAAGAGCTAGTTGGAATATACTTGCAAAGTTACTATAATTAGTCCAATGCTTAAAGTGGCCAATTTAAATAAAGTGTAACCAATATTATTTAACTGTACTGTGCTATTCAACATTAATTTATAAATTAGACACTTGTTAGATCAGAAGGAAATATGCTTGTAAGAGTGAACACTATGTATTTTGAAGCCATCAAAGCAGTGTTCCTACATGGACCATGTTTTCGGGTTAATAAAGCATTTTAATGGGCTTTGAGACTGCTGGGTCATGCTTGTATCACACACTGCCTTTAATATACAGCCAACTGCTGTTACCCTAAAATATGTTCAGACTGCATGCATGTGGGTCTCCACAGGGGAGAGTCTTTTATAGACGAGAACATAAAATGCAACAACCAAGGAGACCAAATCATGACAAACACTCCAAAATCCAAAGTATAAACACACTACCACAGCCAAGAGGTGGGCGATGGACAGTATAATGTCTGTGACAATGTCTGGATGGTCATTATAGAGGATAATTTTCCATGACCAAGAGAAACATGAAGCAGAAATAAAATGCATTGCTTATATCATATTCAAGATTGCTAGTGCTATATTTTAATCAGTTCATGGATTACTTACAAATTAAACCAATGACATTGGTGACCTTTTGAAATTGTACTATTGTATTAAACACAAATCCATTGTCATTTTAACATAACCATCCTTGAATTTCGAGGATGTATCATAACAACTCATATTTGCCATGGTGTTTGTAAAATTCAATAAATAACACCAGAGTAATGAATAAGACAGCAATACAGGGTGCTTTGACTAAATACAGTGTCTGTACTGCAGTGTCTGATCACATCAGAATGAGACTCTGGCCTCTCTGGCAACTTCCTGTGGAAGGAAATGATTGATCTGAAGAGTTGCAAACATCAACCCAGTTCCTTCTCTGAACTCATATGATCCATTAATGATTTTGAAACCTTGCTTTAATATATTTGAAAATTTATAGAGAAACTGATGTTCATGGATAGGTGTGTACATAAATTATTTAATTATATGAAATTATGTATTTGAAAACAATTTGAACAATTAAGTGTTTAACATGATTGCATATTATAACTAACAAAAATTTAAGCTTCAGCATTCACTTTACTGTCATTCTATGTGTACAATAAATATGACCTTTTTTTAAAGGGGTCATCGGATGCAAAATTCACTTTACAAGTTGTTTGAACATAAATGTGTGTTGGAAGTGTGTGTACACATCCATCCTATAATTATAAAAATCCACCCAGTGTTTTTTAAAATCCCCTTTCTCAAATCAGGCTGTTCTAAGATTCCTGTCAGAATGATGTAGTTCTGCGCAGGCCTCTCCCATAATAATTGATTGACAAGGCCGTCTTACCTTAGACCCACCCTGAGTGAGCTATCATCAGTCCGCCATTTTGTCGACTCCGGTGCAGGGGAAAACAAGATGTCTCTGATTAAGCGATTGAGGTGTTTTGTTGTTGGATGTAATAATGAACATAGCAGTCGTCATTTACTCCCAACATCTGAGCCGCTGAAGATTCAGAGGATTAATGTTACTTTCGTTTTGAAGGGAATGCACCAATCCCGATCTGCCTAAATGCGTCTATGTTTGCGCAAATCATTCGTGATTGACCCTCACCTACAGAAGAAGTGAGTATAAGGGTTTTTATGAATCTTTGCAAATCGCCTTTCCTAATAACGTGCTAATAGCCAGTTTCGCGGCTGAAGTTTAAAGTATGTTCGTCACTCCACAGAAGAGAGGGGCGGGGTCAGCAGAGTCATTAGCATTTAAAGCAACATGGCCTGAAAAACGGCTCGCTGAAAACAGAGCTGTTTTGACAGGGTAAAAAAGGTGTTTTTTACACTACAACAAAGTATATTATAGACTTTTCATTAAGACCCTAAAGAATCATATCAACTTCTGGAAAATGGGCATCCGATGACCCCTTTAACAAAGGGCCATTTCTAAAGCAAAGTCATAGTTTATACTACATTACTCCAGCTGGCACTACAATGATCTCTTTAGGCCCCGATCACACCGAACACATTTTTTAGGTCTGAAAATGCAAGGCACACCATGCTACCTTTTTTTGGTGACTTTTTAAAAAGAGCAGTGCGCTGTGGTTTTTATGTTGCTAGGTTGATATTACCAAATCAGCTGTCCTGTCAGTCTAATCAAAGGATTATAGCGTGAGTGCTCTAAACTCTTTGGTTTTTGCCGTTAAGTAAACTGTCATATTAGCAGAAACCTTAAAAAATACAACTCTGCGTAACCCGTGACATATACCAAAAGTTTCTCCTCCATCTTTGCAGTCTCCGGACTTTCTAAAGCAATGGTAAACTTTCATCACCACAACGGAAGGCCCGCCTCTTCATTCATTTGATTGGACAATGGAAACAAACACAAATGACGTCGGGCGCTTTTCCTCTCAGAGTGGCTTTTTTTTTCAACTTCAGGCTTTCAGAGCGCTCCTGCAAAAACGCGAGACACCCGGGGCGCATAAACAGCACGCAGAACGCTCGCTGCCAACCGAAAACAATTAAAAAAAGGCACCTCTCACTGCAAAAAAACGTGTTTGGTGTGATCGGGGCCTTAGGCTGCCAAAATAGCACTTGATCTGTGTTTGACGTCATCGGATCTGTGTTTGGTCAGAGTAATGTCATTGTTAGTAAAGCTGTGACTTGTCAAAATAATGTGCCAGTTATCAAAATACTGTTCTTTTGCTCATTTTAATTGTAGAACAATAAAATCTCCCCCTTAGATTGTTCAAAATCAGTATGACCTTTTGGTGTCAGTTTGGTAACACTAATGCAGCAGTTAGCAAAAGACAGTTCTTTTAATTTTTATTGTAGAACAATAAAATCTCCCACTTATATTGCTCAAAATCTGTATGACCTTTTCGTAACACTCTATTAATACTCTATTAGTAATGTGTAGTTGCATTTGCACAAATCCCCCAACTTCTCAATGTAGTACATCAACCCCCCCCCCCCCCCCCCCCCAAAAAAAAAAAAAAAAAAAAAAAGAAAAGACATCATAGGAAACATATTGAATTATTGAAATACTAACACTGCAATGAAATTATATAATGTATATAGATTAAAGTAATGCATTCAATATGAAACAAAGACACATTGTGATAAACAGTATTAAAGATTAAAAAAAAATATTTACAGAGAAAGAGAAGAAGATATAGATGCAGGCATGATATCAAGCAAAGGTTAACTGACACAGACGTGATGTTGGTCGCTGAATCTCAGGTCTTGGGTCGCAGCCAAACCATGCGATGAGCCCCTTCATCCGCAGCAGCCACAAGAGCTCTCACATTACGTCAGAGTGATATCTTGAACTCTAATCCCAACACACAACCGAGCCTCCTTTTCTCTTGCTTTTTATCACTCGCTCCACAAGGCCAATTTGTTGTGGTAGGCCGGCATCTCCAAGTCCCGATCTTGTTACATGAACTTGGATTTAGCTCAACTGAGTGTTTTGGGCTGGTTCCAGACTGGTTATGGTAAGCAACATGAACGGCGGAGGAGAGCTGAGAAAGAGAGAAATGATAGGGGTTGTAGGGAAGATATCAGAAAGAAGTGAAGTACCATTTTATCAGAATCTCCTGAAAGTTCCAAAAATAGACTGAAAACTGACTATATGGGATACTAGATCTCAATCTTACCAATTTTCCCACTTATTATGGGAATGGAAATTCACAGTGGGGCCCAACATCTAAGACCACTAGTGATTTTAACAGACAGTTCACTAACCATTATGCTTTTTTTCCAAACACGTGAGACTTTGGTTTATGTTCAAAACACAAATTAAAACATTTTTAAACCTGAGAGGTTTCTGTCCCTACATTGAAAGTCCAGGTAACCAAAACTTGGATGTCATAAAGGCATTGTAAAATGAATTTATATGAATCAAACAGTTTAATCCAAGTATTGTGAAGAGATACAATCACTATATATGATGAACAGATTTAATTTTAATAGATTCAACTAGGCTTTTATTCACATATAAACACATACTGTACATACAGCACATCACATATGGTAAACATGGAAGTGTGTGTGACTTCAAGTTGCCCAAATACTTTTTGAGACCTCTGTATATACAGTGCCCTCCACTAATATTGGCACCCTTGATAAATATGAGCAAAGGCGGCTGTGAAAATAAATCTGCGTTGTTTATCCTTTTGATCTTTCACTCAATAAATTCACAAAATTCTAACCTATCATTGAAGTAAAACAATTGAAAGTGGGGAGAAAATCTCATGATGAAATAAATGTTTTTCTCCAATGAATGTTGGCCACAATTATTGGCACCCCTAGAAATTCTTATGAGTAAAATATCTCTGAAGTATATTCCCATTCATATTTACATTTTTTAGCACACCAGGGTGACTAGGAGCATGAAATTGTCCAGCCATGACTTTCTGTTCCACAGGATTATAAATATGAGGAACACAAAGGCCAAATTCCCTTTATCATCCATCACAATGAGAAAAAAAAAAAATATATTTCTGATGTGAAGAACAAGATTGTTGAGCATCACAAAATAGAAAGTGGCTGTAAGAAAAGAGTTAAAACATTGAAAATCCCCATTTCCACCATCAGGGTAATAATTAAGAGGTTCCAATCAACTAAAGATGTTAAAAATCTGCCTGAAAGAGGACGTGTGTCTATATCGTCCTAATGCATGCTGAGGAGGAGAGTTTGAGTAACCAAAGACTCTCCAAGGATCACAGCTGGAGAATTGTAGAGATTAGTTGAGTCTTGGGTCAGAAACCTAAAAAAAATATATCAAACATCCCCTAAATCACCACATGTTGTTCGGGAGGGTTTCAAGAAAAATTCTCCTCACTCATCCAAAAACAAACTCCAGCAAATTCAGTTGTCAGACACGACTGGAACTTCAAATGGCACTGGCTTCTATGGTCAGATGAAACTGAAAAAAAAGCTTTTTGGCAGCAATCCCACCAGATGAGTTTAGTACAAACAGGGATAAAAAGTACCCCATGTCCACGGTTAAATATACTGCTGGATCTTTAATGTTGTGGGCCTGTTTTTCTGCCAGAGGTCCTGAACATCTTGTTCAGATGCATGGCATCATGGATTCTATCAAATACCAACAGATAAAAAATCAAAACCTGACTGCCTCTGTTAGAAATCTTATAATGGGCCGTGTTTGGATCTTCCACCAGGACAACAATCCAAAACAAACATCAAAATAAACACAAAAATGGGTCACTGAGCACAAAATTAATCTTTTACCATTGCTGTCTCTGTCCTCTGACCTGAACCCTACAGAAAATGAGTGAGGTGAACTGAAGAGAAGAAGTACTAACATGGAGCTGTGAATCTGAAGGATCTGGAGAGATTCTGTATGAAGAAAATGGTCTCTGATCTCTTATCAGGTGTTCTCCAAACTCTTCAGGCATTATAGGAGAAAACTCAGAGCTGTTACCCTGGGAAAAGGACGTTGCAATAATTGGGTGCCAATAATTGTGGCCAACATGAAATAGTGAAAGCATTTATTTCACAATGAGATTTTCTCCCCACTTTCAATTGTTTTACTTCAATGATAGGTTGGAATTTTGTGAATTTTTCAAAGATACTTACAGTCAGTAGAGTGTCTGTTGGGAGCTTTCAAGAATATTGTTTGTATGTTCTATGATGTCGTGAACACATAGCATGTAAATAAGTCTTTCAAAAAATTACCAGAATTATCTCCATTAAGTGGAAATTATTTGTTCATGAAAAATTGCTCAAGATACTATTAAAAATGTGGTTTCACTTTATTTTGATGGTCCCTTTAACATATTCTGTTGACTATTAGTAATGTTGCACCTACATTTCTACTAACTCTCATTAGAGTGTTAGTAGTGTATTAGTAGACTGGTCGGGTTAGTGTTAGAATAAGTTGACATGTACTTGCAAAGTTACTTACAGTCAGTAGAGTGTCTGTTGGGAGACCATCACAATAAAGAGTTAGCTGATATGAAGCATACATTTACATTTACATTTAGTCATTTGGCAGACGCTTTTATCCAAAGCGACTTACAATTGGGGAGTACATAAAGCGATTCATCTTGAAGAGGCAATCAGACAGAGGAAGTGCTCGTAACACCAAGTCTCAGTCATTGTTCAAATAAGTGCAAGCTAGCAAGGGAAGGAGAGAAAGATAAAGGGAAAGGTTTTTTTTTTTTTTTTTTTTAAAGAACAAGTTTAGGATGAAGTCAAGTAGTGCCGAAAGAGATGAGTTTTCAGTTGTTGCTTGAAGATTGACAGGGATCCAGCATACAATCTACTAATACTCTAATGGGAGTTTGTTGACAACATGTAGTTGCAACATTTCTTAGTGTCAACAGAATGTTCAAAAGGGACCGTCAAAATAAAGTGTTACCAAAAATGCAATAAATTAATCCAATACAACTAAATACAGTACAGACGAAGTAAAAGAAGAAAACAAATGCAGAGGCCTACAAATGACTTGATAATAAAAACAGTGTAGATCATTTCTGATATCATATACAGGTGCATCTCTCTAAATTAGAATGTCGTGAAAAAGTTTTCTTATAACTTATTTCAAAAAGTGAAACTTTCATATATTTTAGATTCATTATATGTAAAGTAAAACATTTCAAAAGTTTTTTTGTTTTGTTTTAATTTTGATGATTAGAGCTTACAGCTCATGAAAGTCAAAAATCAGTATCTCAAAATATTAGAATATTTACATTTGAGTTTCAATAAATGACCATCCATACAGTATAAATTCTGGGTATCTCTTGTTCTTTGAAACCACAATAATGGGGAAGACTGCTGACTTGGCAATGATCCAGAAGACGAACATTGACACCCTCCACAAAGAGGGTAAGTCACAGAAGGTCATTACTGAAAGGTGTGGCTGTTTACAGAGTGCTGTATCAAAGCATATTAAATGCAAAGTTGACTGGAAGGAAGAATTTGGGTAGGAAAAGGTGCACAAGCAACAGGGATGACCGCAAGCTTGAGAATACAGTCAAGCAAAGCTGATTCAAACACTTGGGAGAGCTTCACAAAGAGTGGACTGAAGCTGGAGTCAGTGCATCAAGAGTCACCACGCTCAGACATCTTCAGGAAAAGGGCTACCAAGCCACTTCTGAACCAGAGACAACGTCAGAAGCATCTTACCTGGGCTGTGGAGAAAAAGAACTGGACTGTTGCTCAGTGGTCCAAAGTCCTCTTTTCAGATGAAAGTAAATTTTGCATTTCATTTGGAAATCAAGGTCCCAGAGTCTGGAGGAAGAGTGGAGAGGCACAGAATCCATGTTGCTTGAAGTCCAGTGTGAAGTTTCCACAGTCAGTGATGATTTGGGCTGCCATGTCATCTGCTGGTGTTGGTCCACTGTGTTTTCTGAAGTCCACAGTCAACGCAGCCATCTACCAGGAAATTTTAGAGCACTTCATGCTTCCTTCTGCTGACAAGCTTTATGGAGATGCTGATTTAATTTTCCAGCAGGACTTGGCACCTGCCCACACTGCCAAAGGTACCAAAAGCTGGTTCAATGACCATGGTGTTACTGTGTTTGATTGGCCTGCAAACACGCCTGACCTGAACCCCATAGAGAATATATGGGGTATTGTCAAGAGGAAGATGATAGACACCAGACCCAACAATGCAGATGACCTGAAGGCCACTGTCAAAGAAACCTGGGCTTCCATACCACCTCAGCAGTGCCACAAACTGATCAACTCCATGCCACGCCGAATTGAGGCAGTAATTAAAGCAAAATGAGCCCCTACCAAGTATTGAGTACATATACAGTAAATGAACATACTTTCCAGAAGGCCAACAATTCACTAAAAAAATTTTTTTTTTGGTCTTATGAAGTATTCTAATTTGTTGAGATAGTGAATTGGTGTTTTTTTTTTGTTAAATGTTAAATGTGAGCCTAAATCATCACAATTAAAAGAACCAAAGACTTAAACTACTTCAGTCTGTGTGCATTGAATTTATTTAATACACGAGTTTCACAATTTGCAAGGCAAGGCAAGGCAAGTTTATTTATATAGCACATTTCATACACAGTGGTAATTCAAAGTGCTTTACATAAAAGAAAGTGAAATAATCATTCACAGCAATAAAAACAAGGAATTAAAAATAATAAAACAAGGAATTTTAAAATGATATAGAAATTGATTTAAAATGAAATTTAAAACAGTTAAATAGAAAAGGATTATACATAAAATACAATGCAGTCAGTTCGGACGTAGCACAGTGCTCATTCAACAAATGCACAGCTAAACAGATGAGTTTTGAGTCTGGATTTAAATGTGGCTAATGTTTTAGCACATTTGATCTCTTCTGGAAGCTGGTTCCAGCTGCGGGCGGCATAATAGCTAAAAGCGGACTCCCCTTGTTTTGTGTGAACCCTAGGTATTTCTAACTGACTCGATCCTAATGATCTGAGTGGTCTGTTAGGTTTATATTCAGTGAGCATATCTGCAATATATTTAGGTCCTAGACCATTGAGTGACTTATAAACGAGTAAAAGTACTTTAAAATCAATCCGAAATGTAACTGGAAGCCAGTGTAAGGACCTGAGGACTGGTGTGATATGCTCAGATTTTCTGGTTCTAGTCAGAATCCTGGCAGCAGCGTTCTGGATGAGCTGCAGCTGTCTAATGGTCTTCTTTGGAAGGCCGGTGAGGAGACCATTGCAATAATCCACCCTGCTGGTGATAAAGGCATGAACAAGTTTCTCCAAGTCTTGACTGGAAACAAAACATCTAATTCTTGCAATGTTTTTGAGATGATAGTATGCTGATTTAGTTACTGCTTTGACATGACTACTAAAACTAAGGTCTGTCTCCAGAATCACCCCAAGATTTCTGACTTGATTTTTAGTTGTTTGACCCCTAGAGTCAAGGTATGCATTCACCTTGAGAACTTCATCTTTGTTTCCAAATGCAATGACTTCAGTTTTCTCCTTGTTTAACTGAAGAAAGTTTTGGCACATCCAACTGTTAATTTCATCAATGCATTGGCAGAGGGAGTCAATGGGGCTATAATCATTTGGAGATAAGGCTAGGTAGATCTGGGTATCATCAGCATAGCTGTGATAGGCAATTTGGTTCTTCCTCATTATCTGACTTAGTGGGAGCATATACAGGCTAAACAAGAGCGGTGCAAGAATTGAGCCTTGTGGGACTCCGCATGTCATGGACGTACACTTAGACTTATGCTCTCCTATACTCACATAATTTGAGTTGAATTACTGAAATAAATGAACTTTTCCACGACATTCTAATTTATTGAGATGCACCTGTATATTAGGGGTGTCGCGATATACCGGTCTTGACGATAAGCGTGATATTCAAAGCAACAATTATCGATATCGTGTTAATTTAGTGTGTGATGATATACCGGTATTGGCGATAACCACAATATTTAAAATGAACAGGACTCTTATGATAACACCACATGTAAATACTCCAGCGAATGCACCATTCTGATTGTTTGCCAACCACCATAAAAAGCCAGAAGAAGAAGAAGAAATACTCCAGCGCCAGTACCTGGTTGACCTCCAGGTGGCAGTATTGCGCCTTAACCTTCGAACCTTCAAACAAGAAGAAGACGCAGCGCTCGCAGCTACTCCGAGAAGAGCCGTATTCATCAGAGTAAGCCATTATTTTACTAGTCACAGAATGGGAAATGTTACATTAACCTGTTAACAGAGGTTTTCTGTGTTCATATATTTAAGTAAAGGGTGATTATTTTAATAAGTAACGCGTTTTCTTTACTCGTCTTATTTTTGTATTTGCAATCAATACGGCCTGTGCGTAGTAACACTTTATTTCTTTGTTCAAAATCTGTTAACGTTTACACGATTAAAACTGATCTTGAAAAACTGAGCGACCACATTGCTACATTAAACTCTGTAAAATGTTAAGCTGGTCGCAGTGCCATGCACTTAATGCCTCATCTGCGGTCGTTCTAGACTCACATTAATACTGAATTAGCAGCGCTGTTACTGCATGACTTCAGTGGCGCCGGTGCAACTATAGGTTAAAGAGCTTAAAATACGGGTATACAAGTTAACAGGTTAAAGTATCAGTTTAGATGTTAATATGGCAACACTTTACTATAAGGTTCATTAGTTAATATTAGTTAATTACATTAGTTAACATGAAATAAGAATGAACAATACTTCCACAGCATTTATTAATCTTCGTTCATGTTTATTTCAGCATTTACTAATGCATTATTAAAATCACAAGTTGTGTTTGTAAACGTTAATGCACTGTGAACGAACATGAACAATGAACAACTGTATTTTTATTAACATTAACAAAGATTAATAAATTGTGTAATAAATGTATTGTTAGTTAATACATTAATGTTAACAAATTACATCTTATTGTAAAGTGTTACCATTAATATTTATTCATCATACTGTTGAACTTGACAGTATTTTCTCTCTTGTTATTTTATAGGAGCTCCAAAGAGGACAGAGAAAGCCAGAGTCTTGTGCCCTGCGTTTATCAGTATCCTTATGTTCGTTGGGTGAAAAAGAAAAACTCAATAAACAAAGTAAAAAATAATTTGACTGATATCTTTTTTTCCCCCCAAGGTTTCTATAGATATCACAATATATCGATATCGTGAATTCTTATGGCCACAATAACCGTGATATGAAAAATCTAATATCGTGACAGCCCTAATATATATATTATCCTCTGAGCAACTATGTGTGTGTCTTTGTTCAAGAGCAAGGTACTAAGCAGTCAGCACAAGGTCATGTTACCTCTGTGCTTTGGTGCTGAGCTAATCACCGTCATCCAGTGATAAAGATCTTTGAGCCATTGAGTGGACAAGACATGATTGCTGCAGTAAGTAGGGTGAGTCAACCTAGACTTGAACCAAAACCCAGTCCACCTCACTGACCTCCGCTGCATCACTGTTTCTGTCACGGGATTATACGAATGCAGGATGTGGTTTCACTGTGGGTAAAGCTGCTAATATTTCTGAGAGTGTTATCAAAGTGTTCTGACCAATGCATTGTAAGGTTTTCTCATAACGGAAATTGATAAAGATATTGTCAAACAAATTGACTCCTCGAGAAAAAGAAAATGCCCAGAGGTTGGTGTTTCAAAGCACATGAATCTTTTATTTGTCACATGCATATTGTAACATGGAGGTAGGGCTACATTTTGTCTACATAACTCTACCAACCCCCCACCCCCACCCCCAACCCCACCCCAAAGGTACATTGCAGGTTCTGGCCTGGTTTCCACCAGAGTGTGGGACACAAGGACCAAGACATAGAGCAAGAAAAGCCTCTTTTGAAAGTAAACAGATACATAATTGTGAAAACAAGGAAGAGGTAGGCATCTAGAGCATGTGGGCATTCCTGGAATGCTGAAGCATCAGGACAAAGATCTGCAGTGATGGCGGACCTAGTATGACTGCAGGGACACAGCCACCGGATTGCAGCGCTGAGGAAAAAAAAAACAGATTGTGAATGAAGAATTTTTCTCACAGTGAAAGGGGTCAAATGATTCTAAATGCCCCTTCTTTGGCTGCCCTTTCTCCGCATGGGTGTCATGGGGGCAGGCAAGCCAACATTCTCAGCCTCCTTTGTGCATTAATAAATGTACCAAGATGAAATTACAGGTTGATCCCATTGAATTCCATGAAATATTTGCATTGTTACAAGGTCTGCATTGTTCTGTGGCATCAGAAAGTCGAATGTTTTAACACGATTGTTCCATTGTAAGTGAATATCATTTTCCCTTTCTAAGTTAATTGCTCAAACTACAGTATATGAAGTAAGGAATAGTATCGCCTCGGCTTGCAAAGAAGAATTGTAATACATTTTCCACCCAGCATCTACTGTGAAAGGCAAAGTGACATGTTTGACTTGCTTCAAGTCACCATTGTACGTACATTTTGCTAATGGTTTTGTGGTAGTGCTTTTCATAAAGGAAGTACTATTCACTTTCATTTTGAATGACCCTAACAATACCATTCCCTTTCTGCAGAGAAGGACACAAAAATGGCATTCGTCATTTGGAATTTATCTGGTCCCAGACACAAGATGCCTTATTATTATTATTATTATTTTTTTTTCCCTTTAAAGGGTTAGTTCATCCAAAAATGAAAATTATTTTAATTAATTATTCACCCTCATGTCATTCCAAACCCATAAGACCTTTGTTCATCTCCAGAACACAAATTAAGATATTTTTGATGAAATCCAAGAGCTTTCTGTCTCTCAAAAGACAGCAACGCAACTACCACGTTCAAGGCCCAGAAAGGTAGTGAGGACATGTGGCATGACTGTTTCAATCTTAATTTTATGAAGCTACAAGAATACTTTTTGTATGCAAAGAGAACAAACATAATGACTTTATTCAACAATTTCTTCTCTATGTCAGTCTTTGATGCGTATTCACGACAATACCACGATGCATGCAAGTGAATCCCTCACTCTGATTTTTATTTTCCAGCGGGACTTTTAATTTGCAAAATAAAGGCAAAATGATACAAAAAACACATTTGCCTATTGTTATAAATACAGTCTCATTGTTAAGCAATGTTTTTGTCATAGGTATCCTTTTTTTTTTCCTGTAAAATATAAATCATTTTATTGGTGTCCCCTGATTTCATGTCAGCCCAGTTACCATCATCCCCCCCCCCAAAAAAAAAACCTTTTAAAGTAATGGTACATTCAGTGACATCCCTTCTAGGAAGTAACATGATTTCTCAACCAGGATTCCAACACTTAAAACACAAGCATGTTTCTCTCACTCCTCTATTATGTTCTATTTTTGATGATTTATGAGGCTTGTCTGAGGGGGGACATCATGCAATATCAATACAGTTACCATTTTTAAAATGTAAATTTAAACAATCATTTATTACATTTAATATAATCAATATCTACTGTACAAGTAACATCCTTTCAAAGTGTACAACATATGCTTTTGTAAACTTGACAATTAGCTTGAAATTAGCAAATTAGTTTTAAATCGTCAAACCTGTTACTGTTGGCCCTGTTACTTTACAGAGTAACAGGTTTTAACATTTGGGTAACAGGGATTTGCGACATAGATTAGGTGTCACCCTATTTTTTTAAAGATTGTCTGTGTAAAATGCAAACATGTCATGTCAAACATGCAAAGGGTCACCCAGGGTGTATTGAGCTAATGCCTATATCATTCAGGGTGAAATTATTATTTCTCCCATAACTGATTGTCAATAATGCATCCATGTAAATTCAATTACAAACAAGAGCAAGGCGACTGCAGACCCTCACCCCAGTCTTGCAATGTTCAAGAAAGTGAAATAAAATGTTGGCATCAATAACTTGGTCTGGTTTTAGATGATCACAGAAAGTCCAAGATCTGATCATCTTCCTTGCCTAATAACTGAACCAGATCAGCATAAGTTCTGTGAAGAGACACACTCACACAGACAAACAGATGGATGCATGATCTAACAATACTCTTAAAACATTAGATCTCTTAGAAATGCAATGTGGTAAATCAACAGTGAACTGATTTTAACTGAAAAAAAATGACTGTTTACTATTTTCCTGCTACATTATTGACACTTTTTTCCCCCTTGTTTAACACCGTAAAGCTGTTTTGACACAATCTGTATTGTATAAATCTCTAAATAAATAAATGTGACTTTACTTGACTTGACTAATACAACTATGCCAAGTAAGTGAAAAACAATTCAATGCAATTTAAAATGGTAAAATTGTACAGTATTATGTAAAGGGTGCTGTAGAATGTGTGTCTTGTCATCCCTGTTTATATAACCCAACCCAATTTATATATATACTGTAAAAAAATGCAAGCGGTTTCAACTAATTATTATTTAGTAACTTTTAGGAAATTTTATGTTCAGTCAATTTCTGACTTCAAAGTGTTATCTGAATTGTTATTTTTTAGTTGGCTGTACCTTTACTGAACTAGTTTTATAGTCCATTCAACTTAGAATATGGAACACTTATTAAATATTAACTATTAACTATGACTTTTCCCTAAATAAACTCCTAATTTGCTGCTTATTAATAGTTAGTAAAGTAGTTGTTAAGTTTAGGTATTGGGTAGGATTATGGATTTAGAATAAAGTCATGTAGAATAAGGCATTAATATGTGCTTAATTGCTACTAATAAATGGCTAATATTCTATTAATATGCATGCTAATTAGCAACTAGTTAAAAGACCCTAAAATAAAGTGTTACCAAATGTTTTAATTGGTCAAACATTTAGAAGACTACAGCAAGTTATGTCAATTAAAATGTAACTGTTTACTCTATGTGTTTTATATGTTACCTCAACTAAGATTTATTATTTGGGCATCATAAGAAATTACTGGGGAACTACATAAGCATATGTTTTTATAGTTTACCAAAATTATAAAAAAATGATTAACTGGTGTTTATCAATCACTAAACACACACACTTTATGAGACATAATAGCCTTTATTTAATAATAATCTCCATTTATAATTTTTTTCATACAAACTAAACATACAGGAATGAGGAAAAAAGTCACCTACATCTTGGATGGCCTGACAGTCAGTAAATTAACAGCAAATTTTCATTTTTTGGTGAACTATCCCTTTAAAGCTCCAGTTGACAAACATTACATCTGTAATACAACTGCAAAATTAAATTTAAACTTTGTTTAATGAACTAAGAAAAAACTAAACAAGCTAAACAAAATGCTAGCAAACAAACATTTACAAATATTATTACTTTTCACAATTACATCTTTAAAATGAAGTAAAAAAAATTAACTAGGTGTTACAGTATATAAAATCAAATCAAGTCACCTTTATTTACATAGTGCTTTATACAATACTGATTGTGTCAAAGAAGCTTTAAAGAGTCAAACAGGAAAATAGTTTTTCAATAATGCAAGAGGACATTAACAAGTCATGTTTCCAGTTAAAGTCAGTTCATTGGTGATTCAGTGTTGACATCATCCAGTTCAGCTCTCTTCCAATAATGTATGTGCAGCCAAGTGTCCCTAAATAAGCAAGCCAAAGGTGACAGCGGCAAGGACCCAAAACTCCATCGGTGACAGAGATTGAGTAGAAAACCTTGGGAGAAACCAGACTCAGTCGGGCGGGCAGTTCTCCTCTGGCCAGATGAAACCAGCATGGTGTGGTTTAATTCTAGGCTGCGACACAGGTCAGATTGAGCAGAGGATCTCGTGGTCTTGTCACGATGGCCAACGAGGTCTTCGGAGAGGATCTGTCTCTGGAGCTCATCTAGCTGACATGGTCTCCGCTGACATTCAGGGCTGTAGAGGTCATCTCTAGGTGCTGATCCACCATCTGATCTGGATACGGACTGGGTGGCTACATTCACCTCGTTATAAGAAATAAACAGACTAATATAAGCGTAGATACCACTGAGAACAGTAAAGCACATTATAATTGTAGTAAAAACTGTAAACATTTACACATACAATATATTGCCAAAAGTATTGGGTCGCCCCCTTCTAATGAACAGAATTGGCTACTTTAGTAATTTCTATGAGTACAAATCTTAATGTTAAAGCATATAATGATATTCTAGGAAATTGTGTGCTTCTAATATTATAGCAACAGTTTGGACAGGACCCTTTTATATTCTAACATGACAATGCCTCTGTGTATAAGGCAAGGTTCAAAATGAAAATTATTGATTCAGTCAGTGTGGAAGAACTTGACTGGTCTGCATAAAACCAAGTCCTAATCCCAGTTTAACACCTCTGGTGTGACTGTAAATGCAGACCTTGAGCCAAAAACTCATCACCAAACACCAATGACTTGTACATATGGGTACAGTCATTTTAGACACTTCCAAAACTGTTGCAACAGAGATGGAAATACAATTTTTTAATACATGAATTATGTTCCCATCGTTGTAACATTGTAAAGTAACTCTAGGGGAGGTGTAAAATGAGCCTATTTCCAAAAAAAGTGGAGTGTTCCTTTAATATAATATGTCTTCTCAACTAAGCACAAGCAAAAAAATTAGTTCAACTTAAATATTTTTGCCCTTCCAACATTTTCTTAATTGGATTTTTTACAGTGTATATAAATCCAAATTTATATATATATATGTATAAATCCAAAAATTTAAACAATCCCAGTGAAACGAGGGATTAAAATGCTGCTCATATATGTGAAAAATGTCACATAGTTAACTAGTAATAACTAGTAATGCTTGTGACTCTAACATGATCGACAAAAATACCAAAACATGAGGTAGAAAAATAGTCGTAAAATAATAAATTACATAATTTTTTTTCTGTAGTTATTGTCAGTTATCACAGTTATCCAGTGACTTTGTGGCAATGGAACTGGTATGCAGATATGATGAAAGGTGTTCATTCAACATTCTCTCTTAAAGTGGAGAAAGTCAAGCTCCAAGATAACTCCAGAACTCATATAGAGGATAGATCTTGTACAGCTAGTAAATTTATACATGATAAGACCTGTACCATTGCTTGGGGATATGGACAACCACATGGTCCCTTGGGTTACCTTTGGTTGGGTTCTGGTTTTGAGCCTTACATTCCATAACCCAGCTAATGGATGCTTGGGTTTATGAACCAGGAACACTGCAAATCCATAGATTTCAATGGTGTATTGCAAGAATGTATAAGAAAAACACTTAAAAAAAACAACAACTTTTAATTAAAAAACTAGTAATTAGTAATTAGTAATAGTATTATTAATAATAATCCAGTGATATTTTTTTATGCAGAAGGAGTCTGCCAACAGCCAGTAAGTTCCACACAGAGATCTGATCTCACCATCACCCAGTCCGTCTGGAATTTAATGAAAGATCAGAGACGAATGAATGAATGAATGAATGAATAAATAAATAAGACACTAGAAGAAATCTTCCTACAAAGCTACAGTACTGTGAATAGTTTTAGGCACTTGTGTAAAAACGCTGTGCAGTGAGGATGCTTTCAATAATAATGTCTTGAATAGATTTTATTTATCAATTAACTTCTATTAAATAAATCAAATCAACATTTGGTATGACCACACTTTTCTGATTCTTCATGTAATCCCAGACGGACTGGATAATGCGAGATCAGATCTCTGTGTGGAGCACACTGGCTGTTGTCAGACTCCTTGTACACACACAATCTCACTGGATTATTACAATTAATGGCAAAAGGAATGAAAAATACTAATGGCCTAAGACTTTTGCACAGTACTGTAGATGTGACCAATGAGAATTTCAGATGATCCAGTTGTGCTTTCAGATATCAAATCTTCTGTATTCCATCTTGATTTCAAACTGATATGGCTCTTTATCCCACCTTCAAAATGAATTGTATGCCTTTATCAGTCAAATTCTCTGTCCAAATGCTCTGTCTTTTTCTAGTGATTAATGCATGCCACATTGTCCTGTGTAACTTAGTATTTTACTTCTCTTTATTTCATTTCTTTGGTCAGTATTGCAGATTCCTGTTGGGCATAAACTTGATGGCTCATGTCTTCCGTGGACACGTTTACAACTGTCAGTCACAAAACCACCAGCTTCCACTACACATTGGCAGGTTTTTCCTATGTCCACCTCCTCCTTAACCCATGCCAAACCAACCTATTAAACACTTTCTCATTAACACACATCAAGGGTGAACAGCATTCATCTCCACCAAGTCTAATGGGAGTAGGCTTGAGACAATCAAGTCAATGAGTCTTTTCAGTACAGGAGTGCTGAGATTGTCTGCCGCTGGACACTTCTGCCAGAGAGAGCACTTCTGCCCTGCAGAATCATTCCTCAGCCCAGGTTTTCACTCTTTTACATGAATACTGTCAATGAATATGTATATGATATTTCCACCTTTATTTTTAATGTTAGCGTGGGCGTGGACATTTGTAACTTGAATGTGCAAGACTTTCAGTTAGTTTTAGCTATACAAAAACAATTTATGTTGCTTGATATTGCAAACTGGTATTTCACATCACATTATTCACATTATAAGTATTTCTGTAATTGTAAACACAATGGTTTGTAGTGTGAATAGTTTTACTGTTTACCAGACTTACTCTTATTCTTTTACTTTTTAAGCGGGATAAGTGGGGCATTTCTAGCTTTTCACCAGTATGGGGGTGCCTATATTTCGATACTAATTTTTAAAACTGTTTTGTATATAAATAGATATAAGCAGGGTTTAAATTGGGCCGGGGCCATCCGGGGCTAAGCCCCGGCACATAGACTCCAGGGCTCGACATTAACGCCAGACATGTAACATGATTAAAACATCAATAACCAAAAAAACTATCTAAACACCAAAACGCAAGTATTATTCTGATTGTATTACATTTACAGTAAGTGGCAAATAGTGGATATTGCTACTGTATATAATGCATCTATTGATGGTATAAAGTTGCGCTGCCGAGGCGAGGCTCACGCAGTCTCTCCAGGAGAAATCAAAATGCACAATACTAAGAAACTCGGCATACTGAAGTAAAAAATCTAAATGGAAAGTTTTTTTTATTTAACAGTTAGTTAGGTAACATCACACATTTTCACCATTACGACTGTTCAATAGTTCTATAAACAGCTAAATAAGCAAATACTATAATATTAGGTCACTTACATTTTAGGCTGAACCACAGCGCATCTCACAGCAATTAGCAATTGCTGAATGATTCAGTGTTTTGAACGAATCGGTTGAGTCAAAGTTTCATTAGCCCATGCATAAACATCTGATGAATCTGTCGTTTGAACAAATCGTTTGAATGAACGACTCAATGACTCATTCATTAAAAGCTCACTACTGGTACCTACTGGCGTTTTAATTTCATTGAAAAGTATCATTTCCACCCTATAATTTCTTGTTTGTGTATTCAAAAAAAAAAAAGAAAAAAAAAAGAATCTCATAATATTATTTAATGCAGTTGTATTTTTCAGTGTAAATGATTTCATTTGATAACATATAAAAACAATCCCATTATAATTTAATTTATAGATCAAATGTTAGAATTTGAAATGAAAGTATTAATAAGATTAGTGGGAAAATGCTCTCTATAAAGGCTTAAAAATGCCCTCGGATTAAATGCAAAAAGACATGCAGATTTATAAGTCACAGCTGAAAGAAAACTGATGAGAATATTGCTTCAGAATAAATCATATTTGCAAAAAAAAAAAAAACATACATATACTGTACATACACACACACACACACACACACACACACACACATATATATATATATATATATATATGTATAAACCCGATACTATAGAGCCCCCCCCCCCCCCCCCCCCCCCACATAACAAATCCCAATTTAACCCCTGGATATAAGTCATAATTTCCTGCAGTACAGAGTCTTTCACAAGCAGCACAAATAATAAAGAGCTGCTTTATCGTTTGACAAAAGATAGAAGACATTTGCAAGTTTTGCTTTCTACAATGTATTGTAGGTGAATATCCACCTCACCAGTGCTCTTTTTGTTTTCTATCTTACAAAATATTCCATTACTATTTTGGTGTGAGAAACCACTGTCAACGATCCAGTGCATCAGTAAACAGTTTCACAACTTTCCGCACACCTGTTTTACATACATCTGGTATCAGAAGATTTTTTTTTTATGTATGCATGTATGTATGCATGTATGTATCATTTATTTATTTATTTAATAGTAATATTAATATTTTGTAATAATTTAATTATTACTACACGTCTATTTTCTCAAATCTACTGAGCTGGTTCACTGTCTACTATCTGCATAGATAGCTGCCTACTTATATCCTAGTATCAAAATTTAAACTCATAAATGACTGATTCTCAATGCTCTACATAGAGCATAATCTCTATTAATGCTCACTCACACTTTTTGTACTGCAACAATATATGAACATAAACCTGCTGTGAATTTAAAATTCAAATATGCATGCAGAGGCTTCTGTTTCAAAACACAGTTGTGGAAAACAGATCTGTTATAACAGTGTCCTTTATAATGTCCTTTAAATGAGAGCAGTGCTGAAGGAACATATAAAATAAATATGCAGTTAAATTATTGTAAACAGAGGCCATGTCTGAATTTATATGAGGTGTCTGGGAAAAGGAAAAAGAGGACGTCACAGCAGGTAGACTTTGTGGTTTAGAGATGGCAAATTGTGTATGTCTGATTCCAACATTGCCTAGAGTGACACCAGCAGCTAACAGCTTTTTCAGATGGTAGCGGTCATGGAACATTGAAATCTGGCCATTGCCCTGTCAAACAGTACCAGACGCTAAAACTGCCAACCTGAGACCCAATTCAGAAGACTGACTTCAAATACTGTGGGAAAAAATGCCTCTTGACATAAGACATAAAATCCTGCAATGTAATGTCTCAAAATGTTAAATAATAATAATAATAATAACAGTCATGATGAAAATGCCTTGTGGAATCTTAAACTGAAATAAATATCTAGTAAAAGCTTTACTGGGTTTTAATATGCAGTATGTGCATCTCTTTAGTAACATTTATAGAAGTGGTCCTCAAAAGTAGGGGGCTCTAGAGAATGCCTTTGTTCTCAAATTGTGTTACATGCCAGAATTATTGAACGTTGCGTGTCTCCTTAGTAGTGTGTGGTGTCAAGTGTACATCACACATGCTACATTTTTTATGGGTGAAATGTAAGGTTTTAAGTGAATACTGACTAAATTTTGGTCACATCCCATTCTCTTATTATTATTATTATTAGTTGTATTATTATTATTATTATTAAATGTATACGGGTTAACAAAATGATCAGTTTTATAAATGCATACAATATAGTCTACAGAGGAAAAAAAGAGAGATAGAAGGGGTGACAATTCAACAGAAGGTACATATTTTGTTCAGTTAGGCTGTTTTCAAGTGGCAGAGGAGTATCCATTTCCCTTCATCTCAGTCATATGTCTGGAGGCCAGAGATCGCATCCCAATTAAGGCCAGCCGTTTAAATTAATCAATATGCTGCTTATTCGTAGAGCAGAAGGTAAAGAAGGACTCTCAGGAGAGCTGCAACTCAAACTACTCTGCTGTCAAAGAGGTGGAAAGAAGCAGACCCAGAGCTATTCATTGAGATTCATTCAAGCTTTGTAGCCACCTAGGATAACACCAGCTATCACCTTTTACCTTCTGAGCCGCATTAAATGGTATCTTGACAAATGGCTTTTTGTTCATGGAAAGGGACCGTTATGTAAGGCCAAGCAGCATCTGGTTTTCCAATACACTCCCTCTGGAGAGTAAAGAGCACAAATGTTTGAACATTATTCGAGGAAAAAGTCCAATGTCTGTTATTACATATCTTAATCAAGGATACTTTGTTTTTGCACAACAGTGTGACAGTATAGGTTGTATTTGACTTTTCACAAGTCCAAGGCTGGTCAACTCATTAGGGGACATAAGCAACCACCAACCCATTCCCTTGGTGGCCACAAATTTACCAAGCAAATTTTGTGTGGTCCTGGCAGTCCGATAACATATAGGCAGTCTCCCCAGAGCCAGCCAAGAGCATTGATACACTGGGGGTGGGGGGTGGGGGGTGGCACTGCTTACTTTCAGAACAAAGAAAATTGTAATTTGTGCAAGTTATCTACAGTGATAAAATTTCTAGTATATAATGTTGATTATATGCAGAGCTTAGCCTAGTAATTTCAATAGCTGCTTCAGGATAACACTGCTCATAACTGCTGGTCGAAGATCAGATTCTACAAATAAGGGGGAAAAAATGGATTCTAGGTTTTAATTTTTACTTAAAAAAAAAAAAAAAAAAAAAAAAAAACGGTTCCATCTAAGTATGTAAAAATGTCCATTTAAAAATTAAATCCATAGCCACATTTCAACACGTGATCACTTTCAATCAAAACAAAACAGTCTGAACTGAAAACTCTCAGGTTCAAGTGTTTCAAATGTTTTGAAATGCTATTTTAAAAATTATTTAAATAGACTGCAATGCTGATGGAAGAACATGCATGTTTCCTTTTTGTCAATAAAATAATTATCAGTATGACTTGTGTGCCATTTGATCATCTATATAACAATAATAATTATAGTGTGTGTGTGTGTGTGTGTGTGTGTGTACTTGTTTATGCTACATTGTGGGGACCAAATGTCACCACAAGGATAGTAAAACCTGATATATATATATATATATATATATATATATATATATACACTGCTAAAAATGTATTGTAATTTTACAGGAAATTCCTGGCAACTAATTGCAGTGAATTTACAGCAAGTAATATACAGGTAATGTTCTGTTTTTTTAATACAATAAAGTATTGTATTTATACAACAGTGCTACTGTGATTATAGTAGCATTATTACAGTAAAATGCTGTAATTTTGTATAATTTACTGTATATTTACTGCAACTCAGTTGCCAGGAATTTCCTGTAATTTTACAGGAGAGAATTACAATATTGTAATTCAATATACTGTATATATCCTGTTATTTGTAAATGTTACAATAAAATGTAATTTTCCATCTTCCACAATTAAAACCAAAACAATAGCAACTTTCTTTTTTTTTTATTAAAACTATGCAACACCACATATTACAAGCTTATTTTACAAGCATCAATACTAGCCCATCAACTCAAAGTACAGGAGTTTTCTTAAGAGGGTGAAGACAGGTGCGTTGAGCCCATGACTCTTCTCTTCTTTGCTGCCCATCTGGGAGCTGATTCCACAAAAAGCTCTGAAAACAGAGAGGGAGAGAGTGAAAAAAAAGTTTTCATATCTGTTAAAGGGGTGGTTGACTGTTTTTTTTCTAGGCTTGATTGTGTTTATGGGGTGCAGTCTAGCATGTGTTCATGCTTGTTTTTTTTAAAAACACATTATTTTTCACATAATTTACCTTTATTCCACACCTCTCTGTCCCTTCTCTGACAAACGCCTCGATTTATTTCCTGGTTTATGAAGCCCCTCCCTCGATGGGCTGAGATTGGTTAGCTGGCTCAGTGTGTTGTGATTGGCTAAACCGCCTCTAGACTCTAGAGGCGGTTTAGAGCACATCTAAACGTCCCGCCCCTCTCCTCAGCGGCATGCGCTCCGGTTGAATTGTAAACAGTGGCGTTGTCTATAATGCTTATCAATTTGAGCCCGATTGAGACCCAGAGGATATTAGTGAAGTGGATCGTGCAGAACCTGTGCAAGCACGGCTCTTAATGGTATGTTTGGTTGTTGTTGTCTCATACTTTAAAATACGCTGCTATTTGTAAGTGCTACTGCTTCTGTTAGCTTTTAATATACGGTTTTATCCTGATTAAAGCTTTAATACAGCACAGCAACCGCACGCATGTCCATTTATAATGCTTCTCATTGCTGTGTGAAAATAAGTCTATAATTGGAACAGTTTGTTGGAGCTTATTTGACGATCTGAATGAGAGAGAGAGAGAGAGAGAGAGAGAGAGAGAGAGAGAGAGATGCAGAGCAGGGCGACACGAGTAACAGTATTAAGAACCGTTGCTTTAATGATTTTGAAACTTGTGAATCCATTAGAATCGTTAGAAGACAGAATCGCGATTCATATGAATAGATTTTTACGTACATCCCTAGTTTTCTCTTCCTCTTCTCTAAAGCAGCGCAGCATGGCCTCGCCCCCTTTGCTGCGTGTTCCCGGGGGCAGGGTTTATCTGGGTCTGTGATGTATCAGACCCGGGAAGTAACTCGTTGTAGTCCCTTACCTGTCGTTTTTGTAGGCATTAAACTGCCAGAATTTTAAAAGACGATATCTCCGTTTGCATTGAACTTTCAGCGCCGCAAGTCTGCAGATATTGTTTATGCTCAAACAGCAACATTACACACTAACTAATGTTAAAAAAGTGAAATCGCAATCAACCACCCCTTTAATGATGAATACTGTGTAAAAAAACATAAAAAGTAACCTATTCCTACTTGCTCGTAGAAGAAAATGACCTTGATGTATTTAACATTAACACATTTTACAACTTAACATTTAGAATTACATTGGCTTTTCCATTGTTTTTCTTAAATATATAATGTCATTCTATGTATGCATGTATGTATGTACTTATATTGTATGTCGATTTGGATAAAAGCGTCTGCAAAATACCCTAACCATACTTCAAAAAAATTGACTTAATTAATTAATGAAATTTGTTATGTTAAACTGTTGTCTGTTAGACTCTTCTTTTTTTTTACATAAATGTCCTGCAGGGGAATACCAACTCTAGGTAGAACAGACACTTAACGGCAATAGCTGTGTCTCCATCCAGCTTTTTAATGCACATTTTAACCATTTGAAAAGAAAAAAAAAATAATCCTGACTGGAAATGGTTAAAATTCACATAAAATATTCTAATGTGAATAAAAACTTTTATGTGGATTGACTAGATATTTCGTTGATGGGAATGGATGTATTCCATAAATTCACATTTGTTGCAATTCTATCAAGTGTTTTAAAGGGGTCATATGATGCAATTTCAAGTTTTGCTTTCTCTTTGGAGTGTTACAAGCTGATTGTGCATAGATAAGATCCCTGAAGTTGCAAAGACTAAAGTCTCAAAACCAAAGAGATATTCTTTATCAAAGTTTCTTTATAATTCTTTAATTCTTTATCAAAGTCTCTGCCACGCCCCCCTAAAACGGCTCATTCAAACACGCCCCCACATAAGTATTTGCTATTGACTGTTCAAATGCAGAGTTTTGCATGTTGTGTGTGTGTGTCTTTCCTTTCTTCTTTGACACATATCCATGTAACAACTATTAACAGGGCTTTAAAGCAAGGAAACTGTCTGTGCCTGAAATATGTTCAGGGTGCAATAAAAAAAAAAGTTCAGCGCGCCTATAAAATCAAAAAATTATTTATATTTTTTGCAAATTTATATTTGGCTGCAATCCCCTTCAAAGTAGTCTCCCTGTGTAGTGATACACAGTTCTCAGTGCTCCTGGCTGGGTTGGAACGCTCCCTGGAAGCCTCGCTATTTAAACCTATCCAGCACCATCTAAGATGTTTTTTGGATCTCCTCTACCATGTCAAAATGGTGACCCAGTTTTCCACACGCTGTAAGCGTGTGTGTTGTCACATTGGAGCACGCTGGATATGCTTAGATCCTCTTAAATAACACATGTTCCAGAGAGTGTTTCAACTGAAGCAGAAGCACTGGGAGCTGTGTATCACTGGACAAGGAGACTACTTCAAAGGGGGATAGTGGCCAAAATTAAATCAGGTGTATTTTTATAGTCACAGTCTCAATACTTTGATTTTACCTCATAATTATTTTTTTAATCTACAACGGCCATGCACCAGAATTCCGACAGTGCTGAAAAACCTTAAGCCCTGCCACATCAAGTGTTTCAGGAAGCAGCAGTTTCCAGCTGGATCTTGCCCAATCTCTGCTAAGTAATAATGCCGAGTGTGGCACCTGCATCCCTCTTTGGAGGGTAAGGGGACACATACGTTTGTTAGGGCAGTAGGCTCCCTGTAAACATGGGCATCCCCTCTCAACAAGGCCCTAATCAAATGTGTCCAGTTGTTCCCTATCATTGAGCTGTTTCAGGGCACTGAACAAATTGAACAACAAACACTGAAAAAACAATAGCATTCCACAGACGATGCTATTGCCTTCACCCTGCATACTGCTCTCTCCCACCTGGAAAACAAGAACGCCTATGTGAGGATGCTGTTTGTGGACTACAGCTCCGCATTCAATACCATAGTGCCTGCCACACTGGTTGTGAAGCTCCAGACTCTAGGACTAAACCGATCTCTGTGCAGCTGGATCCTGGACTTTCTGACAGGCAGAAGTCAGGTGGTCAGAATGGGCAACAACACTTAATCTCCGCTGACCCTCAACACTGGTGCTCCGCAGGGCTGCGTTCTCAGCCCACTCCTGTACTCCCTG
Organism: Schizothorax lantsangensis; assembly: GCA_027422415.1. Taxonomy (NCBI): domain Eukaryota; kingdom Metazoa; phylum Chordata; class Actinopteri; order Cypriniformes; family Cyprinidae; genus Schizothorax; species Schizothorax lantsangensis. Next base: position 27,426,311 of record CM049846.1, read on the forward strand.
TACACACATGACTGTACAGCCACACACAGCTCCAACATCATCGTCAAATTCGCTGACGACAGAGCGGAGGTGAGTACCCTGACTAAATGGTGTCAGGAGAACCACCTCTCACTCAACATGGACAAGACCAAGGAGCTGGTGGTGGATTTCAAGAGACAGAGCAGAGAACACACACCCATCACCATCGACAAGACACCTGTGGAGCGGGTAAACAGCTTTAAGTTCCTCGGCGTTCACATCACTGAGGATCTCACATGGTCCGCTCACACAGATGCAGTGCTGAAGAAGTCACATCAACGCCTCTTCTTCCTGAGACGGCTGAGGAAGTTTGGAATGAACCCCAGCATCCTCAGATCATTCTACACCTGCACTGTGGAGAGCATCCTGACCGGCTGCATCACCGCCTGGTTTGGAAACAGCACCGCTGGCAAGCGCAAAGCTCTGCAAAGGGTTGTGCAAACTGCCCGCCACATTGTTGGAGGTGAGCTTCCCTCCCTCCAGGATATCAACACCAGGCGGTGTATAAGGAAATTGTCACATACACAATTATATAGAGAGTATATAACCAGTAGTGAAATGTATTCTCTGCATTTAACCCATCCTAAGTGAGCACACACCCGGAGCAGTGGGCAGCCATGTTACTGTGCCCGGGGAGCAGTTATCAGTATTGATAACTGTAAAAGTATGTCTAACAGTACACTGTGTGTACTGAGTATATGTATGTGTATATTGCACATTGTCATCTGTATAAGTCTGTAAGTAATGGTACTGTCTATATGTTAATTGTTTCTGCACTGTATGGAGCACGCTCTCAAGAATTTCACTCATCAAGGCACATGTGCTGTGATGATGTGACAATAAAAGTGATTTGATTTGATTTGAAATTGATTTGAATTCTTCCAATCCGAATGAGGTTCCAATGCTGTCCGCATCTGGCTCGGAGGAGTTAGATGTGGTCATGCCACACATATGATGATGATGATTTAGTGTTTCTCGAAACTATAGTTCCAATGAACATTCACAAACAGCAACGCATCAAACAGTTGTATAGTTGGAACTACAAATCTCCAACTGTTAGTGTGTTCGTGTTAGTATGGCACATAGATAATGTTCTTGAGCAGAGACGTAATCACATTTAATTTAAATAATAACAACTGAGCATGTCAAAGGTGACAGTGGCAAGGAATAATAATTTATGCTTTAAAGTTCCATTGAGTTACATTATATGGACAAAAACAGCCAAGGCCTTATCCAAAATATCTTCTTTTCTGCAAGTCATATGAGTTTGGAGTAAATTATGACAGAATTTTCATTTTTGAGTGGCTGTTTCTTTAATGTATATTTTAATAGTAGTAATACACTATTTCCTAATGCTGTGCATTTATTTATTTGGAGAGAAAAAAAGGGACTATTTCTTGAAGTGAGAACAACGAACTGGGGGGCAGAGGAGCTTACCTCTCCGTTCTTCTGACATTATTCCTGAGTGCAGATTAAAAGAGAAACAAATGGGGCTTATTACAATGGACAAAGGTAAGTGTTAATTGTGATGCAGTTTGAGAATTTGTTGTCAGTAATGCTAAACTGTGTATTTCTTGGTTTGAAAAATGTTTGTTTGTTCAAGAGTTAATTATAGCTAAGACTCTGCTCTGCCCTCCCTTTTCTAGTCTACCAAAAAAGAAGAGTAGTTTGAAATACATGTAGATGAGTAAATTCACTTCTGTGGTTAAATATCATTATTGTGTGGTAAGTATTTAGTTGTTACATATGAAGAAAGAGACAAGAGAGTAGAATGTGATTTATTTTGATGTGGTGGCAGTGATGTAATAAGAGCACATGTAAGCCAATTGTTTGTAGGCGTCTCCTGAAAAAATCTCCCGTTCTTCTGAATATGTCAGGGGCTGCGGGGTCTCTGATATATATTTTATAGTAGTAATACCTTATTTATTTATTTTATTTCTTGAAGTGAGATGGGGGTTACCTCTGGGGCTGGAACCAAACAAACCCTTCTCTGCCCTCCCTTTTCTAAGCGTTTTCATAAGCCAAAGGCGTGTGCCATATCCTTACTCTAACCAAACAAACCCTTCAAGCGTTTTCAGACAAATTAACACACTGAATAATTTAACACACTGATTGAAACACATCCAAGCGTTCCACCAGCCCACCAACTGGGGTATGTGAAGTAAGGGAAGACAAATATTTAGGTATCAGAGTCTTGGAAATAATGACAAATGTCTTGGCCATAGATGCCTAAATGAGGTGAACGTTATGGTAATTAGGGGACTTTTTCACAATTTCATCAGCCTTGGTACTAAAAAAGTTGTTTCTGAATATTTACTATTATCTTATAATACTTAACAGGTGTTATTTATATCAAACACCTACATTATGTAGTTGAATACAAGCTACATTAAGCGACATCAACACAGGGATGTAGTTCATTTATCCATTCTTAATTTGTGGTAATTTTACAAGATTGGGCCCACTCTAAATTCATACCGGCTCTCTCACTGAAATTTACTTTTGTCTGTTATCTTTTTTTTTTCCAAGCGACTCCCTGTGCCATACATTCTTCACTGCTGCTGCATGCCCTATCCCACTTCAACTGCAGTCTTTCTACATACGAGTGTCAAAAAATGCTATCATATGTAAAAACAGTCATTTAGGACCTATACAATTTATTTATTTATTTATTTTTCATTTATTTAGATAGGGACAGTGCAATAAACACGATTCCAGTCAAAGACTGGAAAAAATTGCACTGCACATAGAGATTATAGCAGGTGCTAATTTGCATCTCATGTCCTTAGAAAGGCTTTTCCCAAAAACAAAAAACAAAAAACAAACAAACAAAAAAAAATAATAATAATGTAACAAACTCTTCATATAAAAACCTCACATTGCAATCAGAATACAAAACAAACACATGCACCTAGTTTTATAGACTCTTCCAATCTTAATAATTAACTAGTACAGAACCAAATAAAAAAATAAATATGCGTACAAGTCTGGTTTAATTTGAGCCAACGCTTAACCTTCAATGTAAAAGACTTTATATCATGTGTCACTTTAAATTCATTTGGCAACATATTCCAAAGTTGGGATCCCTTTACAGAGAAAGCTCTTTGCCCTTGTGATGTTCTGCAAAACCCAATCCTACAGTTTCCAACCTCTGTACTCCTAGTGGTTCGGCCTGTCGTTGTGTCTCTTTACCAAATTACATAAAACAGAAGGTGCCTTATTACGCAAACATTTAAAAATCAATTTCACATATGATACATTTTTAAAATTCGTAAAATTAAGCATATGCCATTTCTTTAAAATATGACAATGATGCCATTGATTTGTTTTTTTTTGTCCATTATCTCAAGAGTCACTAGTTTGAGACCAAACTGTAATACAATAAGAGATTGAAACATTGAATGCAGGAACATTGAATGCAGGAACAGATGAGCTGTCTCAGTCATAATATAATGCCTAATGAGTTTAAAACAGTTTAAATTAATTTTAACTATTTTTGAAAGCCCTTTTATATGTTTGTCAAATTTAAGTTGTGAATCTAGAACTACTGCTAAAAAAACGAACTTCAGTTACTTCCTCTATTTCTTCGTTAAATACCCTGATTTTTACTTTTTCTATTTTCTTTCTATTAGAAAAACACATACAAACAGTTTTCTTAACATTTAATGTACAACCCCAAATCAGAAAAAGTTGGGACAGTATGGAAAACGCAAATAAAAAAGAAAGTAGTGATTTCCAAATATTACTTTGACTTGTATTTCATTGCAGACAATATGAACACAAAATATTTCATGTTTTGTCTGGTCAACTTCATGTCATTTGTAAATATACATCCTTTCCTGTCATTCAGACCTGCAACACATTCCAAAAAAAGTTGGGACAGGAGCAATTTAGGGCTAGTAATGAGGTAAATTGGTTAAATAATGATGTGATTTGAAACAGTTGATGTCAACAGGTGATTGTAATTATGATTTGGTACAAAAGCAGCATCCAAGAAAGGTCTAGTCCTTTAGGAGCAAAGATGGGCCGAGGATCGCCAGTTTGCCAACAAATACGTGAGAAAATTATTGAAATGTTTAAAAACAATGTTCCTCAAAGAAAGATAGGAAGAGATTTGGATATTTCACCTTCAACAGTGCATAACATAATTAAAAGGTTCAAGGAATCTGGAGGAATTTCAGTGCGTAAAGGACAAGGGCGCAAGCCTAAGCTGAACAACCGTGATCTCCGATCCCTCAGGCGGCACTGCATCAAGAATCGTCATTCATCTATAAGCGATATCACCACATGGGCTCAGGACTACTTTGGCAAACCTTTGTCAAGTACCACAATACAGTTACATCCACAAATGCCAGTTAAAACTGTACTGTGCCAAAAGGAAGCCCTATGTTAACAGTGTCCAGAAGCGCCGTCGACTTCTCTGGGCTCGGAGGCATCTGGGATGGACCATCACACAGTAGAAACGTGTACTGTGGTCAGATGAATCAGTATTTCAGGTATTTTTTGGGAGGAATGGACGCCGTGTGCTCCGGACCAAAGAAGAAAAGGATCATCCAGACTGTTACCAGCAACAAGTCCAAAAGCCAGGGTCTGTCATGGTATGGGGTTGTGTCAGTGCCCTTGGCAAAGGTAACTTGCACTTCTGTGATGGCACCATTAATGCTGAAAAGTACATAGAGATTTTGGAGCACAATATGCTGCCTTCAAGAAGACATCTTTTCCAGGGACGTCCATGCATATTTCAACAAGACAATGCAAAACCACATTCTGCACACATTACAAAGTCCTGGCTGCGGAGGAAGAGGGTACGGGTACTTGACTGGCCTGCCTGCAGTCCCGACCTGTCTCCAATAGAGAATGTGTGGCGCATTTTGAAGCGCAAAATGCGACAACGAAGACCCCGTACTGTTGCCCACCTTAAGACTTGTTTGCAGGAAGAATGGGACAAAATTACACCTGAAACACTTCATCACTTGGTGTCTTCAGTCCCTAAACGTCTTTTAAGTGTTGTGAAAAGGAATGGCAACATTACAAAGTGGTAAATGCTTTACTGTCCCAACTTTTTTTGGAATGTGTTGCAGGTCTGAATGACAGGAAAGGATGTATATTTACAAATGACATGAAGTTGACCAGACAAAACATGAAATATTTTGTGTTCATATTGTCTGCAATGAAATACAAGTCAAAGTAAATTTAGAAATCACTACTTTCTTTTTTTATTTGCGTTTTCCATACTGTCCCAACTTTTTCTGATTTGGGTTGTAAGATTGTTTTCCTGGAGCCATTTGGATATCTTTTCCATTTGCTCACTGAGTAGTACAACAACCTTAGCTGATGACTTAGCAGATGTATATATTACTGTATCATCAGCATAAAGCTGACATTCAAGATCTGGACAACTAAAAAGCATTGGACCTAAAATTGAGCCTTGAGGTAAGCCCATTTTGTTTCTCATAAACACTGATTTTGTATCCTCGATTTTTACACACTGATCCCTTTGCTTTAAATCAGAAATAAACCATTCAATTCATTGTTTACTAAAATTAAATGTGCTTAATTTAGATAGCAAAATAGCATGGTTAACTGTCAAAGGCTTTTTTTAAATCAATAAACACAGCACCCATTACATTCCCCTGATCCAGAGATGAATGAGCCTTTTCTAAAAAATGACAAACAGCCGTTTCTGTGAAATGCTGTGGTCTAAAATCAAATTGATGTTGATGGAGGAGATTATTACTTTCTAAATAATTTATTAGTTATTCAGCCACTGCTTTCTCTAAAAACAAAGACATAACCGGTAAAATTGATATTGGACGATAGTTTGAAATCATGTTGAGATCTCCTGATTTATAAAATGGTGTAACTACAGCCTTTTTCCAAATTTCTGGAAAAGTACATTCCCTAATTGATAAATTTACCAAATGGGTTAACGGAGGTATCATCAATGAGCTACATTTTTTTTATAAAATTAATATCTAAATTAAAAATATAATTTGCCGTTGAATTTGGATACAATGAAATATCAATGTAGGGCCTATAACAGTTAGATAATACAGATAATACATATCTTGCATCAACACAGGTCATTTGTTTGGGGTCAGTTGAGGTAGAAATAGTCCTTCCCTGCACACTTTCACTTTTTAGGGGGCACAGATGACAAACAGCAAGCTTTACTAGCATGTTTAGAAATAAAATCTGCATTATATTTAGTTTGCAGAGAAATATATCCATGTGCAAGCCAACATGTGCAGAGCACTTAACACTAATTAAGTTTCAGGTAACACTTTACAATAATGTTCAGTTTGTTATATTAGTTAACTAAATCATGTAACATGAACAACACTGCAAAAATACTTATAACTAATGTATTCATATTAGTATAGTTGATGCTAATTTCAGCATTTAATAATACATTATTAAAATCAAAAGTTGTTTCTGGTAATATTATTTAATATACCTGAGCTAACATGAACTAACAACGAACAGAATAACTTTTGCTATGTCCCAGTCATGAAATTACAGATTCTGTGAATCATAACTTTGCATGTTAGGAATTAATTAGAAAAACCCAAATACACCTTTCCCCTAGGCAAAGTTTTGTTCTCCACAAAGTATTTCCAAACCAAAGATTGTTCATCCGTCCTAATCCTGCCTCCATCCTTTGGCCTAATTCCTCTGCTACCTGATAGCTGTATTCCAGCAATTGATACTTTAAATAATCATTCAAAGCAGTTCTTTATCAAAGCATGCTAATCAGGAGCACAACTGGGTCTGGCAAACATCTGTGGATAGATTTTTCCTGTCTAATGCTCTGCTCAATCAAACATTACAGGGGAAGTGAAAGACCGAAAGGATCAAAAGAAAGGGGGGTGGGGAGTGATACAAGTCTCTGGAGGTTAAAGAGAAAAGAGACACATCCAGCCTGGAGAAGAATATCTGCATATATAGACAAAGGCAGCAAAGTTCATATTGCTCTTGTTATGTCATTCACTCTAATTAGGAATACACAACAAAGATGATCACTGCATGAAAAGAGCTGTATCCGGACAAATATGGGCATGAGAAATCCCAGTTAAACTTCACGTATACAAGATGTTTAAGGCAGAGTGCTTGGAAAGGTAGCACGCAAAAGTAAATTTCGTGATACAACCAGATATCTCATGTATGTGGATGTATACAGGAATCGGTGGAAGTTCCTAGGAATGGCTGTGAGGTGTGATGGCTGTGAGGTGTGAATGCCTTTCGTATGTTAATGACTAGCAGTTAGAGGTGCTGTCTTTGTTATCATAGCCAGGTGGGAGGGATTAGCCATGGTGTGCCTTCGAGAGGACAGCACATACTTTTTTTTGTACATCAAAACTGTATAAAACACCCTGTCTTTACAACATGTGTTTACTAAATATGTTTATTATTAATATAATTTAGTTTGTATATATATATTTTTTTAATAACTGAAATTCAATAGACATAATTACCTTTATTAATGTGTGAAAATTACTTTTTGTTATGTTTCTGACTCTTCATGATCATAGTAGTCAAGAGGAATGCAACAAACATTTCAGAATATAAAATTTATTGTAAAGGTTTACATTTACAGATGATGACAAAAAAGAATGAAATTGTTCAATAACAATGTGACCAACAAAAAATTACATTGGCCTAAATCTCAACCACTGTGCACAGTGGAATAACGACCGATACCTTCTCTTTAGTGTGACTTAACTGCACAGTTGAAGTACTAAGTACACATCTGCCTGCAATGCGCTCGACAGGGAGAAATGCTGAAGCAGCATCAGTATAGCCCCTTTCACACTGCACGTTGGTCCCGGAAAATTGCCAGAAAATTGCCGGAGTGCCTTCTGTGTGAACGCAAACACATCCCGGGATTAATTCCGAGATCGATCCCGGGTTGGGGACCTAGTAACATTGCCGGGTTCAGTCCCGGAACGAGTGCTGTGTGAACAAAAGCCGGATCAATGCCGTAAAGGGTGTGTCGTAGGGATGACACACTTTATCGTTCGACTGTTTTACCGGTTGTTTTGAAGGCAAATCAACATTCACACGATGAAAAATGTGTAAACTGGAATGAAGCAGCGATCAGGGAGCTCCTCACTATCCGCGCTGAAGCTGAAATCGTTCGCCAGTTTAGTGAAATGGTGCGCGGCGCATTATACACGTTACATGAAATGTCACGTGTCTTTACGGGATCTTTACGGGTTGTGTAAGAACCCACGCACAGATTCCGGAAAATCACTGGCAGTGTGAATGAACCAAAATCAGACCGTCCTGGGACAAATCACAGGGCAATTTTTCCATGTATTTTCCGGAATGGCTGTGTGAAAGAGGCTTATGTGTGCCCTGCAAACTCCATACTTCTACAGGACTCCCAAAGAAATGTCTGTCTGGATGACGGTGCAACCATGTTACCTTTGCAACACTATGCTGAAAAGTACATGCCTTAGATTATAAAGTAACTATCATAAACCTTTTAATAATTCCAGGGTGGACATCTGCATTTGGATCTAGGACTGGTTCGTCAAAACTGGAATTACCAGCACACCATTTAGCCAAAACACAAGCAGACCTTTCAGTTCTGCAACTATTAACTGACAGAGTTACTCCAAGATTCTTAGCTTTAGAGCAAGTCTTAGCCAAACGAGCTACCTGTAAGACACAGCTGTCAGGATATATTTTATTGTACATTAATAAAAGATGTTCTCTGTCAGATTCATCTAGAACAAAATCCTGAAATTGGGGCAGTGGCTCAATACTGGCTACATCCTCTAAAAGAAGCGTTTCAGATGAGATCTGGGAATTTTGTTTCAAAAACATCATGTCAGTGGCTCCATAAAGAAACAAAGTATCACATTTCTTGCTTGCTGGGATGTTGATAAATTCAGTACCATATTCACAAGGCAATGGCATATAAAGTTGTTGGTTCTGTTGAAAAATGTCTCATGATTTGAACTTCAATGTTTCGGCGGTTATTATGATACTGCCCTAACATTCCATCAAATCTTTCAAAAGAGAAGCACCAGAATGAATAGACAGGTCCATAATCTAAAATGCAGTCTTTCAAATGTAAATGCAGATGCATGTTGGGTGTGCAGTTTAGTGGCCCATACAGACTGACAAACTTAGATAAAAATGTCTGCAGATACCTGTCAGCTACTTCCAGTCTATCTGTGGAGATAACTCTTGAGCATATGATAATGCATGCTTGTACAAAGTCAGACCACATATCATAATGTTTGTCACCAATCCCTTCAAACAAAAAAGAGAATATAGTAGTCCAATTTTTCCACTGATAAGCAGTAAATCTACTAAACCCAGAGGCAATTTTCCGAGGAATCCTTCCCACATCATGAGGCACCTTTAAAGAGTCTATTCTTCTTTGTATTTCATCAAGCTTATCGGTGCTTAAAACACCAAGCTCAGTCCATAACCTGAATATGTGCTTGGCTGTTCCGAGAAGTAGATTATGCATTGGGTCAATGACAACAAACTTTATGGCATCATAATACTTGAGATGAAAAAGTTCAGACCACCTGGCCCCATATTGAGCTTCCAGTCTTTTTTGGGCTGCCTTTGTAGTTGCATTCTCAGTCATTTTTGCATACCGCTTGTGCTCTTCTGAAGTGCGTGGGACCCAGCATGAACGGTCAAAGCCAGAAAAGTTTGTTTTCCCCCCAAAGGATGTCTTCTTGAATGTTTTCAGGCATTTGTTACATCCTATACAACACAAATACAACAGTGAATGGATGATGTCTCTTAAAAACAGATGTAATCAGATGATCAGATGATTTTAAGTTTAAACAACAAATGTAATGGCACAATAGTAGAAAACTAACCTCTTAAAGCTCCATGGTCCACAAGTCCACCACACTTGCGTGAAGCTGGAATGTCTGATGAAAGACACAGAAGAGCAGCTCTATAGACTTGGCACCCCAAAAATGAAGAATCAAATATGGGAACTCCATCCCACAGCTCACGAAGTTCATCCACCAAAGGGTCAAGATAAGTGTTAATGTTGTTCTTTGGTTCTTTAGGTCCTGGTATAACTCCAACTAAAATGATATTCTCCTGCTTAAAGCGCTCCTCTCATGGCAAATTCAAAATGGCCAGATTGAACCCCTACTGAATATGGGGAATTCTTGAAGGGTTGATACCAATCAACATTCATCATTAGAGCAAAATTGTTTGGCTCTGCTAAAAATGGCTGTCCATTAACATACTGAAAGTCTGCCCAAATCTGTCCATCATATGCATCTGCCATTACAGAGTCAGGAATTTGTCTTTGTCTCCACTTCTCACACTTTTCCAAAAATCCAGATCTTCTAATCAAAGTTTCCAATGACTGAATTACTTTCTTATAACAATAGGTTTGTTTTGGGTAAATACTTTCTGTACCATTAAAACGTGTAACTTTGGTCATTAAGGGAGAGCCACATTTCTTTCTCAGGGCAGATGTCTTGTGTGGATGCTTGTAAAATGGAATATATCCACATGTTTTACTGGTAACAGAACCATTCCTACTGATTTGATAACACTCAGCAAGTGTATATGTCGTCTTACACTTGGGACAGACAGCGTATTTGCAGAAGTTGTCTCTGTGAATACTGGGCAATTTCCTTAGTGAATGTAAAGTCTTGGGAATCATGTCAGCAAAACTGCTAAGTACATCAGAAGAGATAATATTTCCAATGAGCCACATAAAGTGTCTGAGGCATAGCAGCAATGAAGGGATGACGTTGTCTGAAATGTTGAACACAGCTTGCCAGGTTAAAAGCATGAATGCTAGGAGCTTTACAAGAAACTGCCCAGAGTCATCACCATTGGTTTTATCTGCTTCAGAGTCAGCATCTTCTGCAAAATCAAAATCTTCATAGTCCTGCTCATCTGTAAAGATTGCCTCTTCGCTGTCAATGTCATCATCTGAAGACTCTGTTTCACTGGGCTCCAGGAAAAGCCTGAGCTCATTGCTGTCTTCTTATTAAAAATTCAAAAAAAGAAACATTATTTGTAAGCACAGAACAAACAATGATGTATATACCTTATGTAATAACACACTATATATACATATCATCAGAAACTGATGGTAAATCAAGCAGTCCTTCCGGTGAATCTGGATTTTCATTGAAATGCATGTCTTCCTCAAGCATGCACATATTTCCATCTTCTATGCTGCCAAAGTCTCTGTAAAAAGATTATTTATGTTTCAAGCTAATCAACCTAAAAATGTAAAGACCACAATACCATTATAATCACAAAACCATGGTAATATGGTCATACATGTCAATGCTCATCATAGGTTACTGTTAACAGGCTTTCACTTAAATCATCTTGTAAACACCCCACACTTCATCACTGTGTTATCATATGTATATGTGCAGATGGACCATTAATAACAGTAACTAAAGCTATGTGGTCAAGAGACATTAAACCAATGGCCACATTAGCAAATCAACATAGAAACAGATTATCACTGAATCTTAACAAGAATATTTTCTTCAAAACACTATTGTGCACTTTATATAGTTCTTTTGTCATATTGTCAAATTGGCAAGATCATAACAGCAGCTATATCCTAAGTAAAAAAAAAATCACTGAATCAAGTTTAAAACAAATAACTATATTTCATATGCTATAATTCCTTTATATATCATTTTGTTTGCTGACATAGATTTTTACTTTATAAAATAAATTCAATAACTTACCTAAGGGGACATCCAAGACATTTTTCACTTCTGATGGATCAAGGCTTTCATTACATGCACAATCGTCTAATTCTGCATTTATTTCCACACATGAGTTGTCTTGGGTTGTAGCATCTTTGATCCAAACTCCATTACGAAAAAAAGTTTTTTTGTGACGATAAAAATGGGCATGTGATACCATATCGTTGCAGTGATCACAAAATCGCCGGGCTCTCTTTCTTCTCAATAGATCCGAAGGCGAAGGCGAGCTCAAGTGCCATTCCATCATGACAGGCAACAAGTCCAGAATCATATTTTCCCACATATATAAATACAAACATTATTGGCAGTGGTGGGCGGGGTGTCACGGAAAGCATCCAATGGCAAAGGTTGTATTTGTAAAGTATCCACTCAAAACAGAGTTCCGCGCATTATGTCGGTGACGTAATGTGGGCACAACCAATGATATTATGGTGTCTTTTCATTCGCGCGACAACTTAAATAGTCAGCATTGTGTATGGAAGTTATACTTACGAACTTCGACTTGGTGCAAGGACGAAATATTGTTTGTGATGGCATGCAAGAGGAACCTAAGATTTTGTACTCCTGTGACAAACGGTCAGCAACCAGCATCAAGCCCACTGAGTTTAAACGACTTGATGAAACAGCTGATCTCTGGTCAGAGCGCTTTGTCTTGTCAGCTTGAGGGTTTGATGGAGAGGCAGGCTGCACACACTGCTCTTCTTGAAGAGACTATCCGGTGTCTTGAAGCTTTGAAGCGCAAGTTCGACGAGGAAAAATCACGGGAAGAGCCTGGCCATGTGCATAAAAGAGTTAAGAGGGCGCGTAACGTAGGCATTGCGGTAAGTTGAGTTTTATATTAGCCGACCATATAGGTGTAAATAATACCTCGCCAAGTTAGTGCTTGGCTACACAACTATTTAACAGTTTGTAACGTCCGTAATATACGATGTTGTTTGAAAACTCTTTGTTTCCTATGCATGTATGTGTGTAGTATTAAAGCGTTTTTAATTCAACGTTACAAGAAGCTGTAAGGCGCCTCCACAATTCGGAAAACAACACACACAAGTTCGATCCACAAACTGGGTAAGACTGGGGTTTTCTTACATGCAATTTATTGGGTTTTGTGAATTCATTTAAATGTAATTAATGACACGACTCTCTTTCAACACAGAATAAATTCACCTCATAATCAGGCAGTGATGACTTATCTGCTGCAGGAATTAAGGACAACTTTTGAAGATGCAGACCCTGAGTGTATAAAAGGTAATCATAAAAATGTTATTGTAATTATTTTATGTCCCTCATTTTTTTATCCCTATTTTAATTTGAATTGTTTCTGTCACTTATTTGAATATTTTTTTATTTATTTAGCATGTTGCAGGACTTACTACGAGACATTGCGGAGGAAATACTCTTTGTCTCGGCCAGGAAAGTCCCAGCTAAGAGACTCCATTAAGGCAGGGGCTAAAAACCGACAAAGGAAAAGACGAGTAAGTGTAGAAATTAATCTATGTATTAAGTTTGGTACATCTCTGTGTTTTTCGAGGTTAACATATGGTGTGTTTTGCAGTTGCTGGAGTCCAGGTCAAGGGTCATAAAAACCGATGCAGAGAGAGAACTGGGGCAGACTGCAACACTGGAACCGATGTCTGATGAGGAGGACGCCATTGTTGATGAAAGGCCGGTATTGTCATGGTGCACACAGCAGGGAGGAACAAGGACACGCAGACGAGGACGTAAACTCAAAATAATAATCTTTAATGAGGACAAGACAGGACAAGGCAAGGCTGACAGACAGGAAACACCGGGAGTAACGAGTAGACCAGGGGCCTGTACCATGATGGTAGATGAACAAATTCAGAGTTATAGGATAAGTTTTGAGTTGACAAAACCAAACCACTCCAGTCTGGCTTTGTTGGTACCATGAAGCTGATCATCAACTTTCTCTGTCAACTCCGGCTTGATCCTGAGTTAATGGAGCGCGTGCACATGAATGTGTGACATCAGTGGCGAACAGCCAATCACAACACAGAGCAAGTGTGATTCACTTCTCGCGAGAGAGCCAGCGAGATTCAAAACTCTTTTGTTAAAGGTTGAGAGATTAAAGAATATGAGGAATTTAAACACATTTCCACTGAAGTACTTGTCCATGAAAGAGGACAAATAAAGGAAATTATCTTGCTCTATCAGTGCAGTCACAAGTGAAACTTGTGAAGTTAGTTTATATAGTTGATAATATAGTGATAGAGACTCAAACATGTAAGGTCACATTTTTAAAGTGTTATCCATTGATTCTACCACTTATTTATATTACATATGATCTGTATATTAATATTCCTTTAAAATAAATGCTTTATAATAATTGTTAAACTAAAAGTGCTTGTGTGTAATGGAGTAATAATAATATAAATCATATTATAATTATATAAATCATATGTAAATTGTAATTATCATTAAAGCCAGACAATTTTGTTCTATATATATATATAGGAGCAAACGACAGACACAGTATGGCGTCAGGCCTCGGAGAGGCTTTTTTAAACAGAAATATAAAATAAAGTGTCCAAAGGGGAAAAAGTGTGTCTGGTGTCCTCGTCGTGCTGCGGGGCTCGTGAAGGAGGGCAGTGTTCTGGAAGGGAGGGTCCAGGTAAGGGGCGGAGTCATCCCGCTCTGGTCCGGTGCGGCGGCTTCAGTCTTCCTCTTCTTCCGCGGAGTCCGGCGGGACTTGCTCGGCCCGGCATCCTGGCCCGATTGCGGCTTTCGTCTGGTGGCGCGGAAATCCCTCCGGAAGAGAAAAGAGACTCTCCAGGGGGAGTGCGGCGGTGATGAGGCATTCACTTTTGTGTCATCACACGTGGCTGTTTCAGCGCCCCTCCTCTCTCACACACCCACTCCCGTGGGAGCCTGGTGAAGGGCGGCGATTAAGGGACGGGGAGTGCTGATTATTAGGGGGAGGCAGCTGACTCGTCACAATTATATATATATATTTTTTTTTTTTTTTTAAGGTACTTCAAGTGAGCTTTAATTTGTAGGAAGAGAAACTGGGGGAGTGACATTTTTTTGTGTCAAATGTGACACTTTGCTAACTGATTGGTCAATTTCAGTTTGAAATCTCTAACTAACATAACTGCCCCGGAGCAGGTTAGCTGTGCAGTGTAAGTTACTATGGCAATGAACGCAGCTAAAAGCCAAGCCACTTTCATGGTACCTAAAACCCAGGATTGGTGCAAACTAAACTGAAACTTACCTGGCTAGCCAGCTAATCCGGCTTCATAGTACAGGCCCCAGACCTAATCAAACTGAACAGACAGGACTATAAATACACAGGTAAATCATAGATAACGAGACAAACACAGCTGGACACGATTTAACTAATGATCACACTTAACAAGGACAGGAAACAAACCAAATATGGACACAAGAGGCAGGAACACATGACACACACCAGAACCCGGCCAGGTGTGGGTTGTGAGGTCTCCACCTCACAGGAATCAACAGTTGTCCGATCTTTGCCAGCAGCTTCAGCGCAGATTGGAGGCGGATTTGCGCTATACCCTTACACACCGTCAGCGTATTAGAGCTGATGGAACTGAGCCAGAAGGACACTCTTTTTTGTTACTTTAACAAGCACTGCCTATGTGTTTTAATGTTGCTTTTAATATAATTGCACATTTGTTCATTTTTTTCATTGTTTTCCTTTTCTTTATTTGCTTTTTTTTGTACAGTTTCATATTCTATAATTGTTTTTATTAATTTTTTTTATTGCTTTGGGAACTGTTTTGTTTGATTAAACCATTTTTACAGTTTCATATATTATATATTTTCACATTGCTTAAGAGTGTTGTTTTCATTTTAATAAAACTCATTTTTTTAAATCTATTCTATTCTCATTTTTGATGGTGTGGGGAATGGTTAGGGTCTATCTACATAGCTGGCCAATAACCAATCAAGTCACTAAGCTATGAGGGATTAGGTTGGGATGAATAAAAAGTGTGACCAATCAAATAATATCAACAGGAAAGTGACTGGGTAATGCTCCAATAGTTGCCAGGGATTTGGATGTTTTAAACAACCAATCAATGTTGAGATAAAAAAAAAACAATAGGGGACAGAGTTGTGCACAGGTGTGGCTGTTGAGGTGTGAAAATGTCTCCCTGACAAAATCTTTGAGTGGATTAAGTGTCATGGCAACAAATGGATGTACCATGGTAGGATACCTCAGCAAGATACATCCGGATTGGTATCATTACGGAAGTATCCTAACTTGGTGGAATTTGACGTATACACTCAGTGGTACTACTAGATACTTCCGAAAATCAGTGGTGTATAGAGGAGTTTCCTAGTACATATACACCTCTTTTCATGCAGTGGATTCTGCAACAAAGCACAGAGGAAAATAGGCTATGATTGTTTTAAGGTTGCTCTTTCATTGCTCAGAAGATTTCTGAGATCTCTGTTGTGTTTCATTTAAGTATTCATATTGTCTCAGATGTTTATATTCTAAAATTCTTTGAGAGAAATACAAATAGAACAATAACTGATTTATCTATAAAATGAATGAAGGGAGCTCAGATCATTTTGATAAATGTTGGAGTGCATATTGAGATCTTTTGATTCCTAGATCTGGTTGTCTTGGCAAATGTGAGCAGTTTGAGACACTCCTAAGATCTCTTATTAAACAAAATAGATGTTAAATGTGATTTTTCTATGATGTTAATTGCCAAAGGCTTTTTTTATTTTATATGTTCAAGATGAGATGAGTTGAATCATTTCACTAATTCAACTTTTACAATGTAACATAAAACCCTGTTCTAAATCAGTTACCTTGTTAATGAAGTATAGTTTTCCAAGTTGCTCACATAATGCAAGACAAATTTCTTCCATTAAATATGGAAAATCATAACCATGAATTGCTCATCCCATTACTGAACACTGGAGTGGAATAACATGGTAACAGTCTGAATAGAGGATATGGCCTTCAGCTCACTTCTGGTGTGTGTGTGTGTGTGGTCTCCAGACCAAAGTCTTCCTTCTAGCCCTCCAAAGCCCCTCTGTAGACTGGGGAGGGTGTTTCAGAGGGCAAAGCAAAGCGGAGCCCGTTTTTTTTTCAAAATCACTGTAGACACAAACTACAATCCAAACAAAACATGACGCAGGGATTAAAGCCACAGTGGGCATGTTGGTCGAACTACACATCCGTAGTGCTGCTGAACAGCCCATACTAAAAATATGTTTGTTTTAACAATTAATAGATCACCAAATCACCATATCACCAAAAAAGCAGAACACATCTAAAAGAGAATTTGGTGAGTATATATTATAATGGATGAGTAGGTAATTGATTAAATTAAATTAAATACAAATAAATTAATTAATAAATAAACATTTATGTAATTCTGTCAATCTGTCAAGCTCTCAAATTTTTTAACATGTTATTTGCTGTAGTTCTCATGCCAAACATGGCACCCTGGCCACAGGTTATATGTCCATTATATAATACATCATTGGTGCCCTATTTCATTTGAAAGATTCAGTGGAGGAGAAGACTTTCAACAGACAATGGCTTCAATTTCAGTATCTTCTTTACATAAACATATTTTGTCAGAAGTGCTGTGGAGCTATGGTGCTTTTTGGATCTTCACAGACATGGTGGCCGTAAACTGTCGCTTTATGGAGAAGTAGAAAAAAAAAAGTGAAGCTCCTTAAAAATTCTCCTTTTATATTCCACAAAAACAGCGTAGAGGTTTGAAGTGGAATGGGGGTGATTGGGTAATGTCAGGATTTTCTTTTTTTTGCATTATTGCTTTAAGAGACAGACAAACTGACAGACAAAATTACTCTGTTGTAATTTAATTTCACTAAACACCTTGATGTAAGCATTGTGTCTAATGAAACCACAACACATCTGCTTTTTCAGTATTTGGGCTGCTAGCGTGTAGTGTTAAGCTCTTTAGCGGTAGGGGTTAATGGACGGGGGGTGAAGACTAGTCGTCTCTGGTTCATGGAGGGCCGCTCACAGGCTGAAAGGGGGCATTGTGCTGTTAAGAGGAGGGAAGAGGAGAGGGGCCAGTGGGTAAAGCTTAAACACTCGTCTGCTCCATTCTAAATGGGCTGTGGTTTGGGGCCTGGCGCTGTGGTCTGGCCTGGCCCCCTTACAGTCGCCATAGAGACAATACCTGAGTTGCCTTGCTGAGAGAGAAGTGAGACAGAGGGAGAGAGGCAGAAAGAAATAAGCTGTTTGTTCAAACACTCTTTTCTCTTCAACTCTTCACAGGCTGTTAATTCTGCACTTTGTCCAGGCACAGACATAGAATGTAGACCTTCATGAGAGTTAGTGTCATTCATTGCTCCACTTGGCAGAAAAAAAAAAGTGGCTGGGAATGGTTAATGAAATTAGCAGTGTTATTAGCAGTACATACATACACAATCATCCATAAAAAATCAGTCACTGCCCTTCATTTAAAGTTTCTCCTAAATAGCAAATAGAAACCTTCGGTTTGCTTAGAGTTAATTTTAGAAGAGATCTCAACAAGGTCTCAGACTTTGCTCCGATTTACCAAGACACCATATTTCAGTGAAGTCTCAGAAGATCTCATTGAGAACGCAATATGGATTTCTCTCAAGATCAAATTATCTGAGCTCTGAATGTCAACACTTGTATGGTTTAGTCCACCACAGCTTTCTTCACAGCTTAACTGCATTTGGAATGAAGAATATTGACAGACACATGTGGTGTTAAATAATTCAAATAGTTTCTGAGGATTAAATATTGTGGACATATATTAAATATGTCATATTAATAATGAAGAAAAAAAAGAAAGTTACTTTTCTATCTTTTGCTTTATTTGCATATATTTGTGTCTTCAGAAAATCCCATAGGAGTTTGAGTGTTTCAGGCCCAGGTACTCTGAGAGGGTTTTTATTTAGGAATTCCATTCTGGTTCTTCTTTCCCAGGTTGATGTGTCAGTTTGGTGTATTATGATAAATTCAGCGCAGGTGTCACCTCCGCTGAGGCAGGTGAGAATTGATGTGCTGCAGACAAAGGCCATCCATCAGCTCTGTGTATCGGGATTTGAAGAATTTGTTCCCAATCACGCCCTGCTGTTAGGCAGTGTGGTAACGACCCCTTTCTGTGCGACACCACAGGAAATCAATGCCAGGTACTCAAGGTCAATGTCCTGTTGGAAAGCTACTTAAGCCCTGATGGATGGATTTCACTCCAAGGGAAGTTGGTAGTGGAAACATGACAGGAGAGAGCACAATGACCCATAACGCAATGATACACTAAAATATTCAATTGTACATTTGTACCCTTACAACATCTCTACATTTAATCAAAGCCATTGTCAAGGGGGGAGGGGTAACCAGGAAATCTGTTCCAGAAATGGGGACGCAGGTTGTCTTGGGCCCTGTGATGAGGTGGCCCACTTAACAGATGTTTGTATGGGTAGAGCCTGTCCATAAATAGTTTGCCCAGAGTGCCATGCTTAGGTGACTGCCAATAATATTTGGTGTAGCCTCCCCTGGAGATGCGAGGAAAAGGTTCTGCAATTCTGTCAAGTGAGTGAACTGTTGAGAGATCTTCAACATATCCTCTAGAATATGTCAAGATTCTTAATAGTCTTTCCTGCAACCATACTTTTTTTATTTATTTTTCCTATTAACACTATCTGAACACAGTGTCCACCTAGGTCCACACTCATATGTGTCAGTGGTATCAAGTACCAGCACCCAGACAAATTGAAAAGTTTTTAGGCTTCAATAACCCAATGATATGCATTGTACTGATGAACAAAACAATATTTCAGCTGTTTGTGTTATTGCTTTTTCAATTAGTTTCCTGATCTGAGTAATAACCATTTGCCTCTTTTCAGTTGAAAACTCTTTTCTTTTAGCTGTAATGATGGATGACAAAGGGATTTTACGTGGGTGCAAACAATTCTGTGAAACAGGAAATGGTGAAGTGCTGAGTTACACTGTCCTCAAAACTGAAACCAAGACTGAAAAGGCTTTATTTGGTTTGAGTTTTTTTTTTTTTTTTTTTTAAGTTCAGAATGCTAAATTGTTGAGCTTGGAGGAGAAAAAAATATGTCCAAGGCCAAATTATGACTGCAATTAAATTTGGTATTATTTGCCCATATTATACCCACACCACAGTTACTGTAGTATCTTGTAGAGTCTGGGATAACATATTGCAAGTAACCTACCTTAGAAACTGATTAAGCATGTTGGTGACCAACAAAAATGTGTTTTTAAATATGATTAATCTCTACCAAGCTTTCAAGTGACTGACTAATTTTAAATTTGCATTGGGGGTACATTTATAGATAAGTAACTATTTATTTTTTCATGTATTTACTAACAAAATGAAATTTCAAAATACATCTCTTCTCTATAATATAGTCACATAGGCCTACAGCGGGCATAACAATTTGAGCAGTGCCTGATGTGATATACCATCTCGGTTATGTATGTAACTCTGGTTCCCTGATTTGGGAATGAAACACCGCATCAGTAGCTGACAATATGAGTACACAAGCCTAGTATGACAACTGTCTTAAGCCTGTATAGGCCAATTCACTGCATCACCAGTGCCTGCAAATGATGTATGCAACGTATGCAACGTATTCAACATCCTTTGTTTCGTAGCAGCAACACACCTATTATGGCAAAACAAGCAAACAGCTTAACTCAAAGGGCAGATGAGAAATAATTGCAACAGAACAACTTGAGAGTGAATTCCGTTTTTTGACGCCATGGCTGCAGCACTCTCTATATGGTGAATGTAGTATGTCTTAGAATGTATTTATACTACAAAGCTGTATACTTAAAGAACATGCTTCATCAACGGTCAGTAAATTCTACATCCAATCCAGCACCTTAGACACAGAGACAGAAATAAATATTACACTGTTTTGGTAAAATATCGATATTGTTACACTATTGTAATACTTGTTATGAAATATATATGTTATATTGCTGTAAAATTCTGTACAGGCATCTGCATGGGGGCACAACTTTAGAACAGGTTAATTTTAAAGAACTTTATCGAACAAACCAATTTATAAAATCGAATCCGACTCCCATCTCCTTATTTAACAGAAATACATTTTTGACAAGTGTGTTTGATTATTGCCTTTTTACAAAAATAATCATATAGCTTTTTGTCATGTTACCTCGTTTTTTTTGGTTACACTTTATTTTGATAGTCCACTTTAGACATTCTACTAACTATAAGTAACTTTGAAACTACATGTCAACTAATTCTCATTAATTTGCAACTACATATTTAATAACTCTCAGAGTAGACTGTTAGGGTAGGTTTAGGGTTAGTAGAATAAGTTGACATATACTTGCAAAGTTTCTCATAGTCAGTATGTTGTATGTTGTGGACCCATCAAAATAAAGTGTTAGAAGATATTAAGCAGGCAGTCTACTAAAACTCTAATGATTGCTAGTCGACATGTAGTTGAAAAGTTACTTACTGTTAGTAGAATGTCAAAAGTGGACTATCAAAATAAAGTGTTACTTTTTTTTTTTTGAAAAAAAAAGAAGTTTGTTGTTGGAAAAGCTTAAATCTTAGTAAGTTTTTTACTCCCAAATACTTATACCTAGATGACAAAATTGAGCAAATCCCATTACACAAATACATCATACAAACCAGTTTCTTTATATGCTGCAAATTGTTTCAAAACAGAGTGATCATTCAGTGTAAATAAATAAGTTTACAGTATCACTCAGAAATGCATTATATAACGGACTTTTCCCAACAGTATAACGTAATTTCAAAAATGTTTTTGTATTCCTCCCATTCTAGAGTCCAGACTAGAGTGCTCAAATGGTTTCTGTTTGAAAGAGGGAAATGACAAATATTTTATTTTATACTGTACATTACGGTTAATTATTTTGCTACATGAACAGAAACTTAAAAATGTATTGCAAGAGATAGAATAAAGAGTGCCTTGTCTGAATTCCTCAATCTGTTTATCCTTGAAATAAGACACAGAAATAAATCCGTCTTGGGTATTGACGAAGATTCCTTGGAGACAGCTAAAAAATAATAATGCTTTAATTAAGGGGGTATTAGGGAATGCTCAGCCTCAGCCGAGCATAACTTAAAATTACCTAATCCTGATAGGTACATAATTACCCATTCCTGTGTGGACAAACCACAAATCACACAAGAACAATGTACCAGACACCACTGTTTGTAGTTTTCTGCATGCTGGATTATTTAGAAAGTCATAATCCATTAGAGAAGAGGTTTAATGCTATGTTAAAGCAGCACTGAATTCAACTGCATTGCTGTACCTTTAATATTCCACCACAGGAACTCGCAACAGATCAACGGCCGACATCATACTCAACTCTCCTCTGTCCCAGGAAAACCAAAGCCCTCATAACTCTCCACTTCTCTCTGGTCTGCGGGAACATTGGTATGTGTGTTTATGTGAGTGTGTCTGCATGTATAAAGATACCATGAATAAGGGCGCTCATTTGGACGAATTAGTGGGCTAACCTCGGCCTTGGCAGCACTATCGAGTGCAGCCACTGAGCCGACGAGGATCGCGTTTCTTTTTCCGACCTCCACTTCTGCAGCCAGCCTCAGGCTGCGTCACACTGGAGTCAGGTTTCCAGCTAGCGTCTTAATTACAGCCGCCTGCTCAAACAAGGTCAATGTGAACGCCTGCCAGGACTTATCTCTGGCTTCCTGTTCTCTTCAGCTAAACTGAGCATCAACCCCCAAACAGTTTCATTTATGTGCTTGAAGGTTAAGTACACTGGTCTTTGACTTTAAATTAACTCAGCTACTGCTGAAGAGGTTTAGACACAAAAGGTTGTACTCTTGGGTAAATGATTCTGTCCACAGCGAGTTTTCTAGTAGGGCTACAGAAAAGAATCAGGAAAAAATCTAAATGGCACTATAGCCCAGCGTGGTTATTAAATTGCAAAAAGCAGAATTTAATTAAACAACTACAACCCCAAATCAGAAAAAGTTGGGACAGTATGGAAAACGCAAATAAAAAAAGAAAGTAGTGATTTCTAAATTTACTTTGACTTGTATTTCATTGCAGACAATATGAACACAAAATATTTCATGTTTTGTCTGGTCAACTTCATGTCATTTGTAAATATACATCCTTTCCTGTCATTCAGACCTGCAACACATTCCAAAAAAAGTTGGGACAGGAGCAATTTAGGGCTAGTAATGAGGTAAATTGGTTAAATAATGATGTGATTTGAAACAGTTGATGTCAACAGGTGATTGTAATTATGATTTGGTACAAAAGCAGCATCCAAGAAAGGTCTAGTCCTTTAGGAGCAAAGATGGGCCGAGGATCGCCAGTTTGCCAACAAATACGTGAGAAAATTATTGAAATGTTTAAAAACAATGTTCCTCAAAGAAAGATAGGAAGAGATTTGGATATTTCACCTTCAACAATGCATAACATAATTAAAAGATTCAAGGAATCTGGAGGAATTTCAGTGCGTAAAGGACAAGGGCGCAAGCCTAAGCTGAACAACCGTGATCTCCGATCCCTCAGGCGGCACTGCATCAAGAATCAAGAATCATTCATCTATAAGCGATATCACCACATGGGCTCAGGACTACTTTGGCAAACC
Source organism: Schizothorax lantsangensis (assembly GCA_027422415.1). Taxonomy (NCBI): domain Eukaryota; kingdom Metazoa; phylum Chordata; class Actinopteri; order Cypriniformes; family Cyprinidae; genus Schizothorax; species Schizothorax lantsangensis. The sequence continues at coordinate 27,449,675 of CM049846.1, forward strand.
TTTGTCAAGTACCACAATACGTAGTTACATCCACAAATGCCAGTTAAAACTGTACTGTGCCAAAAGGAAGCCCTATGTTAACAGTGTCCAGAAGCGCCGTCGACTTCTCTGGGCTCGGAGGCATCTGGGATGGACCATCACACAGTGGAAACGTGTACTGTGGTCAGATGAATCAGTATTTCAGGTATTTTTTGGGGAGGAATGGACGCCGTGTGCTCCGGACCAAAGAAGAAAAGGATCATCCAGACTGTTACCAGCAACAAGTCCAAAAGCCAGGGTCTGTCATGGTATGGGGTTGTGTCAGTGCCCTTGGCAAAGGTAACTTGCACTTCTGTGATGGCACAATTAATGCTGAAAAGTACATAGAGATTTTGGAGCACAATATGCTGCCTTCAAGAAGACATATTTTCCAGGGATGTCCATGCATATTTCAACAAGACAATGCAAAACCACATTCTGCACACATTACAAAGTCTTGGCTGCGGAGGAAGAGGGTACGGGTACTTGACTGGCCTGCCTGCAGTCCCGACCTGTCTCCAATAGAGAATGTGTGGCGCATTTTGAAGCGCAAAATGCGACAACGAAGACCCCGTACTGTTGCCCACCTTAAGACTTGTTTGCAGGAAGAATGGGACAAAATTACACCTGAAACACTTCATCACTTGGTGTCTTCAGTCCCTAAACGTTTTTAAGTTTGTGAAAAGGAATGGCAACATTACAAAGTGGTAAATGCTTTACTGTCCCAACTTTTTTTGTTTTTTGGAATGTGTTGCAGGTCTGAATGACAGGAAAGGATGTATATTTACAAATGACATGAAGTTGACCAGACAAAACATGAAATATTTTGTGTTCATATTGTCTGCAATGAAATACAATTCAAAGTAAATTTAGAAATCACTACTTTCTTTTTTTATTTGCGTTTTCCATACTGTCCCAACTTTTTCTGATTTGGGGTTGTATATAGTCTGCATGTGCTGCATGCTTCATAGTGCAGGGGTGGCACAATGGGCGGTGCTAGGGCTGGGCTTCAACAGCTTAAGCCCTGAATGTTTTTTATTACTTTGTCAAGTTTTCAAGCCCCGTAATTTTGTTACTAATAAAATCATTCAGAGCTGCAATCTGCTCGATAAATCTGACATTGTGTCGGACATAAAATCTGGCAGATATTGTAGTTTATTCTGCAACAAAGTAAAAGCTCATTTAAATTATTGCCTTCTGTTCTGTAGAGAAAGTAAAGGAATCTTTTTTTTTTTACTTTTTTTTTCAGTTCTGTAGAGAAAGTAAAGGAATCTATTTTTTTTTTACTTTTTTTTTCAGAGTTGTGCTCTGTCCAAATTTATAAATCATTAACAAAATGCACCAAATATTACAGTGTGATAAATCATTAACAAAATGAACTACAGTTAAGATATGCACTTGACAGGATTTTGAAAACTTTAAGATATGGGCCTTGACCACTTCACACGAACTTCTCTAAGGGGCCCTTCAACACACTTTTCCATTCTCCTGCACTACTTTTCCATGGTTTTACTTTATTAAAATGCGCTAGATGGACATGTTTGACCATTGCACCCTTACAGCATCTCTCACATGACAAGGTGTTCTAGAAAATGCAGCACTCTAGATAAAATGAGTTCAACTTAAAAAAAAACACATTACATTTTACACATTCCACTCCAGCGTCTTGCATTTTTTAAAAGTAAAAACGTGTTATCACTTTAGTTTAGGGACCAATTCTCACTATGAACTAGTTGCTTATTAACATGCATATTACTAGCATATTGGCCATATATTAGTACTTATTAAATGCATATTAATGCCTTATTCTGCCTGACCATATTTTAGATCCCTTAATCCTACCCCATACCTAACCCTAACAACTACCTTACTAACTATTAATAAGCAGCAAATTAGTAGTTTATTTAGGTATAAGTTATAGTTAATAGTAAGTTGATGGTGCAAATTGTTCCCCAAACCAAATTGTGTGAATGGCCCCTACCACTGTCAAGTATATCTATCTATCTATCTATCTATCTATCTATCTATCTATCTATTTTTATTTATTCATTCATTCATTCATTCATTCATCTCTCTTTTTTCCCTCTCTATTTTGTTCCAGACCGTTTCTGTTTGTATGTTGTTTGGTGACATACAAGGTGTTTATTGTATTTTTTATTTATTTTTTTATTTTTTTGGGGGGGGGGCTTCTTTTGTGGAAAATAGCAACACTTAAAAAAAAAAGTAACACGAGCCTTAATTACATGTTTGTTTGTTTGTTTTTCATCAGTAATGTAAGTAACACAAGCCTTAATGACGTGTTCATAGAACTGTTGTTTAAAAGCAATTTCACACTCACAATCATCCTGTAGTACTATGACCTTTATGTCACTTGGCTATGCTTATAGCCAAATGACAGCCCTGCTGACATTCAGAACAACAACACTCTTGCTCATGTGATATTGCTTAAATATTTGTAAAAATAATAATAATAATAAAAAAAAAATAATAATAATAATAACAAACATAAATAAATAAATAAATAAAATATTACATTTTCAAATTCTTTAGAAAAATTTTTTTTTAGCAGAAAACTGCATAAAAGGGCTAAACTGGAATATATATTTGCTAACAGGCTTCATGGATGAACCTCATTTGATCTCAAATTTATATTTATGTAATAAATAAAAAAAAGCTTAGCTTGCTTCTAGAGTACCTCATTATGATCGTTATGTTCATGTATCATGTTCATTTACTTTCCATTTACTTTCTCTTAGAATGCTTGCCTGTCAATCATCATAATAATACTAAACCTAGATCCGAGATACCAGAGTGCTTACAGGACCGATTCTGCTGCAGAATCTCCCAGCTCTATTCAGCACCTACAGTAAGCGACCTGAAGAGCTTTGTCATCTATGAGAAACACTTATTTCCTGTCAGGGTTGTGGGATAATTTGACACTACCACACCAAGCCCACAAGGTACTTTCTGTGTGGTCACGCTTGTTAGTAAATCAATAGATACAAACATCAACTTTGACATCCTGTAACTCATGGAGCGACGCTCTAAGAGATGAAAAAAAAAGCGTCAAAAAGACCCTGCTGATATGCACATCAGATTTGCTTCCACTAGCATACTGTCTATCTCACAAAGAGACCACAGAAACCTACTTATTGTCTCAGTATGAATGATTTTTTGTACATCCTGATGTTTGGTAAATGCGGAGTTTCTCACAGTGCTGTCGAAATTCTGGCGAATTTGGTGTATTTATGCAGAAACATATACACTAACAACTAACATGGAAATCTTAAAGCTTATAGCATAATTTAACATTTCCTGTTATTGGGTTGGGTTTTAAATGAAACAGGGATAGTTTACCCAACAATGTAAATTGTGTCAGCATTTACTCATGTCATTCCAAATGACTTTTCTTCTTCTGTGGAACATAGAAACAAGCCAAAACATCATCATCATCATTATTATTATTATTATTATTTAGCAAAATCTTACCATTTCTACCACAAATCTATGGCTTTAAACAATTATGAATATAGTGTATAAACCGGACAAGATATTCTGCAAACTATATATAAGTCAAGTCAAGTCACTATTATTTGTATAGCACTTTTAACAATGCAAATTGTGTCAAAGCAGCTTTACATCAGCTTGATATAAAGCTGGATGGCTTTATATCAGCTTTACAGATGGGGAAATAGTGTGTCGAAATAGTGTCATTCTCCTCTGGCCAGACAAAATCAGCAGTTTAAATCTAGGCTAAAGCAGAGTCAGATTGTGCAAAGGACTCATCTGGTTCCTGTGGTCTTGTCCCGATGGCCGTCTAGGAGACAGGGTCTTCACTGGGGATCAGTCTCTGGGGCTCATCTAGTTGTCCTGGTCTCCACTGGCATTCAGGCATTCTAGGTGCTGATCCACCATCTGATCTGAATACGGACTGGATCCGGGTGGCTGCAGTGACCATCTTATCTGGATACAGTCTGGATCTGGGTGGCTACGGTGACCTCGGAATAAGAAAGAAACAGACTAATATTAGCGTAGATGCCATTCTTCTAACGATGTAACAAGTACATCGGGTGTTTTGGGAAGTGTTCCCGGTTCCGGTTGACCTAATTAATGCAGCCTAACAATACTTTAACGGATTTGAATATTAGAAGCGTATTAGTGTATTATGTGTAAGCCAGGTTAAAGAGATGGGTCTTTAATCTTTTTTTAATCTAGTTTGTTTATCCTGATGATATTTCCTAAGGGTAACATGTAAAGCGTGAAAAGTAACGGCCCTAGTACTGAGCCTTGAGTTAGTCCATACTGCACTTGTGATCGATGTGATACCTCTTCATTCACTGCTACAAATTGATGGCGGTCAGATAAGTACGATTTGAACCATGCTAATTCACTTCCACTAATGCCAACAACGTTTTCTAGTCTATTCAAAAGAATGTTGTGGTCAATAGTGTCGAACGCAGTGCTAAGATCCAGTAGCACTAATAGAGAGATACAACCACGATCAGATGATAAGAGCAGGCCATTTGTAATTCTAATGAGAGCAGTCTCAGTACTATGAAACAGTCTAAATCCTGACTGGAAATCCTCACAGATACCATTTTTCTATAAGAAGGAATATAATTGTGAGGATACTACCTTTTCTAGTATATTTTACAGAAAATGGAGATTCAAGATCGGTCTGTAATTAACTAGATCTTTGGGGTCAAGTTGTGTTTTTTTTTAATGAGATGCTTAATAACAGCCAATTTGAAGGTTTTGGGAACATATCCTAATGACAATGACAAATTAATAATAGCCAAAAGATGATCTATGACTTCTGGAAGCACCTCTTTTAGTAGTTTAGATGGAATAGGGTCTAACATACATGTTGTTGGTTTAGATCAGGGGTGCCCAAACTTTTTCATATGAAGGGCCAAAAATCAAACTTGATTGAGGGCCGTGGGCCAAAAGTAAATTTTGCATCATAAATCAAACTGTATTACATTAAAGTTGCTATGGGTTCACTTTATTTATTTCATAATATTTAAAATAAATATAAAACAACTTTAATCTGATTAAAACTAATGCAGTTTTATTTGTAAAGTTTTGCATTTTAATGAACTTATTACAATAAAAACAAACAATCCCCAAGTGTTCAATGTACAATACAGTTCAATGCCAAATACACTAGCAATAATAAAACCATGTGGTTGCAATGTCAGTGACCTAATGAGAGATATGAAGCTGGGGGCGTATTACAGAAAGATCCTAACTTTAAAATCTTATCTTATCTGTTTAGTAACCATGGTAATTTCAGTTAGGACCACATTTAGGACAAAAGCTATTAAAGAACAGCATTTCCTAAGTGCGTTATCCCATCTTAACTACAGATAGGAAGGAGGTATTACAGAAACCTCCTAACTTGACAAAAAATACTAAAAACTGTCTTAACTTTAGGACAACCCCACAGCTGTCCTAACTTCAAAATTATTTGAAAGCTAACTGAAAAACTGCTTACAGTTGCACTGTCCAACAATGGCATTACATTTATTAATAATTGAAAATGAAGAACGGAGATGTTTAATGGTAGAAAGGCTCTTGGAGGACCCTGAAGATGTGTTACATTTTGTTGACAAAACACTTATAAGTAATTACAGACTGCTGCGCAACACGATATTACAGTTAGCACATGTACTGCAACCACAACCAGCATTAAGGCCCTTTCAGTCCCACGCGGCAAGCGGTGGAATCGCCGCGCGGCTGCCGCTTTCTCTCGAAGAGGAGAGGCTTTGTGCAGTTGAGGCGGTGCTGGCGCCGCGGTCTCGGTGCAGATGTTACCATAGTTACAAACAACAAATCACATTTGTATTTCCTAAACTAAATAAATAAAACAATGTAAGTTTTGTGTTGGTGTTATTTGCTATTTATCATTTTATGGGAGCGTCTACTAGCGTTTTCATTAACAAACTCCGTACACGCACACTGTATTTTTTTATTATCTCTGAGATTTTGATAGATCACACAACTCCAGAAATTCCAGTAGGATTTACAGCGATCTTCATCATGTTTTCAACACTCCTACATGAGCTCAGTGAACTGTTACAAGTGGTTGTTAATAATCAGTTCTCTGATTGGTTGAAACCGACGCGGCTGCCTCTCACAAAAAGATAAAATATTTTTATCTTTGGCGGCTCCTGCCGCGATGCGCCGTGCTTGTGGAAGCAGCAGGATTTTGGGTGCACTAAGCACCGCTTGCGCTCCGCCTCCGCGCCGCCAGCAAAACCGCCCGTTTTGCCGCTTGTCGCATGTATCCCATTGAAAATGAACTAGACACTCGCGACTGCCGCGTCCCTTGTGAAAGGGCCTTTACAGTGACCAACAAAAGCGTCACGGTGTAATCCAAGTGACTAATGCAATACGTTTTTTTTTTTTTTTTTTTTTTTTTTTTGGCAAAAGGCGATTTTCAAAGTGAAGTATCTTTTGTCTCCCTCATCAGCAGCTCACGCAGTGTTGGTTGCTTGGTAACAGACCTGAGAGTGGATCGTCGAACTTGATAATGCCATTTAAGATTTCCTAACTAGAGATAAGATACGATTTTGTAAGATAGGATAAGAATCCCAAATTAAGTTAAGATTTGCTTCTGTAATACGAATTTGTGAAAAATCCTAATTTGACACATCATATCTTAAGTTAAGACCTAAGATAAGAAACTTTCTGTAATACGCCCCTGGTCCTTATTTTTCAGAAGTTTTTCAAGATTGGGCTGTAGCTGACTTACAGACAAAGACAAGATATTATGTAGGTGAGAGTCAGTTATTTTGCTTCTGAGTTTACTCTTGTTCAAGTTCATCAGACTGAAAGTCTGCTCGCAGAGGTAGGTACTGCCAAACAGAGACAGCATCACTTGTGCCTGCTTACACATCTTTGGGTACCTGATTGCTGGGACACATTTGTAGAAGTCTGTCAAGGGAAGGGATGTGAACTTGTGTTTCAGTTCTGAATCACACTGATGCTCAATTAGTTCCATCTGAAGATCATCTCTGACTGCATCAACACTGATGGTGAAGGGTTGAGCAAACAACTCAAAGTCAGCAGTGTTGTGTCTGAAGTCCTCAAAGTGACTGTCAAACTCCTGGATAAGGTTGCTGAGAACAGCATCATACTCATGGACCTTCTCTTTCACCATGCCTACCTCTCCAAGACAGGGAAAATGTGCTAAATTTCCTGCATGTGGGATGAGAAACAGAAATAACAGTGTGAGACTGGGAGTGAAACAGGGAGTGAAATGAGCAAAGCAGACATGTAAAACAGAGGGAGAAAAAATAGAATAAATAACTGAAAAAAGAAGGAAATTATTATTTCTTGACAATTTAAGAAACTAGCAAATTGTAAGCAAATTTTATGTTTTTTTATGCTTGATGTACAACAAAAATACAAATGCTGACATGACTGAATATAAATGCAAACTCCACATATAATTCTAAATATAATTAATAATAATATAATTATAATTGCACAAAATATCCTGAATATTATAACTGTAAATGTTACTGTTACCTGCTGAGATATGTCTTCTGAGCAGCAGTATTTTTTGTTTGAAGGCTCTGACGTGATCAAAAAGCTGGGTGATAATCTGGTCCTTTCCCTGGAGCTGAACATTCAAAACATTGAGCATCTCTGTTACATCCACAAGGAAAGCCAGGTCAGAGAGCCATTTCTTATCAGTGGGCACTTGAATATTACCATCCTTGCTTTCCTGAAAAACTCTGATCTCATCACGCAGATCAAAAAATCTCCTGAGAACTTTTCCACGGCTGAGCCATCTGACCTCCTGGTGGTACAACACATCACCATATTGCGCGTCCATCTCATCTATCAGTGCCTTGAACTGTCGGTGAGAAAGCACCTTGGAGCTTATATTGTTGACAATTTTGATGACGTCACGCATCACATCCACAAGCCCGACAGATTTAGCACATAGTTGTTCTTGATGTAAAATGCAGTGGTACTTAACAACTTTTCCTCCACATTCACTGACTTTCTGAGACACAAAAGTAGCAAGGCCAGATTTCCTCCCTACCATTGCCGGCGCTCCGTCAGTTGTAATGCCAGCCATCTTCTCCCACTTTAATTCATTTTTTTCCAACACTCTCTCAACAGCAAAAAATAGATCTTCTCCTTTAGTAGTACCAGGAAGGGTCTCAATGCCAGCCAGCTCTTGTGTCACTTCAAAAGTTTAATTTACTCCACGCAAAAATACCAACAGCTGTGCGGAATCGTATATGTCGGTCCTCTCGTCGCAGGCTATTGAATAGGCAGAGAACGCACTTGCCTTTGTCTTGATTTGCTCGCCTATGTCTTGAGCCATGTCCTCTATGCGTCGGGTAACAGTATTTTTTGACAGGCTAATTTGTGAGAACATTCGTACCTGAGAAGGACAAACTGCTTCTGCAGCCACTGCAAGACATTCCTTGACGAACTCTCCAGTAGCGAAGGCTCTTCCACTTTTAGCAATTAGAGCGGAAATCTGATAACTGGCCCGTGTGGCGCTTTCTTGTGCTGATGAAGGACGTAGCAGCGCGCTCTGTTCGGATCGAAGTTTAGCAAGCAGCTCGTTAGCCTTCTGTTTTCGCGCCTCGCCGCTGTACTTTGAGAAAGCTGCAGAATGTTTTGTTTCATAATGACGACGGATATTGTACTCTTTTAAAACAGCAACAGACTGTTTGCAAACTAGACATACTGCCTTTGATTGACTTCAGTGAATAAAAACTCATCTTGCCAAACCTTTTTAAAATGTCTCTTGTCTGTGTGCCACTGCCTTGATTTCTCCATTATTGCGTTTGTTAATTTGTTGACGTTAATTGACGTCAAGTGTCGCAAAGCACGCGGTGCTGCACCTTGAATTGCGCATGTACAGAAAAAAAATCTAATTAATTTACATTTAATTTAAACGTTTAATTTCAGTTTACTCTGTTGTAGTTCAACAATAAAACAAACAAAAATGTTATGTCAAATTAGAAATGACGATCTGTGTCGAAGGCATCCCCTCTCTCTCTCTCTCTCTCTTCTCGGATGGTATGGTGGGCCAAATCAAAGGTTACCACGGGCCAACTTTGGCCCGCGGGCCCTAGTTTGGGCATCTCTGGTTTAGATGATTTAACAAGTTTATACAATTCTTCCTCTCCTATAGTAGAGAATGAGTGGAATTGTTCCTCATGGGATCTATAGCGTACTATCTGATGCAATACTGTAGCTGATGGCTGCATGGTTGCAATTTTATCTCTAATAGTATCGATCTTGGAAGTAAAATAGTTCATAAAGTCATTACTGCTGTGCTGTTGGGAAATGTCAACAGCTGCTGATACTTTGTTTTTTGTTAATTTAGCCACTGTATTGAATAAATATCTGGGGTTATGTTTGTTTTCTTCTAAAAGAGAAGAAAAGTAATCAGATCTAGCAGTTTTTAATGCTTTTCTGTAGGATAGGGAACTTTCCCGCCAAGCAATACGAAATACCTCTAGTTTTGTTTTCCTCCTGCTGCGCTCCATTTTCCGGGCTGCTCTCTTTAGGGCCCGAGTGTGCTCATTATACCACGGTGTTGGACTCTTTTCCTTAATCTTCCTTAAGCATAAAGGAGCAGCCGTATCTAAAGTGCTAGAAAAGAGAGAGTCCATAGTTTCTGTTACATCACCAAGTTTTTATGTGCTGTTGGATATGCTGAGGAATTGAGGTAAATCAAGCAGATGTGAGGAGGTACACAATGAACATGGAATTAATGCCACATTCCTGGCAAGGACTGAAGCAACCAAAGGGACTTTAGGCCTAGAAAAATTAAGAGGAATAGGAGGAGTTTAATTATGGCTCGAGAACGTATGCTATTTTGAAACTGTAACTATAAAACACTGCATCAAAGCTAAGGGGAGGATATATTTCAACAAGCAGCACAGATCTACAAGTTCCCTATCTGTCAGTCACTACGAGTTATGTCGTGATGACACAGGGGATTTACTTGGAAGCCCCAATCATCTCTGACTTAAGAGAAAACGCCAATGAATATTGGCTAGTGGATTTTGCATACCTGAGCCACTCCCTGTGCTACGGGTTAAAAGGGCGACAGGTGCATGGCCACTCATCAGATTTTTGCTTCGAGCGAGTGGATGAACGTGTTGATCTCCGCAAAGCCATTCATCATCTGGCTGGAAGCTGCGTTGGCGTTATGGTGCAACACGGTGTCCCTGTCTGCAGTGATTCCCCTGGGCACTTCAACTAAAAGAGCAGATCCTAAAAGAGCAAATATCCGGTCGGTGGCGATTTTTAAAGAGGCCGTTCCGGCCGTGTCCTCTTGGTTGCGGTCGTTTCCTATCCTGTCGCAGCCACGATCGTTTTCTCGGCTGGGCACGCGCGCTGAAGCCGTGGATGGTTTATGCTCGTTCTGCGCGTGTACCATGGCAGCCCTGCGATCCTCTCTCTCTCCTCACGGGGATGGGAGGGCCCTCTGTTACTACCCGCGCTCCTGCCACAAGCAGAGAACCATTCTTCCTGAGGGCGGAAGCTGCCGGGCCAGTCGACTTTTCACTCCTCCCGGAGCTGTTCTGTGCGGCTCCCCGGTGATTCTGCTGTGCCGTCTCATGGCGTGCCCAGTCGGCGCGCCGATGAGACGATGCGATCGCGGCATCGGGGGATGAGCAATCGTTTCTGAGGATGAAGATTCGGCTGTGCAGGGTGTCACGGCCGCCGCCGAGGACAGAGTTGACGGCTGTGTCTGGCCGCCGCGAGATCCTGGAGGCCACACCTCCCAGTCCCGAGCCCTCGTGGCGAGATGATTGGCTCCTCGGCATGGCTCGGGGCGGCTTTCTTCCCGGAGGGGGTATGAAGTCACGGCCCCTTGACATTCCCCAGCCACCCTCGTGGCGGGGCGGCTAGAGTTCCCCAGGTGGAGAGTGCGGTTGCGGTGCACTTGTGCCTGCAAAACGCCACCACTTGGAGGAATTGTCCTCATCTCCCGTCCAAAGCCTTTAAACTGACAGCCAAAGCTTACAGTGATGTGGGCCAAGCCTCCTCTGCGCTGCATGCCATGGCTATCCTGCGAGTACACCAAGCCAAGGCAATTAAATGCACGAGGGTAGTACCAACCCGAGGTTGAAGCAGGAACTGCGCTCGGCGACTGACCTCACCCTACGGGCGAGGGAAGTCACAGCGCAGTCCCTCGGGAAGGCGATGTCCACACTTGTGGTCTAAGAGCGCTGTCTATGGCTCAGCCTTGCTGAGAGGAGCGATGTCGACAAAGTGAGCTTTCTCGACGCTCTCGTCTCCCAGGCTGGATTGTTCGGCGACACTGTCGAGGACTGTGCCCAGCAGTTCTCGGCAGTACAAAAGCAGACCGAGGCTATCCAACACATCTTGCCCCGGCGTGATGCACCGCTCCGCTGCAGAGCAAGCCCCAGTCTGCTCGTCGCCGTGGGCGCCCGCCTGTGTCCTCCAGAGCTGCTCCGCCCCGTGCTGAATCGTAGGCCGGCGCGTCGAGCCTCTCGCAGGAGCGCGGCGCCCCCTGTGTTCCAGCTGGCCCCGATATCGTCCAGGAAGGCGATAAAGCGGCCCTGACACAGGCAACCTGGAGATGTGGGAAGCTGCTCGATCTCAGGAGATGGCGAGGACAGCGCCACTCCTTCCCCCGAAGGAGGGCTGGGGGAGAATAATTTAAATCTGTTCCACCCACATTGTCAAAGAAAGAGCAATTCCCTTTCCTTCGAGTTTTCAGGCTTGCGGGCTGACAGTATGTGACGCACTGCCTCCTCACTCTCGCCCTCGACCCATCTTGCCAGCGGCCAAGAGAGTGCGGATGGGGGATGCAGGGCCTCCCCACGCGCCTCTAGCCAGTCCCTACAGGGACTCAGGGAGTTCTGCGAGGATGAGTCAGAATTCAGGGCCTTCTGTACCATCCAGCCTTACTCCCATTCGCTGCACCACTGCGGGTACGTCGATTGTGCCGTTGGAGCCACATGCACGGCGTCTGGAGGTGTGGCTTGCACTCCCCAGCCCGTCTCGTTGGCTCACGCGCACAATTCGACTCGGCTACGTGATTCAGTTCGCCAGGCGTCCTCCCAAGTTCAGCGGCGTTCTCGAGACTGCGGTGGCAGCTCGGAACGCTCCTGTCTTGCGCTAGGAGATTGCTGTCCTCCTGGCAAGGATGCAATCGAGCCGGTCCCTCCAGCAGAGATGAGGCAGGGGTTTTACAGCCCTTATTTCATCGCGCCCAAGAAAGGCGGTGGTCTTCGACCAATCCTGGATTGCGACTCCTGAACCGGGCCCTGCACAGGCTCCCGTTCAAGATGTTGACGCACAGGCGCATGATCAAATGCATACAGCCCCGGGATTGGTTTGCAGAGATCGACCTGAAGGATGATTACTGTCATGTTTCGATCCTTCCGCGACACAGACCGTTCCTACGGTTTGCGTCCGAGGGTCGGGCATGGCAGTACAGGGTCCTCCCCTTCGGGCTCTCCCTGTCCCCCCCGTGTCTTCACGAAGGTCGCGGAGAGCACCCTTGCCCCGTTACGGGAAGTGGGCATCAGGATCCTCAACTGTCTCGAGCGAGAACAGTTGTGCGATCACAGGGACCTGGAGCTTCGGCACCTCAGCCAGTTGGGGCTTCGGGTCAACTGGGAAAAGAGCAAGCTCTCCCCTGCGCAGAGAATCTCTTTTCTTGGTGTGGAGTTAGACTCGGTGAGTATGACGGCGCGCCTCACGGAAGAGCACGCCCAATCAGTGCTGAACTGCCTGAGTTCCTTCAGAGGCAGGACTGTGGTTCCACTGAAACAGTTTCAGAGGCTCCTGGGGCATATGGCATCCGCAGCTGCAGTCACGCCGCTCAGATTGCTTCATATGAGACCACTTCAGCACTGGTTGCCCTCCCGAGTCCCGAGATGGGCATGGCGCCGCGGTGCACTTCGGGTGAACATCACACAGGGGTGTCGCCGCTACTTCAGCCCCTGGACGGACCTTGCTTTCTACGTGCTGGGGTGCCCTTAGAACAAGTGTCCCGGCATGTTGTTGTCACAACAGATGCCTCCAGCACGGGCTGGGGCGCTACATGCAACGGGCAGGGGCCTTGGACTCTGGACGGGGCCTTGACTGCTTTGGCACATCAACTGCCTAGAGCTGCTGGCAGTGCATCTGGCCTTGTGGCAGTTTCGGCTACTGCTGTTAGGCAAGCATGTGTTGGTCCGTACGGACAACACTGCGGCTGTGTCGTACATCAACCGGATGGGAGGTATACGATCACGCCACATGTCACAGCTCGCCCGCCATCTCCTCCTCTGGAGTCACACGCAGCTCAAATCGCTGCGCGCTGTCCACATTCTGGGGGAGCTCAATCGTGCGGCCGATGCGCTCTCACGACAGCTCACTTTCCCCGGAGAATGGCGACTCCATCCCGAGACGATCCGGCTGATCTGGAGTCGATTCAGGGAAGCTCAGGTAGACCTGTTTGCTTCCCGCGAGTCCTCCCACTGCCAGCTGTATTTCTCCCTGACCGAGGGCCCCCTTCGGCACGGACGCACTGGCACATAGCTGGCCTCGGGCTCTATGCAAGTATGCATTTCCCCCAGTGAGCCTGCTCGCACAGACACTGTGCAAGGTCAGGGAGGACGAGGAGCAGGTCATGCTGGTCGCGCCGTTCTGGCCCACCTGGACCTGGTTTCCCGAACTCATTCTCCTCGCGACAGCCCCTCCCTGGCGCAGGAAGGACCTCCTTTCTCAGGGGCTCGGCACCATTTGGCACCCGCGTCCAGATCTGTGGAAACTCCATGTGTGGATCCTGGACGGGACGCAGCAGACTTGAGTGGTCTCCCACAGGTGGTGGTAGAGACCATCACTCAGGCTAGAGCTCCTTCTACAAGGCAAGCCTATGCACTGAAGTGGAGTCTGTTCGTGAACTGGTATTCTTCTCACCGAGAAGACCCCCGAAGATGCACGATTGGAGTAGTGCTTTCTTTCCTGCAAGAAAGGTTGGAGCGTAGGCTGTCACCCTCCACCTTGAAAGGGTATGTGGCTGCTATCACGGCCCATCACGATGCAGTGGACGGCCGGTCCCTGGGAAAGCATGATCTCATCGTGAGGTTCCTGAGGGGTGCCAGGAGGTTGAATCCCCCTAGGCCACCCCTGATGCCCTCCTGGGACCTCTCTATCGTCCTGGCTGGACTTCAGAGGGGTCCCTTTGAGCCGCTGGACCTTCAAGCATTTTCGGTGAGCGAACAGTGCCTTGTGCTCGGGCCGGACTACTCTCATGTTGTCCTGAGACCCCGGCCTGGATACGTGCCCAAGGTTCCCACCACGCCCTTCTGCGATCAGGTGGTGAACCTGCAAGCACTGCCTTCGGAGGAGGCAGACCCAGCCTTGGCATTGTGTGTCCCGTAAGAGCATTGCGCATATACGTGAACCGCATCCGGAGCTTCAGAAGCTCTGAGCAGCTCTTTGTCTGTTACGGAGGTCAGCAGAAAGGGAAGGCTGTCTCCAAGTAGAGGTTGGCCCACTGGATAGTGGATGCCAGCACCTTGGTGTACCAATCCCAAGGTGAGCCGTGCCCTCTGGGAGTGAGGGCTCACTCCACACGGAGTGTTGCCTCCTCCTATGCGTTGGCGCATGGCGCCTCTCTGGCAGACATCTGTAGAGCTGCGGGCTGGGTGACACCGAACACCTTCGCGAGATTCTACAGTCTCCGTGTTGAGCCAGTTTCTTCCCGTGTGTTGGGTAACAGGTTAGTGGCGGGAAGAACTGGCCGTGTCATGCTTGCTGCGCCATTCCCCCTCACCCGGGGATACAAGCGCCTGTTTTCTCCTCCAGTTCAGTTCCCCGGACGGCGAACCCTGGTGGAGTTCCTCCAGCACCCCCGGCAGTCAGACTGGGCGGAGCAGTCTGACGCCAGGCCCAGTACTGGTGCTAGCTCGCCCGGGTCTCCAGTCAGCCCCTGTACTCGGCTAGGTGTCCGTATGGCTTTGATTCCCTTCGGGTAATTCCATACGTGTATTCTTCCACGGTAAGGTTGCCCTCACGGTAAACCCGTGTCTTCCCTTTGACAGAGCTCTCTGTCCGGCCATGCTGGCAGCCCTCCTCCCTACTCCTAGGTAGGATCTGCCCCAGGGTCCAGTCGTATGTAGTACTGCCCCAGTCCTGGGTCAGTCCATATCAGTGTCTCCACATGGTACCTCCCTTCGGGCAGGATGTGGCCTCCGTAGCGCCCTTCTCCTAGGCTCGCTTCCCCGTCGTTACTGCCAAGCTGTAACAACAAACAGGAAAGACGTGAAGCATCTTTCATTGAAGGTCGAAATCCCTTCCGACTTCTGGGGAAAGGAACAGCGGCTTGGCTATCTCCAGCAGCGATGTACTCAGTGGTCCCTGTGGGCACCAAGGTTAGCGAATTTGCGCTTGGGAGACGGGAAGGTTGCGACCTTTCGCATGGCATTTGTCTGTCAGGCGCTCGCATGCCACAAGGTCGTGACGGGGTTCAGGTTGTGGCGCTTTCCATAGGACCCCTATGTCGTCACGACATAACTCGTAGTGACCGACAGGTAGGGAACGTCTCGGTTACGTACGTAACCCTCGTTCCCTGATGGAGGGAATGGAGACGTTATGTCCCCATGCCACAATCTTGAACCATCGCTGGTTGCCTGGGACTCGTTCTCGGCTCCTCAGTGTAAAACCTGATGAGTGGATGTACCTGTCGCCCTTTTATACCCGTATGCACGGGGAGTGGCTCAGGTATGCAGAATCCACTAGCTAATATTCATTGGCGTTTTCTCTTAAGTCAGAGATGATTGGGGCTTCCAAGTAAATCCCCTATGTCGTCACGACATAATGTCTACATTCCCTCCATCAGGGAACGAGGGTTACGTACGTAACCGTGACGTTACTCAATCAAAACTCACTTTCAGACGTGCCTGACAGTCAGTCCAACTGGAAATGAGCCAATATACCAGCGTATATTATCCTATGATGCTGTTTTTGCCAACTCATTCAGCACTCTAGTTCCTCCAACAATACACTGAACTGCAGAAACAGTTCCAACTCCGACCGAAGACCGATGAGCTGGTGATATCCAAGCGCGAACTGAGCACTTGAATCAATGGGTGAAATTAATGTTTTTATGGTTTCTCATTATGTAAAAAGGTGCTGATGAAGACTAGTTTATTTACTTCATATGCTTTAGACATATGAAAACATCCACGTTTCACATCATTATTGGGTTCTTTAATCATATAATTGCATATACCTTATGTCACTGCATGATTTTATAAATCAACAAATGAACTGAATCAGAAAATAATCAGAGTTCTGTGTTTGCCTAAAGTTAAAGTTTTTAAAAAAAAAAATAATAATACAAAAAGTAAAAGTAAAAGTAAAAAGTAAAAGTACCAAAAAAAAAAAAAATGTAAATAATTGTCAGTTTCTGGCAAACACTGATTGTTTTGCTTCATAAGACTTCAATATATCATCAGGAGCCATGGTTATTAATTGTGTGTTCCTTTTTTAATTCTCAAAAACATGTAGCCACTGAATTTAATTTTATAAGATACCAAACTAAAAAAAAAAAAGAAAAAAAAATGTATATATATATATATATATATTCTTTAAAAAAAAATCTTCTTTACAATCTTGTTTAATATTCTTCTCTCTCTATATATATTTGTATATATATATATATATATTTTTTTTTTGGGGGGGGGTGAACTATTCCTTTAAGTCAAATTCAGTAATTCACTGATACAATGTCTACTCACTGGAGTTCACCATTCATTTGCATGTGTTGCCCTATAACACACTGGACTAATAAAGACTAAAAACTAAATGATTTTTTATTTTTTTTTTACTATGACATCTCTAATTGTCATTATGTGATTTGTCCATGCCAAGAGAGAAGGTCACAACTATTATAAAGTGCTTGTGCACATTTAGTCACTTAAAGGCAGGGTAGGTGATTTGGTTCAAAAACATTTTTTGTTATGCTGGCTTAAAGTCTCTTCACATCCCGATGGCAATCACTAAGTAAAGTGGTCTAAATTTATTTATATGTATTTATATCATCTGTGGAAGGTGTAGGACCATAAAATGTTTGTCCAATCAAAATGTTCGGTCCGAACATTATGATAGGCTGTCCTGCCTGCTTGTCAAATATGTATTTGCATACCTCTGTGCACCCTGTTTGCGCAGACATGGCACGTCATCAGCGCGTTCCAGCGAGAGTGAAAGGCGCTATTAGTGTAATATGATGTGCTTTGTACTAGGGAGGTATTAGGGGGGGGGGGGTATATACCGAGGGATATCCCCCTTGGTAGAAATCGAGTTTACGTTCCCGAGCCCGTCTTTTTTTCCCCTTCTCCCAAATCAGATTATACTGTTTCAGCTATTAAAATTGTTCAGTTTTGTATGTAATGGCAAAGTGATAATATTTCGTTTTGTTTTTTTCCAGAAAAACATTTGGAGCATTTTTTTTTTTGTTGGTTAAATAAGTTTTTTCTTTCTTAAAGTAATGACCAAGCAGCCAGCGGCAGACAGTGAGTTTATCATAGCCATGTTTGATCAATTTAGCCTTCTCAAATCATCACGACCTAAAATAAAATATATCCCAGCCGGCACATGACCGACCTTCAACTTTGAAATATGGTTGAAATAAGGTCAGTTGTTGTTTTTAACGTTGAAACAACGTTAATACAACGTTTAATGCTGAACGGTTGAAAACCGGCCGGCACATGACCAATCTTCAATGTTGAAAAATGGTTTGAAATAATGACAGTTGTTGTTTCAACATTGAAACAACGTTGAAAAAATGTTTAATGCTAAATGGTTGAAAAAGGTTACCAAAAACACTTGTAAATCAATGTTGATTTGTTTTTTACAAGAACTGTATGTTGAATCAACTTAATGTCTTCAACAGCATACAAAATAAATTTCTGCCTTTAAAATTATTATTGCTAAATTATTTAATATCATTATTATTATTTTATTCGCATTTTATAATATTTGATCGTTAAACCTATTCTAAAATCTAAAGGTATGTTAAAATATTATCATAATTAACAACAATAAAACATTTAATATAACAATAATACATTTCATTGCGTTTACCTTATTTCTTTGATCATGATTGGTTAATCTGGCTGTCATCCAGGAAACTGGCCAATGAAACTGTTCGAAACTCTTTCTCAGTTTGAAAATATGACCGTTATTATCGTCTTTCTGAGTGAGGCGGCTGACTGACTGTGTGTGTGTGTGAGCTGCTGCTCGTTGAGATTGCTCGGTCGGTCCAGAATTATTTTATATTTGCCTGTTAAATTTTTATTTTGAGCAAATTTGAGTCGTGACATGTCAACGGAGAACAAAAACTATAATGTGAACACAGGAAGGGTCAGGTGTGATCTGCGAGGTCCTGCAAACACACGGACAAAATCAGGTAAGAAAATCGCTATCTTACCTTTCAAAAATAGTAAAGTATAATGTTACCAGAGTTTACAAATGGGTAAATGACATGTAACGTTAACCTGCAGAAGATAAATACCTGTGTCTGTGTCTGTGTGTGTGTGTGTGTGTGTGTGTGTGTGTGTATTTTTGTATTGCTTTATCACAGATGCTAATGTTGTTGTGTGTTGCTAGTAAGTTGTGTTACGTTAATGTCTGTCTTAGAGATTTTTCACATTTTTCTGATGTGAATGCCATGTATTGTGTTATATTTTTAATCGTATAATAGTCTCAAAGATAACATACTCTGTTCATGTTTTCTAAATATCATATAATCGCAAATTTAAACGAATTAAGATTGTTTAAAGCAGTGATTCTCAAAGTGTGGAATGAGTACCACTAGTGCTACTCAGGCTCCCTCTAAATTAAATATAAATTAATGTTAATACATTTTAATTTAATCTTTATTTGAGTAAAGTTTTTTTTTTTTTTTTTTTTTACATTTAAGTATAGTACAGTTTTTATTTAACTTTTGGTACAACACATTTTAATTTAATCATTATTTAAGTTTTGTATTTACCTGTATGTAAGCACTGTGCAGTGTTAATGTTCAAACTGTATTTACAATGTTAAAGTGGCTGACAACAATAAATATTCTTATTAGGAATAAAACTGCCTCGTTTTGAACTGTGCAGAGCTGTAGCTGAATAGTTGGGCCTACTACGCTACTGTATTTTAATGTTGGTCATTATGGTGGTACTTGGAGAGCCAAATATTTTCTGAGGTGGTACTTGATATAAAAAGTTGGAGAACCACTGTTTTAAAGGAATGGTATAAAACGAAAAACTGCTTTTTAAGAACTTTTCAGTGAACCATTTCTTCTTTCCCCTTGTAGATTCATCAAGGATCCAGCTGTTTATTGGCAATTTGGTAAGGAATTGTTCATCTGCTACATTGCACTGTCACTTCTGGAAGAGATTCATTGACCTTTTGTGAAAGGTTTTGATTTTACTTAGTTTAATAAAAATTTACTTGATTTGATTTTACTTGTTTTACTAAATACACTGTATAGTTAGGATTCTGATTAAAACAGTGTAACTGGGGGCTCTGAAAAAACTGTTTGTGAATAATTTAATATTGCAAACTTTCATCTGAATACATTAAATAGGTGTTTAATGAATAGTGTTGTGCACTTTGTTTCCAACCCCACTGTTATTCAACTTAAAGTGAAAATATTGTATGTGATTTGTTTTGCATTCAGTTTTCAGTTAAAGATATTTCACAATATCAAAGTTGATATTTTATGAGTATTTATTTTTGGTGTTTTTGTTATTTATACATACAGGACAGTACAGAAAGTGCACAAGTGTGAGATAGAGGAGGACACGGCATCAGAAAGGACCTAGAGCTGGGACTCTTTCAAGGATCACCCAAAGCACAACCACGCTATATGCACAAGGCTATTGGTTCTAACATTTTATCAGAATTTGAAGAAACATTTCTACTTAAAATATTAAATGCATTTCATTCAAGGCAGCGTTTTTCCTGCGTAAAGAATTTCCTCTGACTGTCGACAAAACTCAGGCAGTCCTATCCTTTACCACCGACATGGTTTCTGTTGCAGGTTCCATTCTCAAACTGTTCAACACGTTCTCACTGCACAAATGTACAAATCTCTTGTAATGAGACACATTAGTAAAACATGTTTTCACAGAAACTATAGATTTCCACCAAAATAAAAGATCAACTGGTTTCAGTCAAAAGAAGTACAAGGGTTTCTCTTGCAAGTGCAGCGCAAAATATGCATGTTATGGTACAAACACTTTGAGTCTTTAAATGTTGTATTTGGATTTTACAGGTTTTTAACAATACATCCAAGCACAAACACTGCAAGCTAAAGTTTGGGATTATTTTCACATGTTTTATACTGTATGTTTTCAAAATAAAACTGCTGTTTTACCATTTGCAGCGTGTGGTAGTTTATTGAAGTTGATTGTAAAGCCATTGCTGCCAGTCATTTGATTTTTAAGCTTTATGTATGTGTACAGTGTTGATCTAAATGCAAACTAGGTTGTAATTGAACGTACAGTTGTGTATTCACTCATGTTGAAAGTACGACGGTGAAACAACGTCGTGTTATCAACGTTTATTCAATTTGCCAAGTCAACACATAATTCAACGTTAATCCAACGTCTACAGAACGACCTTAATTCACCAATGCTGAAGGTCAGACGGTGAAACAACGTCATGATTTCGCGGTGAAACAACGTCACAATATCAACGTTGATCCAATTTGCAAAATCGAAACATAATCCAACGTTGATTCAACCATGGTACCCGACGTTGATTCACCGGTGAATCAACGTTGAAATGCCAGCTGGGATAGATATACTAAAACAGTTCAAGCATATAACAATGTTTTAACGTTAAACCTAGATAAATGTGCGCTGCATCCAGTAGTTTGTGCGGAGAGTAGAAGTTAAAGTGATAGGTAAACATTTATATATACAACCCCAAATCAGAAAAAGTTGGGACAGTATGGAAAACGCAAATAAAAAAAGAAAGTAGTGATTTCTAAATTTACTTTGACTTGTATTGCATTGCAGACAATATGAACACAAAATATTTCATGTTTTGTCTGGTCAACTTCATGTCATTTGTAAATATACATCCTTTCCTGTCATTCAGACCTGCAACACATTCCAAAAAAAAGTTGGGACAGTAAAGCATTTACCACTTTGTAATGTTGCCATTCCTTTTCACAACACTTAAAAGACGTTTCGGGACTGAAGACACCAAGTGATGAAGTGTTTCAGGTGTAATTTTGTCCCATTCTTCCTGCAAACAAGTCTTAAGGTGGGCAACAGTACAGGGTCTTTATGGGATCATTTTCCCGCCAAAAGTATTGCAGTCACGGATAAAAAAAATAACAAGCGTGAAAACAAAATTTAAAAACGCAAGTAAAAATATATTGCACACGATTTCAGAATAGCAAGCAATGGTAACGAATCGAAAAATAATAAGCGTAAATAAAAAAATGAATAACGCATTTTTAAAACTAATAAGCATGAATCAAAACTTTAAACACATTTAAAATCATATTGCACAAAATTGAAATATTAATGCAAAATTATCTGACTTTAGCACAAAATCATGTTTTCCTTGGTTATATTCTCAGTTTTTTCTACTCTCATAAATTTTCTGCTCATATTTTTATTTTTTGTATGCTTATGCTGTTTTTCCCTTCGCGCTTGTTTCCATTTCCTGCGCTTGCTTTCCCAAATGTTGCGTTAGAGTTTCATGTAAATCAGTGCGGGCTCAAGCGTCTTCATTGGTCCACTAGTTCTTGATTGACAGCTCCTCCTCAGCCAATCAGTCGAAGAGGGGCGGTGACGTCACTCCAGTGCGCCTCATTAGCTGCCCATGCTCAGTGTTCTGTTCACTTGTACAGGTGAAAATGGATTACTGTCAGCTGGGAAACATATTTCCGTACAGGACTCTGTTATATGTGTCTGTCTGTCACTGCTGTACACCTGCCTGGCGATCCGTTAACGTTAAATGAGTAAATTGGTAAATTAATTATGAATGAATGAATGTAATGTTTTTGCATTGACTAGGCTAGATTTGACTACTGATCAATGAAAGCGATAGTGTTACAGAGGAGACAGTTACAGAGGCCAGGTGGATTTGATATACACAATGATTCATTTGCATAAGATTCATTTGTATATTGTGTTTATTTACATAAACACAATATGCAACAAGTTACATATATAATTGCATAACACTATCATATTAATGTTTTAAATATATAAAGTTACAATACAGCAACAATATGAAAGTAAAACAGCCAGCAGGTGGCGGCAAGGATCTTTAGAGTAAGACATTAAATCATTCATTCAAACGGCAGATTCATTCAGTGAGGAATAAAGTGAATCATTCAATATGAAAGGCTGCTGTGGCTTTGTTTGGACTCTTCATCAAAATAGAGCAAAATGAGAAAATAGTTACAATATTAAACTCACTCAAATTTTCCTTCTTGTTATATTGATTATACTACAGTTCAATAAAGATTTTCAATGGAGCTGATATTCGGGGAACACTCTTCCTGATGTGATATTGCTTAATTGTATGTCATTTTCTAATCTCAGAGTAACACAAAATGTGATAAATCTTACAAAACCATCAACCTTATCAATTACATACTGTACATGAAAGAAAACGCTGCAAATAGCTGTTTACAAAAAACAATACATGACAAAAAAAAAAGCTAAATATTGCCCACATGAGCAATATACAGCAAACTAAACAATTGTGACTGGGATGTATTACTCTTACTCATATTATCCTCTCCTAACAGTAATAACCATAAGACTTATTATTAGTCAGGTATGGGCGAGCAAGACACATATAACGGTGACTTCACGAGGCCGGTGCATATTGTGGCTGCTCCCTTTCGCGATGTGGCCATATTGGCGAATAAATACAGGTGAATATAACCACGACGGGTCATAGGACGGCTCATTTAACGTTAACGGATCGCCAGGCAGGCGTACAGCAGTGACAGACAGACACATATAACAGTGTCCTGTACGGAAATATGTTTCCCAGCTGACAGTAATCCATTTTCACCTGTACAAGTGAACAGAACACTGAGCATGGGCAGCTAGCACTGGAGTGACGTCACTGCCCCTCTTCGACTGATTGGCTGAGGAGGAGCTGTCAATCAAGAACTAGTGGACCAATGAAGACGCTTGAGCCCGCACTGATTTACATGAAACTCTAACCGCAACATTTGGGAAAGCAAGCGCAGAACATGGAAACAAGCGCGAAGGGAAAAACAGCATAAGCATACAAAAAATAAAAATATGAGCAGAAAATTTATGAGAGCAGAAAAAACAGTGAAATATAACCAAGGAAAACATGATTTTGTGCGAAAGTCAGATAATTTTGCATTAATATTTCAATTTTGTGCAATATGATTTTAAATGTGTTTAAAGATTTGATTCATGCTTATTAGTTTTAAAAATGCGTTATTCATTTTTTTATTTACGCTTATTATTTTTCGATTCGTGACCATTGCTTACTATTCTGAAAACTTTGCTTTCATTTTTAAATCTTGTGCAATATATTTTTACTTGCGTTTTTAAATTTTGTTTTCACGCTTGTTATTTTTTTATCCGTGACTGCAATACTTTTGGCGGGAAAATGATCCCATAGGTCTTCGTTGTCGCATTTTGCGCCACATATTCTCTATTGGAGACAGGTCGGGACTGCAGGCAGGCCAGTCAAGTACCCGTACTCTCTTCCTCTGCAGCCAGGACTTTGTAATGTGTGCAGAATGTGGTTTTGCATTGTCTTGTTGAAATATGCATGGACGTCTCTGGAAAAAATGTCTTCTTGAAGGCAGCATATTGTGCTCCAAAATCTCTATGTACTTTTCAGCATTAATGGTGCCATCACAGAAGTGCAAGTTACCTTTGCCAAGGGCACTGACACAACCCCATACCATGACAGACCCTGGCTTTTGGACTTGTTGCTGGTAACAGTCTGGATGATCCTTTTCTTCTTTGGTCCGGAGCACACGGCGTCCATTCCTCCCCAAAAATACCTTAAATACTGATTCATCTGACCACAGTACACGTTTCCACTGTGTGATGGTCCATCCCAGATGCCTCCGAGCCCAGAGAAGTCGACGGCGCTTCTGGACACTGTTAACATAGGACTTCCTTTTGGCACAGTACAGTTTTAACTGGTATTTGTGGATGTAACTACGTATTGTGGTACTTGACAAAGGTTTGCCAAAGTAGTCCTGAGCCCATGTGGTGATATCGCTTATAGATGAATGACGATTATTGATGCAGTGCCGCCTGAGGGATCGGAGATCACGGTTGTTCAACTTAGGCTTGCGCCCTTGTCCTTTACGCACTGAAATTCCTCCAGATTCCTTGAATTTTTTAATTATGTTATGCACTGTTGAAGGTGAAATATCCAAATCTCTTCCTATCTTTATTTGAGGAACATTGTTTTTAAACATTTCAATAATTTTCTGAGGTATTTGTTGGCAAACTGGCGATCCTCGGCCCATCTTTGCTCCTAAAGGACTAGACCTTTCTTGGATACTGCTTTTGTACCAAATCATAATTACAATCACCTGTTGACATCACCTGTTTCAAATCACATCATTATTTAACCAATTTACCTCATTACTAGCCCTAAATTGCTCCTGTCCCAACTTTTTTTGGAATGTGTTGCAGGTCTGAATGACATGAAAGGATGTATATTTACAAATGACATGAAGTTGACCAGACAAAACATGAAATATTTTGTGTTCATATTGTCTGCAATGAAATACAAGTCAAAGTAAATTTAGAAATCACTACTTTCTTTTTTTATTTGCGTTTTCCATACTGTCCTAACTTTTTCTGATTTGGGGTTGTAGTATACTTAGTCAAAATCTGTCATAGGTTTATAGTGTTTATAGGTTATTGTTTTTATAGTGTCATAGGTTTGTAGTGTTTATAGGTTATTGTGTATAGGTTTATAGTGTTTTTACTTCACTGTTGTATGTCTGTATTTATGTAGCACCGTGGTCCTGTGAGGCACGACATTTCGTTCCACTGTATGTCCCCACATGTAGCGGAATGACAATAAAGCTCGACTTGACTTGACTTGACTTAAAGCGCAGGACATGGAGGCACCAGCGCAATAAATTGTATTTTTTTCAATGGAAACAACTTGCAGTAATTTTTGCTCATAAAAGTAAGAGTAATACATCATTCGGAACTGTAAAGGGTCTACTTTACAAAACTTTATATATAAAATACTTTTATAAAATAAAGAAAACAATGATGTGCCATCTCCTCTTGAACGGGAGCACTTCACAAAAATGAACCGAAAGTCAGCAAATACATGCCTCACAGACATGATAAATATATCTATAGACAGCTTTAAATTACTACTTAACAAAATAAATCAAATCGAAAACAAAAACTCTTTCATTATAATCCGTGAAGATGCACTTCTCTCTAAAGGCGCATCTAATGAGGGGATGGCGAGTCAGGATCATCATCTGATTCTTCATCTTTGCACAGAAAACACTAGTTTATTAGTAAATAATTCAAATATCTCCTTACTATTTCCCCCTGACACATTCATGGTAATTTAATTACTTTTGCTGGGGCTTTATGGCAAGCTTTATTGCGTGTATTTGAAGGCAGAACTCTTCAGCTGCGCTGACGGCTCTCTGCTGCTGCTGGACACTAAACACTGTCGAGCCGCTCTTGACAGCCGCGGCAGCACGTCTCGTGTTGTTTCCACCAGCGCGGCAATTTTTTTCATCACTAATTGATGGATGTCTAAAATATAAAAATAAGGAGAAGCCTAAAACAGGCCTGAGGCCCGACCCGCATCTGAATTATGACGTGAAAATTGGCCCGATCGAAGCCCGGTTCCGGGCTGAAATGCAGGGCTCTAGCGTTCCTCTCGGTAGAAATCACGTTTCTCCCTCGGGGCCCCCTCCCATCGTCGGGCCCTTAGAATCGTCCTAACTTCCCCCCCCCTTATGGCGCCCCTGGATGTGATAGTATATGATCATGTGAATCCTCATGTTCTGTTGTTTGCTGCTTTTTGCGCATGTAAAATTAATCCCCGTAAAACAAATGTTAGTATTTTTAACGGGTCACAGACACTTATTCTTTCTACTTTAATTCTGTTCTAATTTAAAATAATCTTGTCGGTTAACGGTTAATAATCGGTTAACGAGCGTCGGTTGTCGGTTAGGAAAAATAACCGAAATGAACATCCCTACTTTGTACTGTAATGTTTTCTCACCAGTGAATGAGACATGAGGTAATCTGACAGCGTTTCATTCAATCCTCCACCAATGCATCGTATCGCAGGTTAGTCTCTGGTCTGCCTGAGCGTATTCATTAGTTTTGGAGGAGGCATGGCTTTGCAGAGTGATTACGCAGGGAGGGTGGGGATCTTGCTTTCAAAGCTAACTTGCTATCGCTAGCCTTTCTGAAATTGCCGACCCTTACTTTAACAAATTATTATACGTCATCTTGAGAATTATGTATGCATTTATTTATTGTTTTTTTTGTAATGCTTCTATGTTTTTTTTCTTTGTTTCTTTTCATGTTTAAGGCATAATCTCCTCATTTCGCTTTATTTTGGCCAAGCCAATTTATGTCTTTTTACATCTTGTTTCCACATCTTACATTTGAAAGACTGAATGTTATTTCAGACTTTATATGTAATTTACAAGCAGCATTAAGAACTCAAATTATCATCTTCAAATGGGACATGCAGAAGGCATTGCGTTCGCTTGTAGTCTAAAAAAACACACAAAAAAAAAACATGCAGAAGCAAAAGGAAAAAACATAAAAATTAGCCCTGCTCTCAGACACTAGTCGTTATGCGGCTACTGCGTGGCTTTTCCTATGACCACAGGCAAAAGGAAGCGCCAGCCGGCTCGCTATCAATCCTGCAGGCTGGCTATTCAAAAAGAGAGAGAAAAAAAGAGTTCCTTTGGAAGAAGCCGTCATGGAGAGAAAGACTGGCAATTAATGGCATTCAGAGCGAATGTGCGCCATCGCCAGCGTCTGTCCAGGTTTTTTTTTTTTTTTTAGCAATGCCTGCATCTCTCATCTCCTTGAAAGGATCAGTTGGCAACAAAACTGGGAAAGTCTTAAAACTAGATACCAAAAGTAATTTTGTACAGTTGAAATGCATTAATGGATAAGAAAACTGAATTACAATGCAGTTTAATTTCCCCCACAATAAATAGGATCCAAAAGGGAGCAAGCACTCATTGCCTTATAATACACTATATTAGTTTTATGATGAAATAAAAACGGCTTTATGTTAATTGCACATTAGTGAGAGAATATTAATTATTTAGCAACTCACAGATTCTGCTTTAGGTTTAGTCACTGTCAAGCATACCATACTGGTTTTCAACTTTCTTTCTTTCTTGCTTGCTTTCTACCTTTCCTTCCTTCCTTCCTTCCTGCTTATTTTACTCAATTATTATAGGTAAAGTCTGAATTATTGGATTAAAGTATTAATCATTGGATGCCCATTTTCCACAAGTTGGTATGATTCTTTACAGTCTATAACATACTTTGGTTAACATTTCTCAATGGTAGTGTGAAACAACACCCTTTTTACATTGTGAAAAACAACTCTGTTTACAACAACCCATGTTCCTTTAAATGCTAATGAGCTCTGCTCACCCTATCCCTCTCTTCCGTGGGGTGATGAGCAGTTCTCTAGACTATTAACTTTAGCCGCAGTTGTCGCAGAACTTGCTAACAAGCACATTATTAGGAAAGGTGATTTGCAAAGATGCATTATATATATATATATATATATATATATATATATATATATACTGTATATACTCACTTCTTCTATCTATAGGTGAAGCTGAATTACGAATGATTTGCGTGACCATAGATACATTTAGGTAGATCAGGGATTGGGGGCATATTCCCTTCAAAAACAAAACTAATCCTCTGCATCTTCAGTGGCTCAGATGGTCTAAGCTTAAACACCAGTGTCAGTCAACAATCATGGGAGGGGCCTGTGCAGAACTACATTACTCTTGTCAAGTATCTGCGAACAGCTTGATCTGAGACACTGCTTATGATTTATTGGGATAAAAAAAAACAAAAAAAACATTTATCATTATAGTGTGGTTGTTTACAAAATTTGCCAAGACAAATTTCAGTTCATACAACATGTAAAAGTGAATTTTGCATCCGATGACCCCCTTAATGTGTCATGACAGATCGCTGTAGCACCTCAGTTCAAGCAGACTGTAAACTAATCATATATTCCTCTCTACTAGTTATAGCACAAAATATAAATGAATGAATCAGAAGGTATCTTGTTTAAGGTATTTTTCAAGTTCAGGTCCACCAATATTAAAGGTGGGGTATGTATTTTTTCAAAAACGCTTTAGAAAATTCTTCTTCTTCATCAGTCAGGAACCTAGGTGTGCTGTTTGATAGCAATCTTTCTTTTGAAAGCCATGTTTCTAGCATCTGTAAAACTGCATTCTTCCATCTCAAAAACATATCTAAACTGCGACCTATGCTCTCAACGTCAAATGCAGAAATGCTAATTCATGCGTTTATGACCTCAAGGTTAGACTATTGTAATGCTTTATTGGGTGGTTGTTCTGCACGCTTGATCAACAAACTACAGCTGGTCCAAAATGCAGCAGCTAGAGTTCTTACTAGAACAAGGAAGTATGACCATATTAGCCCGGTTCTGTCAACACTGCACTGGCTCCCTATCAAACATTGTATAGATTTTAAAATCTTGTTAATGACTTATAAAGCCCTGAATGGCTTAGCTCCTCAGTACTTGAGCGAGCTCCTATCACACTATATTCCTCCATGTCCGCTGCGTTCTCAAAACTCTGGCCGTTTGATAATACCTAGAATATCAAAATCGACTGCGGGTGGCAAATCCTTTCCTATTTAGCTCCCAAACTCTGGAACAATCTACCTAACACTATTCGGGAGGCAGACACACTCTATCAGTTTAAATCTAGATTAAAGACCCATCTCTTTAACATAACACACTACTACACTTCTATTATTCAAATCCGTTAAAGGATTGTTAGGCTGCATTAATTAGATCAACCGGAACCGGGAACACTCCCCATAACATACGATGTACTCGTTACATCGTAAGAAGATTGGCATCTATGCTAATATTTGTTTCTTTCTTATTCTGTTTCTCAGTCCGTGTCTGGATCAGATGGTGGATCGGCGCCGGGAGATGATGTCTGCGGCCCTGATCGTCAGCGATGAGCCCCAGAGACATATCCCCAGTGAAGACCTCGATTAAAATACAATAAAAATAAAAATAAAACCAATAACTAAAAATATAATAATATATCTAACTACATAATACTATTATTGTTGGAAATTGCAACAATATAAAAATAGAAATAGAATACATTTATACATTTAAAATTTTAATTAAAACAATAACTGACCCCCCCCCCCCCCCCGTGGTGTTTCTCCCAAGTTTTTTTTTTTTCTACTCACAGAGGGAGTGGTTCCTTGCCGCTGTCATCTGGCTTGCTCACACTTAATTTCTAGATTCTCGTCAATTGATTTCACAGATACTATTTAAAATATACTGAGAGCTCATCTCCGTTCAATAATGAAATTCACATGATGTTTAATCTTATTATTATACATTACTGACATTATCCTCCAACTTGCTGTTAAGTGCGACACAATCTGTATTGTTAAAAGCCTATATAAATAAAGACTTGCACTTGACGACAGAAAAAACAAACTTGAGCCAATAGAGAAGGGGTGGCTACTCATGATACAGAGGAGAGAGAGCTGGAAAATGCCGAGCCGAGCAACGACAGAAAGATAGAGATGGCGGATGGAAAATGTCTGCAGAACAAAAGAAGGCATACACCATGTCTACACCAGACGCGACAGTTGTTTTGTCGTGTCACGCCGCACCGCTCGCGTCCGGTGTAGACAAGGTGTTACAATAAGGCAAGAAGTAGGACTTGTGTAAATATCGGATCAGCTTTCCAGCGCTGGCGATAACTCAAGGAGTGGGAAGGCCTGTGATCGGACACCGAGGTTGCTTTGTGTCTTCTCGAGGTGAGTAACATTGGTTTTGCTTTGTTTTACAGAACTAATCGTTGCCTGGGTTGCGTACGTATGTGTGGGGTGGAGCTATCAAAATTGGGGCGAGACCCTTTTGGGGTAGGGGAGTGTTTGTTTTGGTGATTTCAAATATCAACATTGGCTAGCAGAAATAACTTACCCCACCTTTAATCCACTCTCCTGTCTGGTTTGTTTGCCAGACAAAAAGGCAGATTTGGCATTATGATCGGTCAGATTGCCTGTCAGACAAAGTCACTGCTATGGGTCAATTGCAGAGTTTGTGCAAATATATCCACATTTCTATGACCTGATGCTTTATTAACTGCTGCTTTCTCACAGCTGTATTTTTTGTTGTGTGTTTATTTTGTTAGAGGAAATCATTCGGCACATATTGGACATATCACATATCAGCAATGTATATATTAGGGGTGTCCCCGACTAAGGATTTGCATAGTCGAATCAGAATTGTCGAATCTTTCCGATTGTGTTAGGGTGTGTCTTACACTACATTACCCATAATGCTTTGGGAATAGGTTACGTCAGTGTATGGGACTGGCAACAGGGGTTGATGGATATAAGTTATACAGGTGCATCTCAATAAATTAGAATGTCGTGGAAAAGTTCATTTATTTCAGTAATTCAACTCAAATTGTGAAACTCATGTATTAAATAAATTCAATGCACACAGACTGAAGTAGTTTAAGTCTTTGGTTCTTTTAATTGTGATGATTTAGGCTCACATTTAACAAAAACCCACCAATTCACTATCTCAACAAATTAGAATACTTCATAAGACCAATCAAAAAAACATTTTAGTGAATTGATGGCCTTCTGGAAAGTATGTTCATTTACTGTATATGTACTCAATACTTGGTAGGGGCTCCTTTTGCTTTAATTACTGCCTCAATTCGGTGTGGCATGGAGGTGATCAGTTTGTGGCACTGCTGAGGTGGTATGGAAGCCCAGGTTGCTTTGATAGCGGCCTTAAGGTCATCTGCATTGTTGGGGCTGGTGTCTCTCATCTTCCTCTTGACAATACACCATAGGTTCTCTATGGGGTTCAGGTCAGGCGAGTTTGCTGGCCAATCAAGCACAGTAACACCATGGTCATTGAACCAGCTTTTGGTACCTTTGACAGTGTGGGCCAAGTCCTGCTGGAAAATGAAATCAGCATCTCCATAAAACTTGTCAGCAGAAGGAAGCATGAAGTGCTCTAAAATTTCCTGGTAGATGGCTGCGTTGACTGTGGACTTCAGAAAACACAGTGGACCAACACCAGCAGATGACATGGCAGCCCAAATCATCACTGACTTTGGAAACTTCACACTGGACTTCAAGCAACATGGAATCTGTGCCTCTCCACTCTTCCTCCAGACTCTGGGACCTTGTTTCCAAATGAAATGCAAAATTTACTTTCATCTGAAAAGAGGACTTTGGACCACTGAGTTATTTTTCTCCACAGCCCAGGTAAGACGCTTCTGACGTTGTCTCTGGTTCAGAAGTGGCTTGGTAGCCCTTTTCCTGAAGACATCTGAGCGTGGTGACTCTTGATGCACTGACTCCAGCTTCAGTTCACTCCTTGTGAAGCTCTCACAAGTGTTTGAATCAGCTTTGCTTGACAGTATTCTCAAGCTTGCAGTCATCCCTGTTGCTTGTGCACCTTTTACTACCCAAATTCTTCCTTCCAGTCAACTTTGCATTTAATATGCTTTGATACAGCACTCTGTAAACAGCCACACCTTTCAGTAATGACCCTCTGTGACTTACCCTCTTTGTGGAGGGCGTCAATGTTCGTCTTCTGGATCATTGACAAGTCAGCAGTCTTCTCCATTATTGTGGTTTCAAAGAACAAGAGATACCCGGAATTTATACTGTATGGATGGTCATTAATTGAAACTCAAATGTAAATATTCTAATATTTTGAGATACTGAGTTTTAACTTTCATGAGCTGTAAACTCTAATCATCAAAATTAAAACAAAAATGTTTTGAAATGTTTTACTTTACATGCAATGAATCTAAAATATATGAAAGTTTCACTTTTTGAAATAACTTACAAGAAAAAAATAACTTTTTCACGACATTCTAATTTATTGAGATGCACCTGTAATAGTTTTGCATGTGAGACTGAGTTAAGCAGTTTAACTGTTGTTCTCAATAAAATCTCAAGAGTATGCAGACATCACGTGAGTGCCTATGTGACATGGTGTCAGACGTGTGTCATGCCCACTGAAAAAAAAAACAGAGGAGACATGTTGATGTTCCAAGCTCATCAACCAATCATTTGATTTTAGCCAGCCCGCCACATGGCCTCTGTGGATCCAACGCTTCTCAGGATTTCAGATCGCCACAAAGTTGGACAAAGAGGAAGGTGAGGTGCAAGTAAACTCACTGCTTTATGCCATGGGGAAAGAGGCTGAGTCGATATTCACGTCGTTTCGGTTCACAGAGCCTGCCCATTCCAGTGATTACAAGAAGGTGGTAGAAAAGTTTAATGAACATTTCATACCGCGTAGGAACGTTATACACAAACACGCACGCTTTCACCAACATTTGCAAAAGACAGGGGAATCGGTGAAAGCTTTTGTGAGAGGACTGTGTAAGCTTGCGGAGCACTGCAAATTCTGGGCACAAAGAGATGAACAGATTCATGACAGACTGGTTATTGGAATAGCCGACTGCGGAGTGTCACAAAGACTACAGATGGAAAGCGACTTGAAACTTGAGAAAGCTGTGCAGATGGCACGACAAGCAGAGCTCATAAAGACTCAAAATTCCACAGAAGCGACATCAGCGGATGTAGCCGCGTTGCAACAGCAGCACAGAGGATCTACACACCATCCTGGTAAGGGCACAAACAAGAAGGGACGTCAAGGGAATAAACAGACAGACGGGAAACAGTGTTCACATTGTAATAGATGGCATAGGCCACGCGAATGCCCTGCATATAATAAGCAATGCCATAAATGCAATAAACTTAGACATTTTGCTGCAGCCTGCCAAAGCAAGGCTGTAAGAGCTTTACATGTGCAAGACAGAGAACAGGCTGACTGTGAGGCATACTTTCTTGGCAGTATTGAAAAAAAGTGATTCAGAGTCTGACTGGGTGGTGAGCCTTCCGGTGTGTGGAAAACCAGTAACCTTTAAGATTGACACAGGGGCCGACATTACTATTATGTCCTGTGATACTTATCAGGGTCTCCACAGCACCCTTCTTTGATCAAAACAGCAATACAGCTTCACAGTCCTGGTTGCAATGTAAAACAATTGTAATTTGTTTTGCTAAGACTGAAAGAAACACAGTTCAGCACCAGTTTTGGATATATGTAGTCGATGGACAATATTCAAACAACCTTCACAGTAGAAGTCCGGCTTGTGCTATGAGACTAGTAGCTAGAGCAGACTTCATTAGCGCAAAAGTGTTTGGGGAAATTGGCTGCCTGAACTGCAAACCTATAAAAATTTAACTGAAGCCTGACACACAACCTTACAGTTTAGCTACACCACACAGAGTGCCTTTTCCATTAATGCATAAAGTTGACGAGGAGCTACAAAGGATGCAGTCCATGCAGATCATACGTGGAGTCACACAGCCCACTGACTGGTGTGCTCCTATGGTCCCAGTAGCCAAGAAAACTGGGAAAGTCAGAATATGTGTAGACTTAAAACACCTCAATAAAGCATTGAAGAGAGAAAAATGTATGCTGCCTACTCTGGAGGATGTCACTGTAAAGCTGGCAGGAGCTACGGTCTTCTCAACTCTTGACGCATCGTCATCATTCTGGCAAATCCCATTGGATCACAGCAGTTCATTGCTTACGACATTCATCACGCCAAGAGGCAGATTTTGTTTTCAGAGGCTCCCTTTTGGGATCACGTCGGCTCCTGAGATCTTCCAGAGGGAAATGGCCAGGCTACTAGATGGACATGAGGGCTGTGTGGTAGTCATGGACAACATTCTAGTGTATGGCAGGGGTCAGGAGACACACAATATAAATCTGGATGTGGTCCTGCAGACAATCCTGGAGCCTTCTATGACGTAACAAAACCTACCATCATTTCCGCTGATGCCAGCAGCTTCAGGCTGGGTGCCACTCTGTTGCAAACTCACGGTGACAAGACCCTTCCTGTAGCTTTCTGCTCTAGAACCCGCTCAGCTGCTGAGTTGAAGTGCTCTCAAATTAAAAAAAGAATGCCTGGCTGCAGTTTGGGCTTACAAGCGTTTCGCCTGTTATTTGTTGGGTCTTAGTGAGTTTACACTGCAAACGGACCACAAGCCCCTGATTAACACTTATGATCTGGACAAAACACCACTGCGCTGTCAACGTCTGTTGATGCACCTGATGTGGGGACATTTAATTTCCAGTGATATCGTCGACTTGATTGAACAGAGACCTTTAGAACTCAACCGAGCTGGACGATGCCATCTCTGAATTCAATAATGAAATGCCTTTAATTGAAAATTGAGTGTTTAATCTTGTCATTTTACATTATTGACACACTATTTTCCTATTTTGATATTGTGCAGTTGCTTTGACACAATTTGTATTGTTAAAAGCGCTATATAAATAAAGGTGACCTGACTTGACTTGATTTACCATCCACTGCATCGTGATGTGTGGCGACAGTGGCAACATACACTTTCAGGGTGGAGGGAGACAGCCTTTGCTCCAACCCTTCCTGCAAAAAAGAAAGCACAAACCCCGACCGGCATCTCCGGGGGTCCTCTCGGTGGAACACCAATCAACAAATAGGATCCACTTCAAAGCATAGACATGCCTTGGAGAGGGCACTCTCGCTGAAGTCATGGTGTTGACTACCACTGGGAGTAGATCTCCTAAAATCTCTGCAGTCTCCAGTCCAGAGACCACACGTGGAGGTTCCAGAGATCTGGACGCAGGTGCCATAGGGTGCCCTGTCTCTGAGAAAGCAGATCCTTCCTCCAAGGAATCTACCAGGGAGGGGCTGTCGCGAGGAGCATCTGTTCTGGGAACCAGGTCCGGTTGGGCCAGTACAGCGTAACTAACAAGACCTGCTCCTCGTCCTCCCTGACCTTGCACAGTGCTTGTACAAGAACGCTCACTGGGGGGAAATGCATATTTGCGAAGGCCCTGAGGCCAGCTGTGTGCCAGTGGATCCATGTCGAAGGTCCCCTCGGTCAGGAAATAAAACAACTGGCAATGGGACGTGTCTGGGGATGCGAACAGGTCTACCTGTGCCTCTCCGAAGTGTCTCCAGATCTGTGGGACCATCTCGGGGTGGAGTCGCCAGTCCCCCAGAAGTGCAGGCTGCCGTGAGAGCTCATCTGCTGCACGATTGAGCCCCGCCTGAGATGTGAACGGCATGAAGTGACCTCAGATGCTTTTGACTTCAAAGGAGGGGATGGTGGGTGAGTTGCGACATGCGACATGCAGCCAGATGCTGCATGCCCTTTGTACATGACACCCCTGCCGATTGCAGAGGCATCTGTTGAGACAACAACATGCCTGGACACTTGCACTAGGGGAACTCCTGCCCGTAGAAAGGCTGAAGGATTGCCGCGCTGCCATGCTCATCTCTGGATTTGGTCGTGAAGCCAACGCTGAAGTGGTCTCATATGAAGCAACCCGAGCGGCATGACTGCAGCTGCGGATACCACATGCCCAGGAGCCTCAGAAACTGTTTCAGTGGAACTGCTCTCCTGCTCTTTAATGAATTCAAGCAGTTCAGCATCGACTGAGCACGCTCGGTTGAGAGACGCCCTGTGAGGTCAACCGAATCAACTCCATTCCGAGAAAAGAGATTTTCTGCACAGGGGAGAGTTTGCTTTTTTCCCAGTTGACCAGAAGCCCCAGATGACACCAGGTCCCTGTGTTTGCACAACTGATTTTGTGACTGCGCAAGAATGAGCCAGTCATCGATTGAGGATGCGAATGCCTGCTTCCCTCAAGGGAATGAGGGCTGCCTCCACAACTTTTGTGAAGACACGAGGCAACAGGGACAGCCCGAAGGGGAGGACCTTGTACTGATATGCTCGTCCCTCGAATGCAAAGCAGAGAAACGGCCTGTGCCGAGGGAGAATCAAGACAAAAAAGTACAAATCCTTCAGGTCGATTGCTGCAAACCAATCGTGAGGACGGATGCATTGAAAAATGCGTTTCTGCATTAGCATCTTGAACGAGAGCTTGTGAAGGGCCCGGTTCAGGACTCACAGGTCCAAGATTGGTAATAACCCACCACCTTTTTTTGCATATGCTGAAGTATGGGCTGTAAAACCCTGACTTAATGTTGGCTAGAGGGACCGGCTCTATCGCATCCTTCGCCAGTAGTACTGTGATCTCTGCCCGTAAGACAGGAGCATCTTTGTTCTGCACGGAGGTGAACCGGATGCCACGGAACTTTCTGTTGCCTGGCAAACTGAATCACGTATCCGAGTCTGATGGTTCTAGTGAGCCAGCGAGACGGTCTGGGGAGCGCTAACCAGGCCCCAAGGAACCGTGCAAGTGGGACCAAAGGAAACACAGGTGTCCACGCAGGGGGGCAGAGATGCAGGAAACTGCTCTTTTGTTTAAGTGTTGGGTACCGCTGGCCAGGAAGCCAGCCACGGAACAAAAGAGAAACTCAACTGAATTCTTCACCTGACCCTCCTCCAGGGGAATGAGTGGTGCGGTCACCATCTCCTGAAGAGCAGGATCCTGCAAATCTAGGTCGCACGTTTTACAGGACTGGCAGAGGCAGAGACGGGCTGCGCCATTTTCCTGCATTTTCCACATTGCGGTCTAGGTGGAGGCTGCTGCTGGGACCGTGCTGGAGCCAAGGTGGAGGCAGCAGGAGGGCTGGAGGCAGAACTCTTGGGCGAAGCCTGGGAGATTGGGGAGTCGAGAAATCTGTATTTGTCAGCCATAGGTGGCATTCCTGGACCACCATGGTGGACCTCGCCTGACCCAGGGACCATACAGTGACTTTCATCGCCCGTAGGTAAGGTTGGGTTCCATTTTGCTTGCATGCAGCACACATGGCTGAAGTGCAAGCATGAGCAGAGAACAGCGGTCTTGGTGCGGGTTCCCAGACTGTGTCCGTTCTCGATCCGTTCCGTGCATTTTCACTGCAGAAAAGATTGTTCTGGGCCGTAACTGACTTCTTTCATATTTATCAACCAGTATGCAGAAAACAACGTCAGTATATCATCATAAACACAGCCGTTTTAGTCTTAAGTGAACATAAACAGATGAGAAAGAAAACACGTGTACAGTATTTTAGATCTTTATGCATTCAATGTTAAAGAGACAGCAGCCTAATAAAAGCACTGCCTGTTAATCAAACAAAAGAAAATAATTCACTGATCATGACTGAATATCTTTAATAACATTAATTAATTAATATGTTTTATTTATGAAAATAAATCTCTGCAGTGTTTTTAAACTTTTAATTACAGTTTCTGTACCTGAAATTTGGTTCAGTTGTATTTATTTATGCTTTTGCTAATTGATTTGTTTGTTCCTATTTTATTACTTACTGTTTACGTGTCTTTAACACATTAATATTTGAAATTAATATTAGTCTAGTTGTTTTTGTTATTTTTATATTTATTGGTATTTTTGTTAAAAGCATAGGCAAAACTTCCTCTAGTAGGCCTAAGTGTTCTGTAGGCTGCTGATTTTTACTCATGCTATTCAGCTGCAACAGAATGCTTTGTAAAAATACACAGAATAAATGTTTGATATCTAAATGTTTGACTTTTGAAATATATATTTAATATATTTGGAATTATATTGGATATTTCTTATTGGAATCGAAACTAGGAATCGATAAAAATCGGATTCGATAAGCAGAATCAGAATCGTAATTGATAAAATTCAAATGATACCCAACCCTAACTGTAGGGCGAGGTCCGTCTCTGTGTCCATAGTTCCTGCATTACGCCTGAGTCAGAACCGGCCTGTCCAGCGGCTCTGTAAGCCTTGGCCGTCAGAGCGGATGAGAATTTACAGGCCCTGGATGGAAGACATGGATTACCCTGCCAGGCGGCAGCGCTCTGCGGGCACAACTGCATCACAATAATGCGCTCAACTGGGGGGATCTCCACATAACCGCGCACCACTCCACCATAGAGGGTAGTGAGGATGGAAGAAGCACTAGCTCTGTTTCGGGTAGAGTAAGGTGTACTCCAAGATCCTAGTGACTTATTCATGCACCTTCATAAAGAAAGGCACTGGGGATGGACACTGGTGAACAGCGTGAGGCACCCCCGGGTACCAGTCGTCCAGTCTTGAGCGTTCTGGCGACAGCAGAGCCTTCCACTGCAGCCTGACACTCTCTGCGGCACGGGAAAGCATTGCAGTCAGCTCTGGGTCTGACTCGGGCAATGCCGCCTTCCCCTGGCAACACAGCTGAGTCTTCCTCCCCGGAGCCCAGCTCATCCCCGATGCAGTGATCGACATCCTGTGATCCGCCGGAGCAAACCCACCAACACCCCCCCCCCAGTCACCTCACCTCAGAACTCCACAGGTTGTGACGTACTGGAGGAGCGAGGGGCCCATGAAGATTTCTTTGGCAGGGAAGCCCTCAAGTGTAACCCTCAAGCCGCCTTGAACAGACGCCGAAGTAGTCCTCCCTTTCTTTAAAGAGGAGGCACTAGAACAATGGCAAGGGGGACTCCACCCACAATGAGAGCATGACTCATCCACAAACGCTGACTCAGCGTGCTTTAAACACAAACACGTGATACAGTGATCGTGAATGTCAGAGGAGCCAGAAAGCGACCACATCCAGAAACACCTGGGTGGAAAGACATCTTGAAAATGACGCCACGTCACCCGTGAACTCTTATAGCAGGAACTTGTGCCGAAGCACCCAGGGGAGATCGCAGCACGACCGACAGTCTCTATGGAAACTGCAGCGTGCTTCCCTCGTGACTCTTTAAAGAGCTGCAGCAGCACGGGAAGCAACCCCTGCTGACGTGCTGTAACACCAACACTCATTTGTTAAATACTCTCCAGTGACCAGTACACTCTGCTCCGAAGCGAAAAGCTGAATATTCCCGATATACCCGCAATGCGGGGCAGGGTGCGCGATGCAAAGCTCGCATGCCAGTCGCCATTGTCTCGTTTTGTTACACTCGAAGGTGATAGGACTCTCAGACGAGATCCCAATTCCCAATATATATATATATATATATATATATATATATACTGTATTTCTTTTAGTAATTCATGTAATTCATGTTAAAATAAAAAAGGTAAAATACAAAAGTTGAGAGAGAATCAAGGAAATTGACAGATGAGAAAATCCTGATTTATTTTGTGTATGTTCACCCCACAGAAAGCACTGGGGCAGTTTATGATTGTACTTTGTGAATGTCATCTCTGATGAAAACACTTCCAGAGCAGCAGCAAGAAAAACACTGAAGAACATTCCCTGGTGGTATTGCTTAGTTAAATAGCAAACAACAAAAACAGCCTACTGGCCAGATAAGACAATCTTTCATTCTGGAAGCACAGGCAAGGTATATTTTAGTTATTATTGACATAGTCACAAGTGGGTGTTTTTTATTGTGTTTTGTATAATGAAAGCAAGTCAAGTCAAGTCAAGTCACCTTTATTTATATAGCGCTTTTAAAGCAATTGCACAATATCAACTGCAACTGCACAATATCAAAATGGGAAAATAGTGTCAATAATGTAAAATGACAAGATTAAACACTCAATTTTTTTTTGTTATCAACAATTTTTTTATTTTCATTTTTTTCACAAACAACACAACATAATATCCAAAATAAAACAAAACAAAACATCAGACACATACTCAACATCTCAAGGTTCAATCAAAAGGGAGGGAGAGAGGGAAGGACAACAAGAACACAAAAGTTACTCCTTTAAATAATCACGTATATTCAGTAAAAAACACTGCCAAGCCTCAATGGTTGAAGGCCTGGCCCCACCGACTCGCGCCGTTGTACATTCACATGAGACAATTTGCAGGAGGCTACGGATCCAATATGCCTCTCTACACATGTGTGGTGTAAACCAGTTCTGAATTATTGTCTTCTTCACAGCTGTAAAACCAGCAAACAACATTCTATTTTGCATTGAACTAATACAGAGACCAGAATCATCATTAAGAAGACATAAACTTGGGTTAACAGACCAATCAATTCTCAGTAATGATGACAAAACCAGGTTTACATGTGTCCATAGACTGATGACGACAGGACATTCCCAAAACATATGCAGAAAAGTGCCCGATGATGTAGTGTTACATATATGGCAGTTCAAATTTGACTGCAGTTTCATTTTAAATCTTTTGTATGGAGTTATGTATGCTCTATGAATGACTTTGAAGTGAATAAGACGATGAGCCAGATTTTTAGATGTTAAACTGAGATTAGACTACACTCTCTCCCAGTCGACAGATAAATTAAGATCAGATAATTCCCTATTCCAAATAGTTTTAATAGAAAGAGGTTTTATAATACAATCAATAATTTTATTATATATTAAGGAAACAGATGGCCGACCAGTAGATGGTGCAATCCAGTACCGCATAGGATGAGAGGAAATGGAAGAAGACCAAGGAATGCCATACGCTTTGAGAGCAGAACGTAATTGAAGAAAAACAAAATATGCAGATGCTGGTAGACAAAATTTGGTTCTCAATGCCTGAAATGAACAGAGGCCCTGGTTATCATACATATCACCGCACGTGTTCACACCTAAAGAGGACCAAGAGGGTTGGACAAATGGACTATTTCCACATACAAAGTTAAAATTGTGCCATAAAGGTGTACTGTTACAGAATTTGAAGGGTCCACCTATCCGACGTTCAACCATTTTCCAGATTTTAATAGAGTTAGCCACAACCGGACCAAATTTATAATTATCCCCTTTTTTTCCTGTGCCAGTAAATAAAATATCTTGAAGTCTATTTGGTTTAACCTTGTCAGCTTTAATCACCCTCCATGAAACTGTAGATTGAGGATCAACCCAATTATGAAGGGCCTTAAGCTGGAACGACCAATAATATAATTCAAAATTTGGTACAGCCAGTCCTCCTGCGCTATTAGGATGTTGTAATGTGGTAAGTTTAATTCTGGGACATTTATCATTCCAGATAAACTTAGAAATTATGGAGTTGATCTCCTTAAAGTAACCTGGAGGGGGAGAAAGTGGTAGCATAGAGAAAAAAAATTTAAATCGAGGTTACAAATTCATCTTAACAGTGGAGATTCTTCCTTGGAGAGAGACTTTAAGATTCTTCCATCTTTGAATGTCATTTTTGACCTTAACTAAAATGTTATTAAAATTGTCTCTGGCAATCTTATGAATGTTTTTATATATGGTAATGCCCAAATAGATGAACGATTCCTTAACAGGGATAAATGAGGGAATAGAAAAATTAACCTTAACATTGTTAATTGGCATTAGAGCAGATTTGCTCCAATTTATTTTATATCCTGATAGGCTACTAAAATTATCAAATTCCTTAACCTGTTAACCTGCACCAGGACGCGGGCGCACTGAGAGCTCTTTGTTTGCACACGTCATTGTTTTCAAACAGATAAAGTAAAACAGGACAAAATGAATCTTGACAAACTATATATCATTTTGAAGGTCTAAGCCTCTAGCATCGACGATAGATCGCTGTTTTTCGATAGAAAGCTTATACGGAATGTATTTGCTAAATTTGTGTAAGCAGTACACCAAAACATGTAGAAAAAAACTCCGCAGTACATACCATATTCATCCTGATAACGACTCTCAAACGTATCCACTGCTGTAAATCCTGGTTTAGTGTGAAAGATAAGAGTCCACTGAACAACATTCCATCGAGCACTTTTAGTCCAAAGAAACAACAACGTTGTAATTTAGATCGTTAATCCTTTGTTTACGTCTCATCTCTTCAGGGAGAGTTATTGTTTGTGTCCGTTATGGAACAGATTACGCTCAAAAACAGCATCTTGGTGGTAAAAAAACAGCACGATTTTGTAGCAGACAATGTTCCAAACAGAATGAAATCATCCAAAAAAAAAAAAGTCAAAGATACACGGAAGATTGTTTATTTGAATTCTGGCGCTCCCTCGCGACGGCGCGTGACGCACCTGTCATCTGATGGGGGCGTAACTTAGCGATCTTTTTAGCACAAATAATCCTTTTTTTTTTTTTTCTTCTTCAGCAGTTTTCATATATGTTTGCGTGTTTTGTGGAGAATGTGCCTGTATCTGTGTGATTAACATCTCTATGGCTGATAAGCAGCATGTAATTACTGACTGTTCACAGATATCAGTGTGAATGCAGTCTATATAAAAGGTCATTATAATGTGAATATTGACTATATTGGGCAGCCATCAGTAGGATTAGCATCTGTATGAATGATCGTCAGCATGTGATTACCTAATGTATGAGCAGGAGAGCAGGAGAGCATCTGAATGTCAGGAAATCAGTATGTAATTAAGTTATTTTTTTTTATTATTATTGTTTTTTTTTCATCACTCAAAAATTATTATTATGGTATTATTCTAGTGCTCAAATAAATCACTGATACGATGTCTAAGATTCTGTATACAGTTTTATAATTGAAAAACTGCAGTGGCATGTATAATGACTAAATAGTTTGTAGTAGAACTCTTCAATAATTTGGTAAATATTTTTCCTCAAACGGGGGGGGGGGGGGGACTAGAAAAATGTCTGCAGGAATCTCATTTTTCATGGTATCTTCTTCAGATTTGAAATATAAACTCATGAGACATGTGACTTTCAACCCATTACTTTTCTGGATTGCTCCAGGACTGATTTCATGTATTTTTATATGAAATAAAAAAAAATTCAGTGTGGTACAAATTTTATCAAGGCACTTCAGTGTCTATAACTTTTTATATTTTTGAGCATCATCAACTCTGGATGATGGATAGTAAAGGCCAAAGGGTCTTCTTTCCAAAGACACCACAATTGTGTGTGTGGCACACTGAAGTCAGGAACTGTTACCATTTTAAGTTAGTTAGTCATTTTCAGCTGTGATTCCCAATATGGGGGGTGCAGGTTAACAGGTTAATTACACTAGAGACTGAAACATCAAAGTGGTCTAAATATAGAATAATATCATCAGCGTATAATGAAATACAATGATTATGG
The DNA here is from genome assembly GCA_027422415.1 of Schizothorax lantsangensis. NCBI lineage: Eukaryota > Metazoa > Chordata > Actinopteri > Cypriniformes > Cyprinidae > Schizothorax > Schizothorax lantsangensis. The sequence continues at coordinate 27,492,884 of CM049846.1, forward strand.
TCATGAATCTTAATCGATACTTCAGATTTCCTGATGGCTTGCGCTAAGGGTTCGAGAGATAGACAAAACAATAAGGGGGAAAGTGGACACCCCTGCCTCGTTCCCCGCTGTAAAGGGAATGAGGGGGAAATAATATTACCAGTTATGACTGATGCTGCAGGTGAGTGGTATAATGTCTTAATCATAGAAACGAAGTGTTCACCGAAGCCGAAACATTGCAGAACCGCCCACATATAATTCCACTCTAGCCTGTCAAAGGCTTTTTCTGCATCAAGTGAAAAGACCGCACAAGGTGTTGGGTGGGAGTCCGCGAAGTCAAGAATATGAAGGAGTCGACGCATATTGTCAGATGCATTGCGCCCCTTGATGAAACCAGTTTGGTCCTCCTTGATCAGACTGTGAATTACCTTCTCCAAACGAGAAGCAAACACTTTAGCATAGATTTGTAGATCACATGGGATAAGCGAAATCGGTCTGTAGCTGGAACAATCTAATGGATCTTTCCCTTTTTTAAGAAGTAATGAAATCAGTGATGTTTTTTTATCTCTATGAAATGCCCCATGTTCAATTGCAAAATTAAATGAGTTAAGCATAAGTATCCCTACCAAATCCCACATTTCTAAATATAATTCAGGGGGGAGACCATCAAGACCCGGCGATTTGCCCTTTTGAAGGCTCTTTAGAGAGACGTGAAGTTCCTCCAGACTTAATGGGGCCTCCAAAGATTCTTTATCCATCTGTGAGATCCGAGGCAGTTCCAATTTATCTAAATAATGCTTACAAATTGGTTCATCAAAATCTGTTTCGGCTTTATACAGATTTGTGTAAAAACCTTTAAATATGTCATTAATTGCCACAGGGTTCGTGGTGACCTGATCATCCGATGATTTTATTGCGCTAATATATGCCTTAGACTCGCATTCTTTCAACCTAAGGGCCAATAAATGACTAGGTCTCTCTGATTCAAAATAATATTTTTGTCTAGTCCTATGTAAAATAAATTCTGCCTTTGAGTGTGAAAGTAAATCATATTCTTCTCTTAAAGAGGACAGCTGTGTAGCCTGTTGCTCAGTAAAATGTTGTTTTTGTAGGTTTTGTAATGATTGGATTTTATTTTCTAATTGTGTAAACTGGTGAGTTCTCGCTTTGGCAAGAGTAGAAGAGAAAGATATACAGAAACCTCGTATAGCACACTTAGTCGTTTCCCACAGTATTTGAGGATCCACATCAGAGGGCATATTAATTTCAAGAAATTCCTTAATATATTATTTTAGAGAGGTAATAAAAGTCTGATTACTTAATAATGATATGTTAAAGCGCCATCTAGGGGACATGGATTTAACATCGGAAAGAGGAACACTGCACAACATAGCAGAATGATCAGATAATAAAATTGGTAATATAGATATAGAGGAATTAGATGAAATTAAAGATGGGCTGAGAAATATGTAATCTATCCTAGAGAAAGTCTTGTGTCTATTAGAAAAAAAAGTGAAGGCCTTAGCTTTAGTATTCTGAATTCTCCATAAATCGATTAAGTTGAGCTCAGTGATAAATGTATTCAATAATTTAGAGGATGGATTGGCTGTTGTATCAGATTGAGACTTATCTAAAGCAGGATTTATGACAGCATTAAAATCACCACCCACCACTAGAGGGCAATCAATCTCCTCAAGTAAAGTTTTGGAAATCTGTGTAAGGAATGCACTGTCTGTCTCATTCGGACCATAAATAGAGACCAATGCTAACCTATATATATTTTGTATCGGATAAAAACAAATCTACCCTTCTCATCACTACCAAGGTGTTCAATTGTTAAATTTAACTTCCTGTTAACAAGGATAAGCACCCCCCTTAGTTTTATTTTGAGCGCAGGAAAAAGCTATTAATTTGTAATACTTATTCTGGAAACGTGCCACGTCAGATTGTTTTAAATGTGTCTCTTGTATTAAGGCACAGGAGATAGATTTACGGTGTAAATATTCTAATACACGGGTTCTTTTAACAGCAGAATTTAAACCATTCACATTCAGTGATAAAATATTTAAAGTATGCATTGAATATTCATAATCCCAAGATTGTACACAATAAATGCAAAAAAAACAAACAAAAAAAAAAACAGAAGCACCTCCATTCCGTAAATAACACGTAAACACTGATGTGCATTTTAGATACCAAACCTCCTATATGAAAAATCCCTTTAGAAGTAATGTAAAATAGATAAATGTATAAATGTCTGCTGTAAAAAACAAAAACAACATAAAAATGTGAACAACCGACAACCATAAACAAAGAACAACTCAGACCGCACATTACCGAGAACATAGGTCTGACTGAGCAACAAAAAACGGTGATAGGTCGTGACCGATCCACTCCAACGCAAGACATGTCTCCCGAAAGGCTCACACAGCCAAAAAAATTTTTTTTTTTTTTGATTAATTAAACCTACTCTCCATTAGTCCCCTCCAAAACAGAAAAATGGAGTGTCAGTCTTACCAGCAAAGAGATCATTGTACCGGATAAATAAGGACAATATCCCAGTATAAGAGAAGAAAACGCAAACAATAGGTTTAGCAAGCATCCATGCTCATCCTGCTATCATCCCCTTCTGGGCAGCTAGGGCCAAGTCCATCCCGGCCGTCACGCCCCTCCCGCCGAACTGGAGAAACAGCGGCCGCTCCTCCCCCGCCGTCCCCCCGCAGAGCTGCGGCATAGGACTTCTGCTGAGACATGGAACTGATAAAATCCTCCGCTTTCTGAGGGGAATCAAAGCTCCTCTGTTCCCCTTTGTGCCGTAGCTTAATTACCGCTGGATAGATGAGGAAGGGCTGGAGACCAAGTGCTGTCATCTTCTTCAAAACCGGACCAAATGCCTTTCTCCTGATCGCTGTAGCCGGACTAAAGTCAGGAAAAAACAGCAGTGTGACATTGTTCTGTGCGCACTTCACCGGATACGCCTGCCGAGCACCTTTCAGGATATCTGATCTGTCATGCCATCTCAGTACACGGAAGATGAGAGTGCGCGGCCGATCGAAGCCCCTCCCTCCGTCATACACGCGATGCGCCCGATCAATCTCAATGTCACGGCCCCTCAAGGAAGGAATCCACTTGGAAAGATTAGCTTGGAGGAAACTAGCTGCATCTGGACCTTCCATCCCTTCTGGGAGCCCCACCAGTCTAACGTTGTTCCTCCTAGACCGGTCCTCCATATCTGTCATCTTCTCGGTGAGTCGCTCCAGCTGATCCTTTAAATCCGTAACTGTTCTCTTATCTGCACGCGCCGCTGCCTGAACAGAATCAACGCGGTCACGTGTCTGCTTCGTCTCGGTAGCTATGGCTTCAAACTCCTCTCTTAGCTCTTTAACAGACATATTGGTCGCTTGTATGTCCTCACGCAGTTCGCGCAATGCTGGAATCAGCACAGAGTCCATCGCATCTCGTACCGCCGATTTCACAACCGAATTCAAAGTGCTTTGGTGTTCTTTAAATGCTAGTTCAATGCGGTTAGCAATAGCACTGTCCAGGTCTTCACTGGAGATGGCTGAATCTCTCAATTTTTTCTTCATTGGCGATTGTTCAATCTCTCTTTTCCGATCTCCTTTGTCTGCCTTAGTACTCATGATGGGTCTAATGCAGAGTGGTTCAAATTTTACTGACAGGATCGCAAAATATTTGGCAAAGTGAGCGGAGCGAAAAACTAAGCCTGCATCACCGTCGAGGGGTCACGTGATCCTCCTCAACACTCAATTTTCAGTTAAAGGCATTTCATTATTGAATTCAGTGATGGCATTGTCCAGCTCAGTTCAGTTCAAAAAGTTTCTGTTAAATCAAGTCGACGATATTGCTGGAAATGAAGTGTCCCCAACTAGGCAAGCCAGAGGCGATAGCGGCAAGGAACCAAAACTCCATTGGTGACAGAACGGAGAAAAAAACCTTGGGAGAAACCAGGCTCAGTCGGGGGGCCATTTCTCCTCTGGCCAGACAACACAGCAGTTCAATTCCAACTGCTGCAAAGTCAGATTGGAGGGCTCAACTGGTTCCCGAGGTCTTTTCCTGATGGCTGTCTAGGTGACGGGGTCCTCACTGGGGGTCTGTCTCTGGGGCTCATCTAGGTGTCCTGGTCTCCGCTGACGTTCAGGGCTGTAAAGGTCGTCTCTAGGTGCTGATCCACCATCTGATCTGGTGAATGCAGTGACCTCGGAATAAGAAAGAAACAGACTAATATTAGCGTAGATGTCAATCTTTTTACGATGTAACAAGTACATCATGTGTTATGGGAAGTGTTCCCGGTTCCGGTTGATCTAATTAATGCAGCCTAACAATCCTTTAACGGATTTGAATAATAGAAGTGTATTAGTGTGTTATGTGTACACCAGGTTAAAGAGATGGGTCTTTAATCTAGATTTAAACTGACAGAGTGTGTCTGCCTCCCGAACAGTGTTTGGTAGATTGTTCCAGAGTTTGGGCGCTAAATAGGAAAAAGATCTGCCGCCCGCAGTTGATTTTGATATTCTAGGTATTATGAAATGGCCAGAGTTTTGAGAACGCAGCGGACGTGAAGGACTATAATGCGATAAGAGCTCGCTCAAGTACTGAGGAGCTAAACCATTCAGGGCTTTATAAGTAATTAACAAGATTTTAAAATCTATACGATGTTTAGTAGGGAGCCAGTGCAGTGTTGACAGAACCGGGCTAATGTGCTCATACTTCCTGGTTCTAGTAAGAACTCTAGCTGCTGCATTTTGAACCATCTGTAATTTGTTTATTAAGCGTGCAGAACAACCACCCAAATAAAGCATTACTATAATCTAACCTTGAGGTCATAAACGCATGAATTAATATTTCTGCATTTGACATTGAGAGCATAGGTCTCAGTTTAGATATATTTTTAAGATGAAAAAAAGCAGTTTTACAAATGCTAGAAACGTGGCTGTCAAAGGAGAGATTACTATTAAATAGCACACCTAGGTTCCTGACTGATGACGAAGAATTTACAGAGCAACCATCAAGTGTTAGACAGTGTTCTAGGTTCTTACTTGTGGGGGTTTTAGGTCCGATAATTAACACCTTTTTTTTCTGAATTTAGCAGTAAGAAATTACTCGTCATCCAGTTTTTTATATCGACTATGCATTCCATACGTTTCTCAATTTGGTGTGTTTCACCAGGCCGTGAAGAAATATAGAGCTGAGTATCATCAGCATAACAGTGAAAGCTAACCCCGTGTTTCCTAATGATATTTCCCAAGGGTAACATATACAGCGTGAAAAGTAACGACCCTAGTACTGAGCCTTGAGGAACTCCATACTGCACTTAATGTTATATGCTTCCTTAAAAATGTGAACTTTGTCAAAACCAGGTACTGAGTCATAACCTGGTGTCCTGGCCAAATTCCCTCCACTGGCCTTTGTCAATCATGGCCTCCTAATAATCCCCATCCATTTGATTGGCTCTATCTCTCTCTCCTCTCCACCTGTAGCTGGTGTGTGGTGAGCGCACTGGCGCTGTTGTCCTGTGGCTGCCGTCGCATCATCCAAGTGGATGCTGCACACTGGTGGTGGTTGAGGAGAGACCCCCCACATGATTGTAAAGCGCTTGGGGTGTACAACAATACACAATAAAGCGCTATATAAATGCTTAATTCATTCATTCATTCATTCATTCATAAGTATTATTACTATTTTTCTGAGGAGCTTTTATTTATTTGCAAGTTTTTGCAAATAAATAAAGGGAGAGCTTTACTTCTTACTTTTTGTCTGTTTGAAGCAACTTGTACACATTTTAAAAATATGTTTACAATATTGTAGAGTTAAATCCATAATACATCATGAAACTGGGTTTTGATCATACTTTTTTTCACTAATTATACCATACAGCTCATTTCACAACTAAACAGATGTGTTTGAATTTGCGTTGAATTCAGTATGGATTTTAAATGAACTCCAGATATTAGTAACCGACGTAATCCTAATGATCTGAGAGGTCTTTAAGGTTTACTTTCAACAAGGATATCTGCAATGTATTTAGGCAGTTTAAAATCTAGTATTAGTTTTTCATTTAATTCTAAATGTGACTGGTAGCCATTGTAAAGACCTGAACATATATGCAAACAAATCACTGACAACAAATAGATTTTTAGATGATGTTAGTAGCATCTTTCTTTAAGTGGTACAGCATGTGAACATCTCTTACCTGTTGTTTTTTATAAACCATGTGCAGACCTTTGATTAACGTAGAATACACTTGTGTTTTCAGACGTGATGGCTGCTTTGTCGATCTGTTGTTGTACGAAAGAGGACATGAGAACGCTCACTGGGGATTTCATTTTCACCTAATTTATTTCAGTCCAAATTAATGCCGCTCTCAGAGTCAAATCCGCAGCAAGCGGAAACCCTATAGTTTGAGTAAAAACAGAGAGATGTCCGTGTGAATGTGCGGATGAGAAAAGGGCCCTGGAGTGTGTTCATTAGATCAGCGAGTGTGAGATAACAGGGTTGGCGGTCAACACGGGGCCAACCCCTGCATCCTCATAATTAAAGGCCTGTACACACCAAGCCGACGCCAACGAACTAGTGGCGACGAAATCAGACAGCGTCTGAGTTCAAATTTGCCCTGACACACCAAGCCGACGCTCGAACACCCGACGGCCAAGTATCACGTCCGTTCTGCGCCTGCGTAGAAGAAATCCCTTTTCGTACCAGCAGGTGGCAATGTCTGTGTTTGTTACTCAAAGCTGGAAACCGGAAGAGCTAAAGGGATACAAAACATAAACAAAGGTGCCTGAAAAAGCAGCACAGAATCTCGCTCACCACAGACGGATTCGTGATATTTCGGAAATGTCTGACACTTTGCAAATGGCACTGGCGTTGTCAGCCCTTGGTCTTCTGCTTGTGGAAGAGGAAAAGAAGAAGCGGCGGCGAAAAATACGGAGAAAGCGCACTAAATGGGTGAAACCATGGATACTCCAGAGACAGGCTCAAGGGGCTTTCCCGAACCTGTGTCGAGAGCTTGAGTTAGATGAAACCTCTGATTTTAAAAATTTCGCTCGGCTTTTTCCTATTCAGTTTCATAGGTTAAAAGAACTTATCAGTCCAATCGTACAGAGGAGAAACACGAACTACCGGGATTGTATCTCAGTAGGGGAACGTCTGATGATTACACTACGGTTCTTGGCAACAGGTAAGCAAGCTAAAGGTTATTTGTTGCTTAAATATTACATTACAATGCCTTTTCAGTTGTGTTTATTTCGGTGTATCATTAAGCATTATAAAAGTGAAAAGAATTTGATTATTTCAGATGGCAGTTGTAGCTTACTTAAAAAGAGACAACATATAAAACATAATTCGGGTTGTTTATAGCACAATGCCATTAATAAATGATAACAATAATCTGATTTAATGTAATATAATGAAAATGCATTTAAAGTGTTTGATTGGACTCTGTAAAAGGTGTGGAACATCGACAATAGAGTTATGTGATTGTAATCTTTGCAGGAGAAAGCTTCAAGAGCCTTTCTTTCCAGTTCCGAGTGGGAATGACTACAATTCGTCAATTCGTTCCTGAAACCTGTGCAGCAATCTACCAGGTCTTGAAAGAGAAATACCTGAAGGTATACATGTATCTTTTTTTCTTTTTTTTCTTCTTCAACATTTATAGTGCAGTTTGTACACATTCAGACAGTGAAATATGACAAAATGACTACAAGTTATCAAACTACTTTTTGTTTTAATTCTATTGTTTTTCAGTGCCCAGACACAGTGGAAGAGTGGCAGCAAGTAGCCATTGGATTCCAGGCTCAGTGGAACTTCCCAAACTGCCTGGGTGCTCTGGATGGGAAGCACATCAACATTCGTCCCCCACCAGGAACTGGATCAACATTTTACAATTACAAGCATACATTTTCCATAGTTCTAATGGCACTGGTTGACAGCAATTACAGATTCCTGTATGTTGATGTGGGCTGCAATGGGCGTATTTCAGATGGTGGAGTATTTGGTGGATGCTCATTGCAGGATGCTTTGGAGAAAAGAACATCGAACATACCTGCCCCTGCACCACTTCCTGAATCTGACCAGATGGCCCCTTATTGCATTATGGCAGATGAGGCATTTCCCTTGAAGGACTACCTCATGAAGCCATATCTGAACCGCAGGCTATCTGTAGAGCAACGCATATTCAATTACAGGCTTTCGCGAGCTCGAAGGGTGGTTGAAAATGCATTTGGCATCCTGGCAAATCGTTTTCGAGTCCTTCTAACCACCATTAATATTCAAAACACCACCCAAGTGGAGGACATTGTTTTGGCTTGCTGTGCCTTGCACAACTTTCTGCGTACAGAGTGCTGTGAAGTATACATGGTAGGAATCGACCAGGAAGGACTAGATCATGACACTCTCCCAGGAAGATGGAGACAAGACCCTGGCCTACAGCAGGCCTTTCTGCCACACACAACCAACAGTAAAACACACGTCAAACAGCTCAGGGATAAACTGTGCCAGTACTTTAATTCAGACATTGGTGCAGTGCCCTTTCAGTGGGGCAAAATATAAGCATGTGACAAACTTGTTTGTTTCCAGTCTTTGACCTTGGTTTCTGTTTTATGACGATTGTGTGAAATTGCAAAATAAAGGTTAGGATTTTACATCATTGTGTTTTGTGATCCTTTTTTACATAAATAATTGTGATTGCAAGTACCTTTTACCCAAAGTCAAAGTGTTTTATTTTCCAATGTGCAAAATATTTGCTACAAAGGCAATGATATAAAATTATAAAAACACAAACAGTAGATACTTGAAAGTCTACATAGAATTCTGCAAGAACTATAATATAAATTACAACTGTGCATGCCATATTTACAATACAGCTTACAATATGCTAAAAAATCTGTTTAAATGCCAAAATCTGTAAAAAATCTAAAAAAAAAAAAATAAGTAGATACTTGAAAGTCTACATCGAATTCTGCAAGAACTATAATATAAATTACAACTTGGCATGACATATGAACAATGCAGCTTACAAAATGCTAAAAAATCTGTTTACACTTATTCTACATAATGTATTACATGGTTGTATACTGATTGGCAGATGCATCCAGTGCTTGGTTGTGGCCCACTGCGTATCTGAAAATGCAATTGTCAACCTCATGCTGGAAATGTGGCAGTACATGTGGTGGCAAATTCCGCATTCTGTGTTCTAAATTTCTGCAGTAAGCTGAGATGGCATCATTGGTGTTTTCCTGTGATGCCAACTTTTCCAGAGTTTTGCCGATGGTGCGTATCAAGTATGTGGACTCCTCGCTGGAGGATTCGTCCTGCATCTTCCTGCGCTTCCCATTAGGCCTTGGAGTATTTGGCTTTATGTAGGCGCTTTGCAAAGGCTCGTTTCTCATGGCTGTTGACTCAGCTCCACAGATGGTGGACTCAGCCAAGGGTGTACTGGGCCGTAGCTCAGCCTCAATGAAACTGGGCTCTTCATGGGTGGCAGTCCAGGTGTCACTGTTGGTACCATCAGATGGTGAACAGGAGTCACTATCAGTCGAAGGTTCCTTAAAAAACATAAAAAGATAAAATCAAAATGTGAACGATGTGATACCATAGATTCTTACAACTGTTCACCTATCACTCATAACAGTAACAGGGCATAGCTAAAACAATACCCTGCAAATTGGCAAAATGGCTCTATTCAAATGCAGTTTATGACACATTGCAGAAGATAATGTGACATTAATTTATCAGCTTGTGTTAATATGTTGATTTACTTGTAAATACACCCATCTGCACAATCATTGGCCACTTAACAAAAAGCAAAATGTTTCTTTTTATTCTGAAATTTAAAAAAAAATATATATAGAGATTTGTTTATTTACCCTGATCGTTAGATTTGAAGTGCTCTCCTTCCTTTTTGTGTGAGGCTCTAGAAACTGCAGGCGGTTCAGTATCCATTGCTGCCTGCCAGTCTTTTGAGCTCCAGAACTTCCTGAGGATCCATGTTTCTTGTAACGCATGAACTGGGTTCGCAATGAATCCCACCGCTTCTTGAGCTCTTTCTCTGAGGGACAAAGGCAATTTTTGTAAGCATTTATGCCTAGTTATTAGGTCAATTTCATGACTATTTGTAATACCAACAAATGTTACTTTTTTCTCTACAAGATTCATGGACTATTGAAAAATAACAAACAAGTTTCTAAAGACCTCAATTGACAAAAAGGAGATCTTACCTGATATGACAAGTTTATTTTCGATTTCACGCCACAGTTCAGCTTTTGCCACACGGTTGACATAACATTTTTCCGTAATGTCATACAAACCCGGCCTTTCCCGGATCATGCTAATCAATTCATCTTCACTTGCCTCGTTCCAGACAGCCATATCTTTTTAAAATATTAACGTACCGGAATGAGAAATGCAAACAAATAAGATGAGCGTTCTGTGTGTTCCCTCTTGACCTCGTTGTCTACTTACTTCGTCACTTCCGGGGTTTTTTTTCGCGCGCACTGGTTCGCCAGCTGAACAGCCAATCAGAATGATCAGATGGCCCGACTGACCGACGAGCTCCGCCGCCGATTCAACATGTCGAATCGGCTGAAAACAAGCCGACGAGGACCAACTTCAGCCGACGGAGTGGAACACACTGAGAAAACTTAGTCGGCCGAAGAACAAAAACTGCCCGACGGCAAACCGTCGGCTTGGTGTGTACCGGCCTTAAGATGCATGACATCAGAGCAGAGGAGAGATGCACTTTTCAATCGAATTTAAACACACATTCGTTTCACTCTCCTCATTACAGAGCAAATCGCTTTTAGCCTGTGCCGAGGCTGTCTGCTCAGTTTAAACGACTGCACATCTGTAGTTTATTTTAAATAAATGCATTCTTGAAATATTATAGCATCAATTAGGAGGAATTTAAAGGGACAGTTCCTCCTAAAATAAATATAATTTACTCACCCTCATGTTGTTTCTAAACCTGTGATTTTTGTTTTCGCTGCGGAACACAAAAGATTGTTTGATTTAAAAAAAAAAAAACACAATTCTATTCATGTTATTTCACAAATTTATAGTAATAAAGTAGTAATACAGTAGTAATAACTATAAAATAATTGTTTGGTGAGTCCTAATTTCTTTTGGATGCTGTATTAGAGTAAATATGTCTAAAATGAAATGTCAAATAACTGATATTACAACATAATCGTCTGATAAATTGACCAATAGAGTCACTTGCATACATCATGTAATGTATACAATAATAAAAAACATTTTCTTTGATTACACAAATCAGAATATTTTTCTTGAAATGTAGCAAATATTATAACTTAATTTATGAGGCATTTAAAGGAACAGTTCCCCCAAAATGAAAACAGTTCCCCCTTCTAATGAACAGGTTTGACTGCTTTAGTAATTTCTATGAGTACAAATCTTAATGTTAAAGCATATAATGCTATTCTAGGAAATTGTGTGCTTCTAATATTATAGCAGCAGTTTGGACAGGACCCTTTTCTATTCTAACATGACAATGCCTCTGTGTATAAGGCAAGGTTCAAAAAGAAAATTGTTGATTCAGTCAGTGTGGAAGAACTTGACTGGTCTGCATAAAACCAAGTCATAATCCCAGTTTAACACCTCTGGTGTGACTGTAAATGCAGACCTTGAGCCAAAAACTCATCAACAAACACCAATGACTTGTACATATGGGTACAGTCATTTTAGACACTTCCAAAACTGTTGCAACAGAGACGGAAATACAATTTTTAAATACATGAATTATGTTCCCATCGTTGTTGCCACAGATTTGGAAGTGCATTTTTCTGTTCTAAAGAAGGGGGTATCCCAATACTTTTGTCTATATAGTGTATGTACAAGTCATTGGTGTTTGGTGATGAGTTCTTGGCTCAAGGTCTGCATTTAAATTCACACCAGAGGTGTTAAACTGGGATTAGGACTTGGTTTTATGCAGACCAGTCAAGTTCTTCCACACTGACTGAATCAATCATTTTCTTTTTGAACCTTGCCTTATACACAGAGGCATTTTCATGTTAGAATAGAAAAGGGTCCTGTCCAAACTGTTGCTATAATATTAGAAGCACACAATTTCCTAGAATATCATTATATGCTTTAACATTAAGATTTGTACTCATAGAAATTACTAAAGCAGTCAAACCTGTTCATTAGAAGGGGGCGACCCAATACTTTTGGCAATATAGTGTATGTATGTATGTATGTATTTATTTATTTACCATAAAAAAACAAAAACACAATATTATTCAAACATTCTTCTTCTGTGTCTTCTGGCATCATTTAGCACCAGTGATGATTGCCCTGTTGGAGCAAAAACAAACTCTCCACAAAGCAAAGAGTTTATTCAGTTTCTTCATGTTGACAACAACACATGCTCCCTTAAGACAATGTGTATGGTATAATGGATGAAAACAACTGTGAGTCTAAAAAGAAAATTCACACACACAAAATAAAAAAACAACCTCAACAATGCCTGGCATGTTTAATTAAACATGTAATCACCCAAAATTCCTATGACAAGGGTGTTTAAATGAAGACCTGATGATTTAAAGAACTGATTTCTGCTCCCTTAAATTAATATATAAATAGAATGATAAACAGAATGATATTAGAACATTTAAAAGTAATGGGGGAGGTATGTTGTGAAATAAATCTCTGAAAACTACACACTGGAGTAAAACACTCATTATGTTCTTTTAAAATTCTGAGTAGCACCTCTTTATCTGGAGTCTTAAAACACAGTAGTTAGTCCTTCCACTGAAAACCCCTGTCAGCACTTTCACACTCTTACTATTTAATATTGATGATTCTCACAGGATCAAATAAGTTAAGTCCAGATATGTTAATCCTTTTTTTTTTTTTTTTTTTGCTTGCCAAAGAAATTTATTTACTCTAGGGTGTCAACATGTTCTTCAGCACACATGCAAATCATCTTCCATTTTACCATCTGAGCCCTGGTTGTGTGGAATTCAAGGTCAAAATATGTTAAAGTATCTGCACAGCACCTACATAAAATTGCATATCAATGGATACATATTTAATGTCCAATTGTTGTAAGGGGTTTAGGAATATAAAAGCAAAAATGCAATATGCATTCATTGGATATGGTTCAATGTTCATTTTAATAACAGAGATATATATGAGAGAGAGAGAGAGAGAGAGAGAGAATATAAACAAAATAATGTGTGTGTATATATATATATATATATATATATATATATATATATACAGTTGTATATATATATGCAGATTTGTCACTCTTCAATGATTCAGATCATCAAACTAATTTTTATATTACACAAAGATAACCGAGGAAACACAAAATGCAGTTTTGAAATAATGATTTCATTTATTAAGGGAAAAAAGCTTTCCAAACCTGCCTGGACCTAAGTGAAAAAGTAATTGCCCTAATAAAAATCTAATAACTGGTTGCGCCACCCTTTGCAGCAACAACTACAATCAAGCGTTTGCGATAACTGGCAATGGGTCTTTCACATCGCTGTCGAGGAATTTTGGCCCACTCTTCTTTGCAGAATTGTTTTTAATTCAGCTACATTGGAGGGTTATCAAGCATGAAAGGATTGTTTAAGGTCATGCCACAGCATCTCAATCGGATTTATGTCCGGACTTTGACTTCGCCACTCCAAAACCTTAATTTTGTTCTTCTTGAGCCATTTAGAGGTGGACTTGCTGGTGTGTTTTGGATCATTGTTCTGCTACATAACCCAAGTGCGCTTGAGCTTGAGGTCACAAACTGATGGCCAGACATTCTCCTTCAGTATTTTCTGATAGAGTGCAGAATTCATGGTTCCATCAATTATGGCAAGTCGTCCAGGTCCTGAAGCTGCAAAGCAGCCCCAAACCACCACACTACCACCAACATGTTTGACTGTTGGTATGATGTTCTTTTTATGAAAGGCTGTGTTGGTTTTATGCACCAGAATATTTGCCCAAAAGTCTTGGTATAAAAAAATTGTTTTGACAAATGTGAGACGAGCCTTTGTGTTCTTTTTGGTCAGCAGTGGCTTTTGCCTTGGAACTCTCCCATGGATGCCGTTTTTGCCCAGTCTCTTTCTTATTGTTGAATCATGAACACTGACCTTAATTGAGGCAAGTGAGGCCTGCAGTTCTTTAGATGTTGTTCGGGGTTCTTTTATGACCTCCTGGATGAGTCGTCATTGCGCTTGTCACAGTGCTGCCCTCTGTTCCCTCTGCCTAGCCCTTTTGGTATTAAGACATGAACACATACTTGGGTTTTAAAAACTCTTTATTTACCTTGATGTGTCAGCGAGGTGGAGAGATGGATTACACACACACACACACACACACACACACACATATTTACACACCTGCAACTAGACTGTTGTGTTCAGACTAGCCACCTGAACACTAAAACCGTTGGACATTTAAGTTCTTGCACTTGACTTTCTATAATTATTGCTGAATTGAAGTTATGGTATATTATGCTATTGATATTGGTGTATTGAAGGAAATGGTGTTATTCGATTTTAAGCCTTTTTTATGTGATATTACTTCATATTATTTTCATGTGATATTACAGCTTCTGAGAAATGGTTGAACCCATGAGTATAAATTCTCACGTAATGAAGCAGTCAGTGAGTCTTTGACTGGTGTGCAGTAGCTATTGAGGAGTACTCCGATTGAATCATTGTAATACGTGAACCAAGGTTATTTGTTGTTGGTTTGCTTGTTTTTGTACTTTGAAGTTGATTTTTTTGTTTGTTTTCCTTAAGGGATTTTCCCCTATGGAACTTTTTTTTTTTGTTATCAACAATTTTTTTTTTTTTTTTTTTCACACATAACATAACATAGTATCCAAAATATAACAAAACAAAACAACAGACACATACTCAACATCTCAAGGTCCAATCAAAAGGGAGGGGGAGAGGGAAGGACAACAAGAACACAAAAGTCACTCCTTTATATAATCACGTATATTCAGCAAAAAACACTGCCAAGCATCAATGGTCGAAGGCCTGGCCCCACCGACTCGCGCCGTTGTACATTCACATGACACTATTTGCAGGAGGCTACGGATCCAACCCTATGGAACTTGTTTCATGTTTTTGCACTTGTAAGCACTCTGCACTTTATTGGCTTGGGAAAAACAAAAGAAAAAGCTGGCATTCAACATCCTCCATTCATTGTTTGAAGAACTTTAGACGGTGCCCCTAGTTGAATGTTGACAGCACTCTTGGAGTAATTTTGGTAAGCCAACCACTCCCGGGAAGGTTCACCACTGTTACAAGTTTTCTCCATTTGTGGATAATGACTCTGACCATGGTTCACATGAGGGCTTTTCACACTTGAAATTGTTAACCCTGGGTCATCCTAAACCCCGGATAAGTGGAATCCTGGGTTATCTGTAATCACGTTTCACACTGCTCATACTATACCTGGGGTTAACTGTTAACCCTGGGTATTCATTAACAGTCGTTTCACACTGTACATTCCCAAACCCCGGGTTAACGTTCTTATTTGCATATTTGCGGTGTCACTGTCACTGATTGGACGAACAGCAGGCAACCTGTTTAACACGGCTTTTCCCGCGTCTTGCCAGTTATTAAAAACAATGTCTCTGCTTATGTCTTTAGACCAGAGAAGATTGAGGAACAGCTGATCATATCTGTACAGGCAGGGATAGCCATTTTTAAATAAATTTAGTAGCAGAGCTACTGCAAGCGATTTAGTGCTGGAAATCCATTTATCCTTTGCTGAAACTTCTGCGTCTTAATGAAGAGCGCGGGTCATGGTTGCTTAGCAACGGCAGACGCAATGGGAGTGCAAGCTACAGAGCGCTTTGGAAAGAAGGAGAAAGCGCCGCGCTTAGCGTTTTAAACGCGTTTTAGGCGCTAGGCGCGACATCATGTGAACGGCCTCATGAGACGCATAAAGACAAGTACAAAAGAAAGAAAACAAGGAGCAAAGTATGTGAATATTTCTTTGAATTTATTTTAAGTGTGGAGAGACTAACGTTAGTGTTTACTTGTTCAGTAGCGTAAGATTAATACCGTCTCCTATTCACTCCTGTTCACACGCTTTTCGTCTTTTGATATTTCTTCTCACCGGCTGCAGTTTACACGACGCGCGTTTCGCTGCTCATTTCTGATTGGCTGTCTGTTGCCAGGCGTCCAGCAGCAACAAGCAAACACCGCTCAGTTTCACACTGAACAAACTTAGCACCGCAATGCGGGGATAACACCACAAATGCGGTGCTAACCCTGCTCCGGAGCAGGGTTTCATAACCCCGGGTAAAATGCGGTGCTAACACCGCTTTCAAATTACAGGTGTGAAACGTGTCTTTACCCGGGGTTAAAAGCGGTGTTTAGAACGACGATAACCCGGGGTTAAGCGCAGTGTGAAAAGCCCTATGGAGTCCCAAAGCCTTAGAAGTGACTTTATAACCCTTTCCAGACTGATACATGTCAACTATTTTGTTTCTCATCTGTTCTTGAATTTCTTTAGATCGCGGCATGATGTGTTGCTTTTTAAGCATGCTTTATTTTGTCAGACAGGTTCTATTTAAGTGATTTCTTGATTCAACAGGTCTGGCAGTAATCAGGCTTGGGTCTGGCTAGTGAAATTTAACTCAGCTTTCTAAAATAATGTGGTTAATCACAGTTCTTTCATGATTTAACAGGAGGGGCAGTTAATTTATCACATACAGTAGGGCCAGGTAGGTTTGTACAGCTTTTTTCCCTTAATAAATTAAGTGAAGTTATTAACGTAATTTCGGGAGGAGTACGCCCATCTAATCTTCCAATTAACATCCAAGTATAAAGACAGCCTCTTACCACTTACGTTGTTAGTTCTTTCGGCATCCCTCCTCCTCCCCATCTCCTCCTTTATGCATATTTATTTGTTTATTCATTTGTCTGTCCTTCTGTCCATCTATCTATCTATCTATCTATCTTTCTGTCTATTGGCGGCTATCGGAGCTCGCGTAGAATGGTCTCTCTGAGCCCTCCATTGCAGACATCAAGCCAAATCTGTTTGCCATTAATGCTAAGATTATATGGGCACATGAACTCGTGAAATCATCATTTACAAACTGCATTTTGTATTTACTTGCATTATCTTTGTGTAATATTAAAATTAGTTTGATCTGCATCTTTTAAGTGTAACAAAAATGCTAAAAAAAAACAGGAAGGGGCAAAAACCTTTTCACGGCACTATATATATATATATATATATATATATATATACACACACACAGGGCTTGACATTAACACCTGCCAACCCGGCAAATGCGGGTGGATTTCAGCAGTGGCGGGTAACACGGTCACTAATAATTGCTTATGACGATGTATTTCTGATGTTTCTAATTATTGAATTTTCCACTGTTATACTATTCAAAGTCAATTGGTGGAGTACATATTGTTGATTGTTTATTTAAACTGTAGGCTTGTATAATAGTGATAAATGAATAATCCTAGATAATTCTTGCCTTAGTCACGGATGTGTAGTGTGATGTACTAGTGAATATGATGTTTTGTCTTGTGAAAATTGTCTAGTAGTTAAAAGGAAATGTTTTAATGATTGTGGTGATTCAACATTGACTAATGAGTGATGACGTCAACATAATTGGTGATTTGAAAAGTGGGTGGAGGGATGTAATTGTCTTTTCCCCATTGGTGATGAACGTTAAATAAAACGGAAAAAGAAGACTGTTCTTGTGAGTGCGTATCATAATTTCTTATACAGGGTAACACGGTCACTCCCACAAGCCATTTCGGCAGGCTGAATTTTATATAACTTACAGTAACAGAGCTCGACATTAATGCTTGTCTGGGACAAGTGGAAGACAATTTTACTTGCCCGACCAGACAACTAATCTGATTAAAAAATCTAATTAAAACATCTAATTAGGGAAGCACCGAAATTTCAGCGAGAATGATTCTGATTTTATTACTTTTGGTGTAAACAGTGATTGATAATGGATGTATCAGTAACAAGGTTGCGCCAGTTGAGGCTCGCTCAGCCTGTCTGTGTGTGAGAGAATCTCGTGGAGAAATCAAAACAAATGAACACAACTGCACACAGAAGAAACATACTGCGGTAAAAAAGGTAGTTTTTATGTTTATAACATAGCGACCAAGAGAGTGCAGTTTTCCCTGAAAACCACGATTGCAAATTTGACATTGATTTTATACAAGAGTTCAAACGAGTAGTTAATATACATTTTAGTACAATATTGTCAATGTAGACTGTTTTTGCTCGATTTGCTTAACGAAAACAGTTCCAAACAAAGATCACAGCAGAACAGTCGCGCATCTCTGAGCAACACACAGCGTTGTTCCGTTACTGAATGGTTCAGCATTTTTGAATCACTGAAGTCAGTGATTCAGTGGTCCACTCATAACAGTGGTCTACTTGGTCGTATATAACAATATGGCGGCGCGTGCACACGCTGCGGCTTCTCTCTCTCCCGACAGAACGGTGTTTTCGTGTTTCTTATCTTGTGAGTCGCAGTGTTTTTGTATGTCTTCGTCGCGTCTATCTGTTTTAAAGCGTGCATACAGTCGTGAGTTTCTGCACGACATCGGCAGAACCACATTGTTAGAGTTAAACTTTGTGCACGCCGAAGAGCTGCGGGACCTCGGTCTGATCCGGAGGCCTACAACATCACCGACCCCCACTACTGCATCTCGCCCACAGCGGAGGCGCCACAAGCGGCGTGAGAGGAAGCAGAAGAGGGGCAAGCGTGGAGGTATCCGGGCTAGGCTAACGGCTAACCCACACAAGCCAGCTATCCCCACCATCGTACTGGCCAACGTACGCTCTTTGGACAATAAACTGGACTACATCCGACTACTACGCTCAACTCAGAGGATTGTAAGAGACTGTTGTGTTTTTGTTTTCACGGAAACGTGGCTCAGCAACAGCGTGCCGGACTGCACCATTCAGCTCGACCAGCTATCATGCTATCGAGCGGACAGAGTTCTCGTCGAGGGAGGTAAGACCCTCGGCGGCGGGCTTTGTGTTTACATAAATGACGAGTGGTGCCGCGATGCTGTTGTGGTCTACAAACACTGCTCACCCCTGGTGGAGTTTATGATTATTAAGTGCCGGCCGTTCTATCTACCGAGAGAATATACAGCCATAATGCTCGCTGCTGTATACATCCCTCCCAACTCCAAAAACAACAGGAGTGAGGCACTGAATGAACTGTACCAGCACATCAGTGAGCAGCAGACAGCCCACCCAATTCCTTTTTCATCTTGGCTGGAGACTTCAATCACGCAGACCTAAAGAGTGTGTTCCCAAAAATACACCAACATGCTGACTTTCCAACACGGGAAAACAACACTCTGGACTTTGTTTACACCACCCAGAGAGGGGCTTACAAGGCCCTACCCCTCCCCCATCTTGGCACCTCAGACCACATCACTGTCATGCTAATGCCTGCATACAGACCGATCGTTAAAGTCACCAAACCAGTTCACAAACAGATACAAGTGTGGCCGGAAGGGTCGTCAGAGGCACTTCAAGACTGTTTTAACACCACTGACTGGAATATGTTTAAGCAGGCTGCCACATACAACAACACCACAGACCTCCAAGAGTACTCAGAGACTTTCACTGCCTACATCACCAAGTGCATTGATGATGTAACAGTCACGAAGACCATCACTGTCCGAGCCAACCAGAAGCCGTGGCTGACAGGGGAGGTCTACAGACTCCTGAAGGCTCGGAACGCTGCCTTTAGAGCTGGAGATGAGGAGGGCCTGAAGACAGCTAGGGCCAACCTATCCCGCCGCATCAGAGAGGCTAAGAGACAGTACTTCAGGAGGATAGCCTATCGTTTCAGCGACAGCAGAGACACTCAGAGCCTGTGGCAGGGGATTCAGACCATTACGGACTACAAGCCCCCACCATGGACCTGTGACAGCACCATCCCCCTG
The DNA here is from genome assembly GCA_027422415.1 of Schizothorax lantsangensis. Taxonomy (NCBI): domain Eukaryota; kingdom Metazoa; phylum Chordata; class Actinopteri; order Cypriniformes; family Cyprinidae; genus Schizothorax; species Schizothorax lantsangensis. Next base: position 27,512,818 of record CM049846.1, read on the forward strand.
CTGAACAGGCTGAATGCCTTCTTCGCTCGCTTTGAGGCACAAAACAGCACCACTGCACATAAGACTCCACCTCCTCCCAGCGACCAGGTGATGACGCTGTCCCCGGACAGCGTGAGGAGATCCCTCAGCAGGATCAATGCACGCAAAGCCCCAGGTCCTGAAAACATTCCTGGGTGTGTACTGAGAGACTGTGCAGTGGAACTCACCGATGTCTTCACAGACATTTTCAACATCTCGCTAAGCCAGGCTGTTGTCCCCACATGCTTCAAGGCTACCACCATTATTCCAGTCCCGAATAAGTCATCTGCATCCTGCTTCAATGACTACCGGCCAGTCGCACTTACTCCTATCCTCATGAAGTGCTTTTAACGACTAGTCATGCACCACATCAAGTCTGTCCTCCCCCCCCTCCCTGGACCCCTTCCAGTTTGCATATCGGTCCAACCGCTCGGCCGAAGACGCCATCGCCACTGCCCTCCACCCAGCCCTCACACATCTGGACAAAAAAAACTTGTATGTCAGAATGCTGTTCATAGACTTCAGTTCAGCATTCAACACAATCGTCCCTCAACAGCTCACTCACAATTTGGTCCAGCTGGGGCTCAACACCTCTCTGTGCAACTGGCTGTTGGACTTCCTGACTGGGAGACCTCAGGCAGTACGGGTCGGCATTAACACATCCAGCACCATCACACTGAACACAGGGCCCCCCCAAAGATGTGTGGTGAGCCCCCTCCTCTTCACTCAGCTGACCCACGACTGCACACCGTCACACAACTCTAACCTGTTCATTAAGTTTGCGGATGACAGGAGCGAGGTGAGCCGACTGGCCGGGTGGTGCAGTGACAACAATCTCTCTCTGAATGTGGAGAAGACGAAGGAGATTTTTGTTGACTTCAGGAGAGTGCACACTCAGCATGCTCCTCTGACCATCAATGGTGCGACTGTGGAGAGAGTGAGCAGCACCAAGTTCCTGGGTGTGCACATCACAGAGGACCTCTCCTGGACTAACAACACTGCAGCACTGGCCAAGAAAGCACAGCAGCGTCTCTACTTCCTCCGCAAACTCAGAAGAGCCAAAGCCCCGGCCCCCATCATGTGCACCTTCTACAGAGGCACCATCGAGAGCATTCTGACTAGCTCCATCACTGGGTGGTATGGCGCCTGCAACGCGTCCTGCCGCAAGACTCTTCAACGGATAGTGAGAGCAGCTGAGAAGATTGTTGGTGTCTCTCTCCCCTCCCTCCAGGACATCTACAGCACCCGTCTCACCCGCAAAGCCCTCTGCATTGCAGGTGATCCCACCCACCCGTCACATGGCTTATTCAGTCTGCTGCCATCAGGGAGGAGACTGCGGAGTCTCCAGGCGAGGACCAGCAGACTGAAGGACAGCTTCATTCATCAGGCTGTCAGGAAGCTCAACTCTCTCCCGTACCCCCCCTCCTCTCTTTTGCCCCATGCACCATTGAACTCTGACCCTCTGACTCCCCCCCACACTCCACACACACTGTGACCAGCACCAGTCACTTTGTACAGCATTGGACTGACCTCATTCAACTACCTCTTTTGACAGTTTGAATAAAGACTGCTCTCTGAGCTTTTTGTCACTTTAAATAGACTGATAAGCTCTTTTGTACTACACCAATTATATCTGCACTGTTTGTTTATTTCACTGGTTTGCACTCTATCTACCATGTGCCTTATGCTACTTCATCTATTTTTTTTACATGCCCTTACTTGTATATTTGTAATAGTTGCATTTTATATATATATATACTGTATATATATATATATATATATATATATATATATATATATATATATATATATATATATGATTTGTATTTATCTGTATTTTTACGTTCTACTGTTAGTGTTTAGTGTTATCTGTATGCACCAAGGGTCTGAGAGTAACGCAATTTCAATTCTCTGTATGTATGTACGGTACAAGCAGACTTTGACTTTTGACTTTGACTAAAGACAGGCACTCGCTTCATTCTTGAATGAATCAGCCGTTTGAACGAATCGTTTGAATAAATGCCTCAATGACTCACTCATTCAGACAGTTACTTGCTGTCACCTACTGGTGGTTTACTTTTATATTTAAAAGTAGCTTATCTTTGCTTTTTTCATATAAAAAAATAATTTGGAGCACTGAAGATAGCAATTTGCTGAAACGTCTGCTTGCTTGCTCGTGTCCATCTGTTTTTAATTCACATGCACGTTGCAATTTTTGCACGATGCAATTTATAAAATAAAAGAAATATGTTTTTGCAGACTTTTCCAGTCCTGAGTGGATCAGTGTGTGGTTAGCCACCCTCTTGTTAAAAAAAAAAAAACTGATTTAAAACAAAACACCAAGCTCATAACCTTATTTATGCTGTTATAATTTTGCAGTGTAAATGCATTCATGCTACATTTCAGCTTCATTAACCTGTCTGTGCAAATGCATCTAAATGCCACTCCAGCTGCTTCTGTTTCTTCAGCAGTGGAAAGATTGTTTTTGTTAATACTGATTTCATTTGATTGGTAACAGCCCTATAGTGTCTTATTATATTAAGTGAAATTATTAGGGGTGACCCCGAATAGTCGACGACTCGATGCTTCGATATGAGGAGTGGCAGGGATTTAAAACGTTAACAAGACTCAAACTGACACAGGCAGAGTTAAAGACTGGATTTTTTTCGATCAGGTGGGGTATAAGTGATTTCAAAACATGGCAGCCGGATTATATATTGTGTATTATTTATCTCGCATAAAATGCATTGCGCTGAAGTAAATGCGCAGCGCGAGCAGTACAAACAACAATGCATAATATTAATAACTATGACTGGGACTAGCATATACTTAACATTATAATGATAACACTATTATAATAAACCGCTGTGAATTTTTAGAGTTTGGTTGCCGTGTTTCTACACGTTGTTGCGTGAAGAACGTGTCCACAAAAGGAGTTCATTCAGAGCCGCGTAGACACGTTCACTTCTGCATTCGGGGCATTCTGTGCAGATAGCCTGTAAGTCGTAATATTAACGTTATGTTTTATAAATAACGAAGCGTATTCCATATTAGATAAATGAGTTAAATCCCATTGATTAAAAAAACTGTTATCAACTGCTTCATTCTACTGGCCATCTTCAGCGCGCAGCTCAAAACAGAAATGCAGAACATTAATAACTCATGTAGCCTAGATAACGTTATAATGAGAGCACTGTTGTAAAAATGTTTTGAATTATTAGGGTTTCGCTGGCGTTTAATGTTAACTATCTTTTAATCAAAACATAAAACATAATTTATCTGCGAGGTGTCCATTACACATTTTCCCTGTGTGTTAACGTCAGTAATTATGACTGTCTCTTGGTAATGTATTTTGTCCCGCCCCCAAACATATGATTTGACTATCAGTCGAATATCGGCAAGATTCGAAAATTCCGATTCAACTATGAAAATCCTTAGTCGGGGACACCCCTAGAAATTATTAATAAAATGTAAGAATTTGATATGAAAGATAATACATGCATTTAATACGGTTGGGGAAAAATGCCCTTTAAATAGGCAAAAAATGACCTGGAATCGATTTGAAATAAATTTTAATATGCAGTAACTTTAGTCATATAAAACGTAATTTCCCAACAACAAAATTGTGGCCAGTGAAAATGATGAGTGGCTAGTGAGCAAAAAAGTTAATGTCAAGCCCTGTATGTATGTGTATATATATATATATATATATATATATATGTATGTGTGTGTGTGTGTGTGTATATATAATTAAGTTTTGTGTGTATATACAGTATGTGTGTATATATATGTGTTTGTGTGTGTATATACACACATATATACATATATATATATATATATATATATATATATATATATATGGCCATGGACCACAAAACCAGTCTAAAGTCGCTGGAGTATATTTATAGCAATAGCCAAAAATACATTGTATGGGTCAAAATTATTGATTTTTCTTTTATGCCAAAAATCATTAGGACATTAAGTAAAGATCATGTTGCATGAATATATTTTGTAAATTTCCTACTGGAAATATATCAAAACTTAATTTTTGTTTAGTAATATGCATTGCTAAGAACTTCATTTGGACAAATTTAAAGGCGATTTTCTTTTTTGCACCCTCAAATTCCAGATTGTCAAATGGTTGTATCTTGGCAAAATATTGTCCAAGCCTAACAAACCATATATCAATGGCAAACTTATTTATTCAGCTTTCAGATGTATAAATCTCAACTTCTACACCCTTATGACTGGTTTTGTGGTCACACAATATATATATATATATATATATATATATATATATTGTGACGAGCATCCTGAGCACTCATCAGCGTTGCCCCGGAGACGGACACGAATCACCTGCACCAGCTCATCACGGCTGGATTGGCCACACCTGAGGCTCGTTAGCCCACGGCCAGATAAGCCGTGTGAGGCCCGGAAACGAGGAGAAACTTATCTCCTGTAAGCCTGAGAATTAACATGCAACCTCTCCTTTCTTTCCAGAAACCAGCGTGTGACCGATCCTGCCCTGCCAGAAGCACAGCCGATCCACCACGCACCGGAACACACGGGGAGAGCACCTGAGCACCTCACCAAGCTTACCTTCACTTCTTCGCACTACGTTTGTGAATAAATCCACCCTCCGGGGTATTTATTGAGCTCTCCTTGTCGTGTGATCCTTCCACCTCGCCACAATATATATATATATATATATATATATATATATATATATATACATACAGGTGCATCTGAATAAATTAGAATGTCGTGGAAAAGTTCATTTATTTCAGTAATTCAACTCAAATTCTGAAACTCGTGTATTAAATAAATTCAATGCACACAGACTGAAGTAGTTTAAGTCTTTGGTTCTTTTAATTGTGATGATTTGGGGTGAATCCCATTTCTCTGTCTTACCCCTTACCCTTACCCCTTCCCCTTAGTTTTGCGCGTTCATGTGAGAGTAAGGGCTATCCCAATTCTCGTTTTGATCGAGGGGTAGGGCTAAGGGGAAGTGGTAGATACCCCTTAAAACCAAGCATTTTCGCGAGCTTACTTGAAACCAAGGGGTACCCAGAACACACTGCGCAACCGGCAACAATGTCGGCCATATCATCCAGAGAGTCCCATTTTCGGCTTAAATAATTGATTTAAAAATTACAACAGTCTTGTTTTGTGCTCTACACAGTCCTGTACATATATATTTGCAACTATGTTCTTAATTGAAACGTTTAAAAAAATCGCTAGTTTGCTACGCTAACGTTACATCGCTGATTTGCACAACAATCGGTAAAATATCACTAATAAAACCCACGCAATCGACATACACACACTTGCAGACGGCATCTTGGAAGTTTGTGATCAACACTTGTCGCCTCTGGTGACGTAGCAGCCAGCTAGAGACGATGTATGATGACGTAACCGTAACCAAGTGGTGTCTCATTTCATAGGGGTATGTTTTCACCCCTAGCGCTTACCACTCGGTTTCGAGGGACAAGGGCTAGGGGTAAGACGAAGGGGAAGGGGTAAGACAGAGAAATGGGATTCACCCTTAGGCTCACATTTAACAAAAACCCACCAATTCACTATCTCAACAAATTAGAATACTTCATAAGACCAATAAAAAAAAAAAACATTTTTAGTGAATTGTTGGCCTTCTGGAAAGTATGTTCATTTACTGTATATGTACTCAATACTTGTTAGGGGCTCATTTAGCTTTAATTACTGCCTCAATTCGGTGTGGCATGGAGGTGATCAGTTTGTGGCACTGCTGAGGTGGTATGTAAGCCCAGGTTTCTTTGACAGTGGCCTTCAGGTCATCTGCATTGTTGGGTCTGGTGTCTCTCATCTTCCTCTTGACAATACCCCATAGATTCTCTATGGGGTTCAGGTCAGGCGAGTTTGCTGGCCAATCAAGCACAATAACACCATGGTCATTGAACCAGCTTTTGGTACCTTTGGCAGTGTGGGCAGGTGTCAAGTCCTGCTGGAAAATGAAATCCGCATCTCCATAAAGCTTGTCAGCAGAAAGAAGCATGACGTGCTCTAAAATTTCCTGGTAGATGGCTGCGTTGACTGTGGACTTCAGAAAACAAAGTGGACCAACACCAGCAGATGACATAGCAGCCCAAATCATCACTGACTGTGGAAACTTCACATTGGACTTAAAGCAACATGGATTCTGTGCCTCTCCACTCTTCCTCCAGACTCTGGGACCTTGATTTCCAAATGAAATGCAAAATGTTATTTCATCTGAAAAGAGGACTTTGGACCACTGAGCAACAATCCAGTTCTTTTTCTCCACAGCCAAGGTAAGATGTTTCTGACGTTGTCTCTGGTTCAGAAGTGGCTTGGTAGCCCTTTTCCTGAAGACGTCTGAGCGTGGTGACTCTTGATGCACTGACTCCAGCTTCAGTCCACTCCTTGTGAAGCTCTCCCAAGTGTTTGAATCAGCTTTGCTTGACTGTATTCTCAAGCTTGCGGTCATCCCTGTTGCTTGTGCACCTTTTCCTACCCAAATTCTTCCTTCCAGTCAACTTTGCATTTAATATGCTTTGATACAGCACTCTGTAAACAGCCACACCTTTCAGTAATGATCTTCTGTGACTTGCCCTCTTTGTGGAGGGCGTCAATGTTCGTCTTCTGGATCACTGCCAAGTCAGCAGTCTTCCCCATTATTGTGGTTTCAAAGAACAAGAGATTCCCAGAATTTATACTGTATGGATGGTCATTTATTGAAACTCAAATGTAAATATTCTAATATTTTGAGATACTGATTTTTGACTTTCATGAGCTGTAAGCTCTAATCATCAAAATTAAAACAAAAAAAACTTTTGAAATGTTTTACTTTACATGTAATGAATTTAAAATATATGAAAGTTTCACTTTTTGAAATAAGTTACAAGAAAAAATGAACTATTTCACGACATTCTAATTTATTGAGATGCACCTGTATATATGAAGACATTTGCACAAACCGATAACTCAGATTTTATTTATTTATTTTTATTTATTTTATTTCACGTTTTTTAATTTTTTTATTGCGCATTCCAAGTAATATCAAACTGCAGTTGGGTTGTTTTGATTAAGTAATAATAACTTAAACAAATAAAGGTAATTTACAAAATTAAAGTTCATTGACAGTAGGCCTATTTTTTTTACATATTAAAAGTTTGTTTTATAGCAAATGCATATAACTCCAACAGTAGTTTTTTGGCAAAAGCAGATAATTCCACATTTCATGTTTAAGAGTATTAAAAAAAAAAAAAAAAAAAACACTCGTTTTATCTTTGTAATCTCCTCAGATGACAATGTAGATGCCTGACAAATGTTGCTGTTGTGATCATAGACTGTATGGATGTGATTACACGCAATACACAGAGCTTTTCCCTCACCATTGTAACGCGCTGCTTTTGCAAATTTCTGTGAAAACGTTTCAGCTTTTATTTTCCTTTTACGCCCTGAAGAAGATATCACAGGCTCATCAAGTTTGTCGAAATTATCCATCCTCAATCACTTTTAGTCAGCTTTGACGACACCCCTCTCAGCTAGCACGTCTTTTCAAAGTGAACGTAGCCTTGTCACCTCACCTGAATACAGTGCGCTGATTCGCTAAAATGGACTTATTGGCTTCTGTTCAAAAACAACAAGGGTGCTTGTCGGCTTCTGCAGTAAAACGTGAACTCGCGATGCCTTGGAAGTAGACAATACCGGCTTTTTTGACAAAAGGTGTTTAGGGTCCAGATCACGCTATATGTGGAGAATAATGCATGGTAATCAGCTCTTTTTTATTTTTGTTTTATTTTATTTTTTTAAGTGGCGTTTATCAGTTTTGCAAATAAACTCTTCATATGTTCATTCATGCAAAACACCACATTAATAAAAGTGCACAAAAACATGTAGTAAAGGACAATCTCAGGAGGTAAAGCCTTTCTTGCTTTGTTAATATGTAATAGTTGTTTATCCATTGATGGGATGTACACCCACAATAAGAACATGCTGCTGTTTCTTTCACCTATGAATGACCATGACTGGTTGATCCTTTACACTCATTAAACCCATTCTGCCATTTAGTCATTAAAGGGTATGTCAAAAACATCCCTTTATTGTAGAAGGCACGTTTAAAGCATACTCAGAAGAACTAAGAGGATACCAGTGACAGTTCAAGGACTTATTTGACTATAGTGTAATTTTGTAGTATGCATAGAGGCCAGAATCAAATAAAATTCTGATTCAACATACTTTTTTTTATATAATGAACCTAGCAAAATTGCAACAGCAGAACTGATTTTTTGATAGCACTGTATGTGTTTCATAGAAACCCTAAATAAAAATTACTGTTATCTATAACAAAACTTTTCTTTAGCTGTACTGTAATCATTTTGGCAATTTCCAATTATAAACTTTTAAACAATTAACTGTAGTGAGAACGTACATTATTAATGCCTTTACTTTTGCAAATTATTAGGCCTGTAAATCCTGCATTGATATAGTCTGCCATGTATTCTGTATAGAAACAAATTAATTTAAACCATCAGCACTGAACACCACAAGTCTTCTGTTCAAGTCTCAGGGCGACAAAATATTTGTCCAGTTATTGTCCTACCTGCCTGTTATACATACTTTTGTGCAGAGTTTGGGACATGGCTGCTGTAGCGAGCTGAGCCAGAAGGTTATTAGCTGGTGTGGAAAACAGACATTCAGATTCTGTTAGAGATGTGCAAGCCAAAATGTAAAGACTTGCCAAAATACACAGAGACAGACAATGAGGTAAAACAAGTGTAAACATTGGCAGTGTTTTCAAAAGTTGGATGAATTTTATGGAATGTTTGTGTTTTAATTGACACAATAAAATTGTGAAGTTTCTTTTTGACAGATACGCTAAGTTAAAGTTCAAGTTAAAATTTACTATTTTAAACCCTTTATTTAAAGTAGTACAGAGGATAAGTGGCAATGGAGGATGAATGCATGGATGGATGGGTTAGGAAAATTTGTGTTTGTTTGGTATAGTTTATTTCTCTAAAATATGTTAATATAATAAAAGTTAATTTAACCCTCTGGTTGTGTTCGGACTCCTGTCACTCTTGTTGTGTTCCCGGTCAAAAATGACCGGACTCCAAACAACTGCTTATAAATCTGTCATTATGCTATATTATCACCAGATATTGGATTCAATCTTTTTGTCAACTTGTTTTCTTTCATTTAGGACTGGTTTTGTGTTTCTATTTGCATCTGATTAATCGTAGGCCTCATTTATCCGAAAGTAGGCAGCTCCTTTTTTGAGTGAAAAAATCATTTTTTATGAATAATTTTCACAATATGAGATAAAAAATTATGAAAATTGGCACTGTTTATCACACTAGTGTGCTTTAATGTTTAATCAAGAAGTTTGCTTTTAAATGCTTTTATTTTGTACAAAATTGCACAAAGTCACACTTGTCAAAAATGGCCGGCCATTGAAAGTGAATGGGGAAGAATGAAAGTAAGAGAAACATCCAGTGTTCAGGAGAATGTTGTGCTTGCAAACATAAAGGCCTTGGACCTGTGCGTGTGTGGATGCATGTATACTCACGCTATCACACTCACACACAGTCCTAAATGAAAGAAAACAAGTTGACAAAAAGATTGAATCCAATATTTGGTGATAATATAGCATAATGACAGATTTATAAGCAATTGATCGGAGTCCGGTCATTTTTGACCAGGAACACCACAAGTGTGACTTTTTGCAATTTTGTACAAAATAAAAGCATTTAAAAGCAAACTTCCTGAATAATCATTAAAGTACACTAGTGTGAGAAACAGTGCAAATTTTCATAATTTTTTGTTTAATATTGTGAAAATTATTCATAAAAAGTTTTTTTTCACTCAAAAAACGAGGAGCCTACTTTCGAATAAATGAGGCTTACGATTAATCAGATGCAAATAGAAACACAAAACCAGTCCTAAATGAAAGAAAACAAGTTGACAAAAAGAATGAATCCAATATTTACTGATAATATAGCATAATGACAGATTTATAAGCAGTTGTTTGGAGTCCAGTCATTTTTGATCGGGAACACAACAAGAGTGACAGGAGTCCGAACACAACCAGAGGGTTAAATTAACTTTTATTATATTAACATATTTAGAGAAATAAACTATACCAAACAAACACAAATTTTCCTAACCCATCCATCCATGCATTCATCCTCCATTGCCACTTATCCTCTGTACAGTTGTTTGGAGTCCGGTCATTTTTGACCGGGAACACAAGAAGTGTGACTAGGTGAAATAAAACCCACAAAAAAATAAGAAAATTCTAAAAAAATTAGTGAGAAGTACTTATACCCTATGTGCACAAAGTCAGTAAGTTTGAGTCCAATGCGATAACGTTAACTAGCATTTTCGGGAAAAAGAAAATATTTTTCGGGTCAATTTGACCCGAACACAACCAGAGGGTTTTAATCTTGAAAATTAGAGCTAATCAGGCTAAACGTCTTTAGAAATGAGCATGTCCTGAAACTTTCTTTGGAGGTGGTTCTTTACGTGGTTCTTGGCAAAAAAAACACTTTGCACTGAATGTCTCTATTTGCGGTGGAGAAATCATATTCTCTGTGACAACACTGACATGCATGAAGTAGATGTTTCCTTGGAAAACCTCACACTACACATCATTCCCATTTTCAGGAAAGAAACTGGATCCTTTTATTTGGGCAGACCAAGAATGGCACAAGAGCTGTTATAAAATGCTCATCTATTAAAAAAAAGGTTCTTTCCTGACCACTGCGACTCAATGGTAAGTCTAAATGGGAGTATCCCTTTCCAAGCTATGACGAAGTAGTATGTTTCGCTGGAGGGGACTTCTTGCTAGGTTGACCACGCAGTGACAGGACTAAACCTCCATCCCACTGGAACGCAGTGGCCACGCGCATATTGGGAGTGCTGAAAAGAATATAACGTCATCTGATGGTGCCCAGACAACATGCCAGTTTCTGGATTTGGGCCTTACCTCTCGATTGCCTGTTTTAACTGGGCCATCATGAAAATGACATGCCATCTGATGCAGATTCAGCCATTCATGCGATCTGCATGCTAATTATCCTTGTGCTCTGTGGGCATAGAGATCTTTGACCACATTTGCCACCATTTCCATGTTGTATAAGTGCTACATTGTCTTTACTACCCTGTCATGGACATTCATTCAGGCATAGTCTGGTTTATTTCCTTCCTTATAAACTTTGTACATTACCTGTGATGTGTATAAATCAACTAAATCTACAAATGTTAAAGCTTGTAAATTAATAAACAATTTGGTTCGTAATAATCAACCCTTTTTAACAATCCTTATAGCTTTATTTTGTAACATATATATTTAATTTATATTGGTTTTATATGTATGACCCCACACCTCCACACAATAAGTCATGTATGGAGTGCATAATACAATATATACTGTATATATAAAGTTTTTTTTTTTCATTCAAAATATGTTTTATTCTATTTAATATTGCAATGGATTTGGACATTTTTGTTTTTACATGATTAATATGTGGTTTCCAACATAATTTATGATCAATTATAACACCCAAACATTTATTATCATACACTCTTTCTATTTCCTCATTGTTAATCCTTAATATAACTTTATTGTTACTTTGTCAATTACTAAATATTATAAACTTTGTTTTACTTAAATTCAATGAAAGTCTGTTATCGTCAAACCATTTTTTGAAAACCATCAGTTCGTTTACCACTGTATTCAGAAGCTGTTCCAAATTTTTCCCCGAACAATAGAAATTTGTATCATCAGCAAACAAAATCATTTTTAATACTTTAGACACTTTACAGATATAATTCATGTACAGTTCAAACAATTTGGGTCCTAGCACCGAACCTTGCGGAACACCACAAGTAACTTTCATTAAATCTGATTTAACATTATTTATTTCTACAAATTGATATCTGTCATCGAGGTAACTTTTTTATCCAAGTAAAGGCTTTTCCTCTTATACCATATATCTCCAGTTTCATAATTAATAAGCCATAATCAATAGTGTCAAAAGCTTTTTTTTTAAATCTAGGAACACCCCCACAGTATATTCATTATTTTCCATTGAAGTAGAAATCTCTTCTACCAGTTCCATCACTGCCATTGAGGTCAACCTGTTTGTTCTAAAGCCATACTGATGATCACTCAATAATTTGTGTTTGTCTATAAAATTATCAAGCCAAATAATCCAATAATTTCTCTAAAAAAATTTGAGAACTGGGAAAGAAGAGAAATTGGTCTATAGTTGGAAAAAAGATGCCGATCTGCACTTTTAAAAATAGGAATAACTTCAGCTGTTTTCATATTACTTGGGAATATGCCTATTAAAAAGGACTGGTTACAAATGTGTGTAAATCGTTTTACTATATATTCTATATTTTTTATTAAAGACATGTCAATATCATTACAATCAGTGGAATATTTATTCAATATTTATAAAATTTTTAACAATGTCAAGCATTTCCTTTTCGTCAACTCCCTTAATAAACATTGAATAATCATTACTGGAAATATTCACTTCATCTATCCTATCCCCAGTTCTTTGCTCCATGATCTCTTTTGCTAAATTGTGCCTAATATTTACAAAATACTCATTAAATTAATTGACAATGTCATTCATTTTATGTATATTTAATTTATCATTATTAACAAAATAATTTGGGTAATCTACTTTTCCAGTATTCTTTTTAATTATAAAAAGTTAATTATAAAAAGAATTATACTTCCCATGTTGTTTGTATGTTATTCTTATGCTTGTCCAATAACTTATTATAATAGTCCTTTTTAATAAATCTTATAATGCTTATTAAATAATTTTATATATCTTATAATTATTTTCCGCTTGTTTAGTTCTAGTTGCTATAAATTTCCTGTATAATGCATTTTTCTTTTTACATGCTTTCTCTATTCCCTTAGTAATCCATGGTTTATCCTCATTGTTTTGCTTTACAATCCTCTTAGACAAACAATGTTTTCATATTTTTCAATTAATATGGTCAAAAAAGCATAATAAACTCTATTAGGATCTTTACTTACATAAACCTCACTCCAATTTTGATTCTTTAAGTCCTCACTGAGAGCAGCAATGACTTCTGGTGTTCTATGTCGAATTATTTTATAGCTATTTCCTTTTGTTTTGTTTTTTTCAAATACATTTTTAAAGATCGCAAAAACTGGAAGATGATCAGTCATATCATTTATAAATAATCCTCCTACTATTTTTCATTAAATTTTGTTTGTATATATATTGTCTATTAATGTAGCAGTATATTTTGTTATTCTACTAGGTTTTGTAATCACAGGAAAAATACCTTTACTATACAGTGTGTCAGTAAAATCTATGATCCTCTTATTTCCATTTGGATTCAACAAATCAATATTAAAATCTCCACATATAATTTGTACTTTGTTCTCATTCCATTTATCGAGCATACCAAATAATTTATTCATAAAGGTATCGGTACAAGTTCCTGGTGATCTATACACACAACTAATAATTATATTTTTAGATCTTTAAATATCGATTTCTAAAGTTACACATTCCATAATATTTTCTATAGTTACTGAGATACTTTCAATCAGATTGCATCTTAACACTGTGTCAACATTTACATTTACATTTAGTCATTTAGCAGACGCTTTTATCCAAAGCGACTTACAAATGAGGACAATGGAATCAATCAAAATCAACAAAAGAGCAAGTGCTATAACAAGTCTCGGTTAGCTTAATGCAGTACACGTAGCAAGGTTTGTTAGTTTTTTTTTTTAATTATATAATAAATAAAAAGAAAACAGATAGAATAGAAAAAGAATAGAGCAAGCTAGTGTTAGAGGCCTTTTTTGCGTTTGTTACTTGTATAATAAATAAAAAGAAAACAAATAGATAGAATACAGAAAGATTAAAAAAGCTAGTGATATATATATATATATATATATATATATATATATATATATATATATATATATACAGTGTCCTCCATAATATTGGCACCCTTGGTAAATATGAGCAAAGGCGGCTGTGAAAATAAATCTGCATTGTTTATCCTTTTTATCTTTCATTCAAAAAATTCACAAAATTCCAACCTATCATTGAAGTAAAACAATTGAAAGTGGGGAGAAAATCTCATTGTGAAATAAATGCTTTCTCTAGTTCATGTTGGCCACAATTATTGGCACCCAATTATTGCAACGTCATTTTCCCAGGGTAACAGAGTTTTCTCCTATAATGCCTGAAGAGTTTGGAGAACACCTGATAAGAGATCAGAGACCATTTTCTTCATACAGAATCTCTCCAGATCCTTCAGATTCACAGCTCCATGACGGTGCTTCTTCTCTTCAGTTCACCTCACTCATTTTCTACAGGGTTCAGGTCAGGGAACTGAAATGGCCATAGCAGAAGCTTGGTTTTGTGCCCAGTGACCCATTTTTGTGTTGTTTTTGAGGTTTGTATTTTGATTATTGTACGGTTGGAAGATCCAAACATGGCCCACTATAAGATTTCTAACAGAGTCAGTCACTTATTGATTTTTTTATCTGTTTGTTTTTGATAGAATCCATGATGCCATGTGTCCTAAAACAATGTCCAGACCTCCAGCAGAAAAATAGGCCCACAACATTAAAATACAGCAGTATATTTCATTGTACACATGGGGTACTTTTTATCCCTGTGTGCCAAACCATCTTGAGTGTTTGCTGCTAAAAAGCTAATTTTTTAGTTTCATCTGACCATATTTCATTTTAAGTTCCAGTCTTGTGTCTGAAAATATGCTGATTTTTTTGGATGAGTGAGGAGAATTTTTCTTGAAACTCCCAAACAACATTTGCTGTAGGTGCTGTTTGACAATTTTTTGGGGGTTTTCTGACCCCGAACTCAACTATTTTCTGCAATTCTCCAGCTGTGTTCCTTGGACAGCACTCAAACTCTCCTTCTCACTTTAGGACGATATAGCCACATCCTCTTCCAGACAGATTCGTAACATTTTTGCTGATTGGAAATTCTTAATTATTGCCCTGATGGTGGAAATGGGAATTTTCACTGCTCTATTGTTTACTCTTTTCTTAAAACCACTTTAATTTGTGAAGCTCAATTATCTTTTGCACATCAGAAATTATTTTTTGTTTTTTCTCATTGTGATGGATGATTAAGGGAATTTGGCCTTTGTGTTCCTCAATTTATAATCCTGTGGAACAGAAAGTCACAAATTCATGCTCCTAGTCACCATGGTGTGCTAAAAAAATGTAAATATGAATGGGAATATACTTCAGAGATATTTTACTCATAAGAATTTCTAGGGGTGCCAATAATTGATGGCCAACATGATTGGAGAAAAACATTTATTTCATCATGAGATTTTCTCCCCATTTCAATTGTTTTACTTCAATGATAGGTTAGAATTTTGTGAATTTTTCGAGTGAAAGATCAAAAGGATAAACAATGCAATTTATTTTCACAGACACCTTTTCTCACATTTATAAAGCACATTCACTTTAATGCCTTGAATTTCTTTTTTCTTTTTATCAACAGTTTTATTTATTTTCATACACAACATCACAACACTAATGGAGGGCACTGTTATATATATATATATTTTTTTTTTTTTTTTTTTTTTTTTTTTTGATGTGAATTGAGAGAGTTAGAGTAAGAGGGTCAAATAAAGATGGAAGAGACAGAGGTGTTTGCAGACTTTTTGCCGATTCTTGAAGATGGCAAGGACTCAGCTGCTCGGATTGAGTTGGGCAGATCATTCCACCAGGAGGGAACATTTAAAGTCTGTGAAAGTGGTTTTGTGCCTCTTTGGGATGGCACAATAAAGCGACATTCACTTTAATGCCTTGAATTTCTTTTTTCTTTTTTATCAACATTTTTATTTATTTTCATACACAACATCACAACACTAATGCCTTGCATTTTATAGCGATCAGCTATTGGTAGCCAGTGCAAATTGATAAACAGAGGTGTGATGTGCAGACTTTTTGGCTCATTAAAGATTAATCTTGCTGCCGCGTTCTGGAAAAGAGCATGGAAGACCTGCAATAGTCCAGCCTGGACAGAACAAGAGCTTGAACAAGGAGTTGTGAAGCATGTTCCGAAAGAAAGGGCCTGATCTTCTTGATGTTGAATAAAGCAAAATGTACTTACCATGTAACTAAGTTATGGAACAGCCTGTAATTACAGTTTGTAATTATGTAGATGTAATAGGCAGCTACTGTTACACATATGTAACATACCGAGTCTGTTACACAGCTACTTTTACACTTAAGTACAATCTTGATACACTTTATTTTAAGTATCTTATGCCTGTGTAATATTCTGTAATTTTAATGTAATTAGAAAGGTATTACATGTATTTAAGCTGTGTACTGGTGGGTTAAATCAAACTAAGGTACAGCTGGATAAGGTGTACAGTATAGATACACATGAAGTACACTCAAAAAGTAGCCATTGATAATATCTAAACATGTATCCAAATCCAAATGTAATAAAATTATTTTATATGTGATGACAATTTCTTAGCAACTAGGGATTGTTACATAGAGCTATACAGGCATCCAGTGGCTATAATGGTATCACAGATAATAAACTGTGCAAAATGTTTTATCTTAACAGTCAATTTACAAATAGGCCTAATGTGTTCAGATTTGTGGAACTCACAATGCACTGAATTTCCACAAATTATTGTCGTTACTATGACAACCAATTTGGATGTGACAAGAAACTGATGTCTGAAAAATAAATTATATATAATCTATATACAAATATAATTTGTAAATGTATCAATGTTGTTATTTAAGATTTTAGTGTTTACATAATCAGTTTTGTGTTATTTTGTATGTAATCTTAATTATTTTGTTTGGGTGTGGGTGTGGGAGTGGGGGGGGAGCACTAATAGGGATTTCGCCTAGGGCGTCAAAATGGCTAGAAATGGCCCTGTGTGGAACAGTAGCTGCCTATTACATGTATATAAATACAAACTGTAAGTATAGGCTGTTCCATAACTTAGTTACATGGTAAGTACATTTTGTTTAATGTAAGTACAACGGCTACTACTAAGTACCTAACTAGGTAATTAATCTGTATTATGGACACCTTAAAATAAAGTGTTACCTAATTATGTAATTTTTGCAATTATGATTGCCAGAATCGCCCAGAAATTTGCAAAATGAATCTCAAATCCTTTCACTTTTTTTTGTCACTATATATGGGACTTCGTATGGTACATTAACAGCAACCACAACAGATCTTGGAAAGATATAAACTCCAATGTACACACCAAAACTAAAGATAACAAGCCCAAGAGGAAATGGATGCAGAGTACTTGGAGTGAGCTAAGTGCTCTAGTACTCCATAATTTCTGTTATCTGCATCTCTATCTATCCATCCATCCAGCCTAACGCATCACAGGTTGGCCATGGGACAACACGATAAGGTGTGAAAGAGCAAACAGTAGGAAATGTTCGGATCATGACAGAAAGCTGCCAGTTATTGCCAACTCTTGCTAACAATCCATTGTGTTTTGCCACACTTCCCTGAAATAAAACCCCAGTGCTAATGTTGCTTCCTCACAAATAATGGCCCACATGTGTGGGTGTGCTGAGTGGGAACGCTGCCCATTCGGAGCACTGTCAGGCATGCTATAAATTTACCCGCTTGTTTTTTAAGTGAATTGGCCAGATGTGCGCATGGAGTTGGATAAACAGCTCATTATAATATTTATTTTCCATATGCTGTATGAGAAGGTATATTGCTTCTATGAAACCACAGAATTATGAGGTGCCACCTCACCTGCCCTCCACTGCTTTCCGACAATGCACTATGAATATATGCATGAATATTTTAACAGGACTCATCCGTTCGAGGGAGATTTCTTCACATGGGTCACGATGATATTATCCACAGTGGTGACGGAAGGTCTACAAAAGCACACATTGTGAAAAGTCTAGCTTAAATGCTCTCTTTACTTTTGCTTGATGAGAAGAACCCTGCTGTCTGTTTCATATGCACACTGCTGCTAATGGCATAACTGTAACATATTAGACATGACACTTTGTCCTTCCATGAAAGCTTCAGCTGTGAGCCTCGTCCCATTTTACAAATACATTTTAATGCTTGGATTAAAGGGTTAGTTCACCCAAAAATGAAAAAATGTCATTAATTACTCACCATCATGTCGTGCCAAACCCGTAAGACCTTCGTTCATCTTCAGAACACAAATTAAGATATTTTTGATGAAATCTGAGAGCTTTCACACCCTCCATAGAGAGCAATGCAACTGAAATGTTCCCAGGTCCAGAAACGTAGTGAAGACATCATTAAAATAGTCCATGCGACATCAGTGGTTCAACCGTAATTTTATGAAGCTATGAGAATACTTGTTGTGCACAAAGAAAACAAAAATAATGACTTTATTCAACAACTCTTCTCCTCCTCGTCGAGTGACACATGCAAAGAGACTTGTTTCAGAAATCTACCTTTGCCCAGAGATTTTACACAAGTCTTTCACTATGTGTAAATTACTGAAACCAATAACACATATATAACACATATAGCCATAACACATACAGTATAATTTCTAAAAATAAATAAATAAAAATAGAAAATGTAATCAAGATTAAATGTTTTAATAAATTGACAGCCCTACATCAAAGTGCACCAAGTCATGAATAATGCCAACTCACACTGAATGAGCAAATATCTCATGCCATATTACAAGTATGCTGTCTCTCTTTGATTTAATTTTGGCCTGGGCCACAGAGAACTTTTGAGATTAATGTGCATTAATTAAAAATGCATAAGTAACTAATTGCAGACCATGTCAGTACAGTGTGCTAATTTGCAAAGTATTATTTTGTCATAACAGGATAAATGGTAAAGGTCAGCAGGCAGGTTTTTTTATGCTTTAATGTCACACTGACCGCAGATAAGAACACTAGCTGTGCAGTATGAAACAGTCACAGGTTGTGTGGGCTCTGTTCCAAATCCTGAGTGCAATTGTCTGCTATTGCCCAAACCATTTATGTCAACTATAATGGAACCTCATAAGTGACTTATTTCGAACAATTATAGACAGTTATACTTTGTATCATGCAAATGCTTGAACAGCTTTTCAGAATTTTAGTAGAACATAGAAATGGATCTGTTGAACCTTAGTGAAGAAAAAAACATTTTAAATAAAAATAAATTTTATATAAAAGTAAGAGAACAAGTAAAGGTTTTCACCATCCATCAGACATCCATTCACCATTACAGACTAATAACAGCAAATAATCTTGATTAACCATTAAGATCTGACAGGTTAAAAGCAAACCCGATGTCACTCCATTATTAAAGAGGTCAAACCCTGGACAAATATTGTTTTTAACCAGAATTACTGTTTACAGCATTAACTGAGAACAAATCTTTAGCTTGCACTCTTTAATGACAAATTTTATCAAATCATTGTTCCACTATACCTTAATTTTAGTTTTAATAAATGACCCTAGAGTAGCTTGTGTGTAGTTTATGAATCTGAAAGCGAATTCTTGGAATTTCAACACTTAGCAGAGTGCAGTCTTTCCTGAATTGTATTTGTTTGCAACATTCTGTATAGGCATATTTGAGGCAGTTAGGGAACATCTGTAGTAAATGTTACGCAGGGATCCCCACACTAATGAATGCTCACAAGCTATTTCTGTTTCACTTATCTCAGTGGGACACCGGAGCGTCCACACCATAATCCCATGAAAGAATAAATGTTTTATGTGTTTTTGTGTAAAAACTTGAGTGCATGTGTATCGCCAGAGTGTCTGTGGGCCACACAGAGAGTAGTTGCTGGAGTTTGACACCTCCCTATTTATTAGAGTCTGTCTCTCCTGTGGAGCTGCTATTATTCCATGCATTTCTGCTTATAGTGGCAACACTAATATTAGATCAGCTGGTGATTCCGGTTGATAGAAAATGTTTTATGCATGTTAAAATAATGGCTTGGTTTGTCTAGCCATAAAGTCTTTGTAATTTGGTGAAGTTCCAATTTTCACTGTTCCAAATTTCACTGCTTTTTAATTAATGGGATCAGGTTACTCGTAAAATGTATCCAGCACTATTGCACACAGCATTGCAAAGGTTACATACTTTTTTTTGGATATTAAAATGTTTTCTCGTATTGTAGTATAATATGCAAAAAGTAAGCCATTTGTAAGTTAATATCAACTTTAGGGATAAAACCATTACTGGTTTTGTTTGGTGATAAACCATGTTAAAAACTCCCAACAGTTAGTATTACCATTTCATATTTTAATTATCATTAAAACTGTATTTGATGATTGCGATTTGAAAAGCTTGTGGTACAGCGTTAAAGCTAGTAACAGTCTCACCCAGGCACGAAATGCAGCATAGGTCTCCTTTAGTGTGAAAATATGATGGAAGGCAGAGTGTTGAGAGAAATTATATGAAATAATGTATGAATGAATGAAGTCTATGAATGCATAAGGGGGAACTGACTCTTCAAAAAGTTTTGATAGCATTTGCTTTTCATCTTCCCTCTGTGTAATGCCTAATAAAGTAGTGTTAAGAGTGCAGCACTGCTTTGTTTACAGTGGTTACTGTGAAACAGCTTTATTTCTGCTGTTCCATACGCGCCACCTTCTGTCACACAGTGGATTTAATTTTCATTTAACTTCTTAGGCATTCTTGTTCAGACCGATGTGAACATTGCACCAAATTGTTGTTATAAATCCCAAATGGCAGATGAAAAACAAGCTAATGTGCATTCAAAAAATCTCAGCACTTATACAGCTAATTAGGAAGCCTATGTAGAATGATAGTGATAGTGAATGATAGTTTTATAGCAGATAAAATGCCTATAATTTATCATTTTGACTTGTCCTATTCTTAAAAACAATTTAAAGGCTGAAATGTGAGGTTTGTTTGATTGTTTATTAATTTATTTAGTCAATATTTATTTATGTGTTTACTTATTTATTATCATTATTAATGTTATTATGCAAACAAAAAGTTAATGTTTAAACAAAAAGTGTGCATAGTGTGCTAATTTCATTTTTTAGTTTTATAGTTTTTTGATATAAAACTTGGTGAAATGATTTTTTGATGACACTTGGTGTGTACGAGCACTTTTTGAACACAAAGCAAAATTTAACAATACCATGAGAATATTGATAAACATGATCTTTTTGGTCAGTATAATTGTGATACCATTTCAATTTTCATATCATTTCATCTCTAATCCACTAAAAAAAAATCTAAAACCCTGTAGCTGTTACGGTGCACACACGAGGGAGGATCAGGAACACGGAGACGAGGACGGAAACTCAAATAATGGTATTTAATAACATCAAGGTAGGACATCAGGACAGGGCAAGACAAGGCATGACTTACATGGACAGAAACACCGGGGGAATAACGAGTAGACCAGACCAAATCAAAGTGAACAGACATGACTATAAATACACAGGTAAATCAAAGATAATTAGACAAACAGGGCTGGACAAGGATAAACTCATAATGACACTTAATGAGGACAGGAAACAAACCAAATAAGGACACAAGAGGCGGGAACACATGACACACACGACAGAGGACGTAACAGTAGTGCTGTCAACACATTGGCATGTTGTGGTATAAACCGTTTTCCAACCAATGGATGGGGGAGTGTTTGAAACCTGTCTATAACATTAATTATCTGCATCTCTGCAAGTGTGTCTGAAATGTCCAAATTCTTAATGATACAGTGGGTAAACAATACTAGGATGACATACCACAAAACTATATGCACATCATTTTAAGGTCAGTGTTACCACACAAATTTGGGGTCAGGTTCACCATGTTTTTGTGGTTAACACATTTAATCCCACCGGTCACAATAGTGACCGTCAAAAAGGTTTTCATTTATAAAGCTCTAAAAACCTTACTGACTGATGTTTTAGTGCACTTCCTGCAAATATGGAAAAAAAATAAAAGGTCTAAATTAAATATGTGCAGTTTGACATGATTAGTGCAAATTGCCACATGACCAGAGCAGTTTATTTCCTGTTTGCACCTTGAGAAGATGATGACTGCATCAAAGCTCCAAAATGAAAGGCTAGTAAAGTATGGTAACATAAAGATATGACAAAGATTTTTGGTACACATTATCTTTATTCCCCACCCGTGTTGATGGTCTCAATAGTGACCGGTGGAATAACAGTGAACTTAGGTATACAATATAAATCCAATTGCAGTTGCTAGCAGGGGCGAGGCCAGAAATGTTTAAGTGGGTGGGCCTACATAAAACCAGGTGGGCAAAGTAGCGTATGAAAGCTGCATATCAAATTGCCAACAGAAAATACAGAACGGTTCAATAGGCTACACAATACTTATAAATGTGCGATTTGTGAACAAAACGTTTTGATTTTTTTCCTTGAAAATATGTCACAAATCACAGTGGAGCTATAAATATATAGCCTAGATTATTTTTGGCAGCAGTTACAGAAACATTTTTACATAAATATTCTGATTTGACCGTGAGATTATAGCTTCGATATTTGACCTATTTATGATATTTGGTTACAATGACACTATAGTTCTTATTTCTGCCAGGAATGCAAAATCAATCGTAGTAAGGATATTTTGAATAGAATAACAAGACCCAAGCCTGTACATATTCAATCGCGTTTGCTTACATTTATTTTTCGCTACACAACATGCAAACATTTACTCCAAAAGTGTGCACATTATGTATTCACACGTTTACCTCGTATTTCTTTAAATAGAATAGAACCATAATTTCTCACAGAAAAAAACATTCTCTGCCAATCCATCAGTCAATATTGCGTGGTCATACTTCCCATTGATTAACATTAATTTTAATTTCAACATTTACTAATACATTATTAAAATTAAAAGTAGGCTATCTCTAATTCGTACCTGAGCTAACAAAAATAACACTGAACAGTTGTATTTTTATTAGGCTAACTAACGTTAACAAATATTAATTAATGCTGTAACAAATGTTGGTCATTGTTAATGCATTCACTAACGTTAACAAAAGTAAGTTTATTGTAAAGCATTACCTCAGTCTGGAACAACGATGCTTCGCAGGTGATATCATAATCAGCGTCTCTGTCAGTTTGCATTCAAATGAGAGTAACATCGAGGACAGTATAAAACTGCAAATGTGCAGAACAGTATCTAGCACAACATTTGTGTGTTTCTTTCTTCAAAGGACACAACTATTTAGCGGATAATGTGATGCTTCAAATATGTTTGGCTCAGAAGTTTCTGATCTATAAATCCATCACCCGCAGGTGGTCTGACTTCATTTGTAGACGGTCTGGATACAGTGCTAAGACTTTCATTTGGGTTATCCAACATATACTTTTTAAAGACTGGATGATGTTTGTTTCACTATTTTGAATTAAAATTTTCCAGTTCAACACTATTTTCAAATGCGCGCATGTCCTTACATCTAAACATAATTATGGGTGGGACTAACAGAAACTGACGAATCATCGATTTTACAAGCATATGGTGTGAACCTATAGGACAAGGGAAAATTAAGAAACTGTCTGTAATTGACCATGAAAACTCATGTTAAATATATATTTAGACTAAATATATAAAGTTATAGTCAAGTCAAGTCAAGTCAAGTCACCTTTATTTATATAGCGCTTTTAACAATACAGATTGTGTCAAAGCACTTAACAGTATCAAGTTGGAGGATAGAGTGTCAGTAATGTATAATAATAAGATTAAACACTCAATTTTCGGTTAAGGGCATTTCATTATTGAATTCGGAGATGTCATTGTCTAGCTAAGTTTAGTTTAAATAGTATCTGTGAAATCAAATTTACGATAATCGCTAGAAATTAAGTGTCCCCAACTGAGCAAGCCAGAGGCGACAGCGGCAAGGAACCAAAACTCCCTCTGTGACAGAAAGGAGAAAAAAAAAACCTTGGGAGAAACCAGGCTCAGTCGGGGGGGCAGTTCTCCTCTGGCCAGGATACTATTGTTTATTCATTGTTTACTTATTGTTTTAATTAAATTTTTAAATGTATAAATGTATTATATTTCTATTTTTATATTGTTGCAATTTCTAACAATAATAGTATTATGTAGTTAGGTATTTTATTATTATATTTTTAATTATTTGTTTTATTTTTAGTTTTATTGTATTTTAGTCGAGGTCTTCACTGGGGATATGTCTCTGGGGCTCATCGCTGACGATCAGGTCAGACATCATCTCCCGGCGCCGATCCACCATCTGATCCGGACACGGACTGAGAAACAGAATAAGAAAGAAACAACTATTAGCGTAGATGCCAATCTTCTTACGATGTAACAAGTACATCGTGTGTTATGGGGAGTGTTCCCGGTTCCGGTTGGTCTAATTAATGCAGCCTAACAATCCTTTAACGGATTTGAATAATAGAAGTGTATTAGTGTGTTAGGTGTATGTCAGGTTAAAGAGGTGGGTCTTTAATCTAGATTTAAACTGACAGAGTGTGTCTGCCTCCCGAACAGTGTTTGGTAGATTGTTCCAGAGTTTTGGTGCTAAAAAGGAAAACGATCTGCCGCCCGCAGTTGATTTTGATATTCTAGGTATTATCAAACGGCCAGAGTTTTGAGAACGCAGCGGCCGTGGAGGACTATAATGCGATAAGAGCTCACTCAAGTACTGAGGAGCTAAACCATTCAGGGCTTTATAAGTCATTAACAAGATTTTAAAATCTATACGATGTTTAGTAGGGAGCCAGTGCAGTGTTGACAGAACTGGGCTAATGTGGTCATACTTCCTGGTTCTAGTAAGAACTCTAGCTGCTGCATTTTGGACTAACTGTAGTTTGTTTATTAAACGTGCAGAGCAACCACCCAGTAAAGCATTACAATAATCTAACCTTGAGGTCATAAACGCATTAATTAATATTTCTGCATTTGACGTTGAGAGCATAGGTCGCAGTTTGGATATGTTTTTGAGATGGAAGAACGCAGTTTTACAGATGCTAGAAACATGGCTTTCAAAAGAAAGATTGCTATCAAACAGCACACCTAGGTTCCTGACTGATGAAGAAGAAGAATTGACAGAGCAGCCGTCAAGTGTTAGACAGTGTTCTAAGTTATTACATGTGGGGTTTTTAGGTCCGATAATTAACAGCTCTGTTTTTTCAGAATTTAGCAGTAGGAAATTACTCGTCATCCAGTTTTTTATATCGACTATGCATTCCGTTAGTTTCTCAATTTGGTGTGTTTCACCAGGCCGTGAAGAAATATAGAGCTGAGTATCATCAGCATAACAGTGAAAGCTAACACCATGTCTCCTGATAATATCTCCCAAGGGTAACACGTAAAGCGTGAAAAGCAACGGCCCTAGTACTGAGCCTTGAGGTACTCCATACTGCACTTGTGATCGATATGATACCTCGTCATTCACTGCTACGAACTGATGGCGGTCAGATAAGTACGATTTGAACCATGCTAAGGCACTTCCACTAATGCCAACAAAGTTTTCTAGTCTATTCAAAAGAATGTTGTGATCGATAGTGTCGAACGCAGCGCTAAGATCCAGTAGAACTAATAGAGAGATACAACCACGATCAGATGATAGAAGCAGATCATTAGTAACTCTAATGAGAGCAGTCTCAGTACTATGATACGGTCTAAATCCTGACTGGAGATATCATTTTTCTCTAAGAAGGAATATAATTGTGAGGATACTACCTTTTCTAGTATCTTTGACAGAAAAGGAAGATTTGAGATCGGTCTGTAATTAACTAGCTCTTTGGGGTCAAGTTGTGGTTTTTTAATGAGAGGCTTAATAACAGCCAATTTGAAGGTTTTGGGGACAAATCCTAATGACAATGATGAATTAATAATAGCCAAAAGAGGATCTATGACTTCTGGAAGCAGCTCTTTTATTAGTTTAGATGGAATAGGGTCTAACATACATGTTGTTGGTTTAGATGATTTAACAAGTTTATACAATTCTTCCTCTCCTATAGTAGAGAATGAGTGGAATTGTTCCTCAGGGGATCTATAGTGCACTATTTGATGCGATACTGTAGCTGACGGCTGCATGGTTACAATTTTATCTCTGATAGTATCGATCTTGGAAGTAAAGTAGTTCATAAAATCATTACTGCTGTGCTCTTGGGAAATGCCAACACCTGTTGATGCTTTATTTTTCGTTAATTTAGTGACTGTATTGAATAAATACCGGGGGTTATGTTTGTTTTCTTCTAGAAGAGACGAAAAGTAATCAGATCTAGCAGTTTTTAATGCTTTTCTGTAGGATAGGATACTTTCCCGCCAAGCTAAACAAAATACCTCTAGTTTTGTTTTCCTCCAGCTGCGCTCCATTTTCCGGGCTGCTCTCTTTAGAGTGCGAGTGTGCTCATTATACCACGGTGTTGGACTCTTTTCCTTAATCTTCCTTAAGCGTAAAGGAGCAACTGTATCTAAAGTGCTAGAAAAGAGAGAGTCCATAGTCTCTGTTACATCATCAAGCTGTTCTGAGCTGTTGGATATGCTGAGGAATTGAGATAAATCAGGAAGATTACTTAGAAAGCAATCTTTTGTGCTAGAAGTGATGGTTCTACCATACTTGTAACAAGGAATAGAATTTACAGTTTTAGCTATATGGAGTTTACACAAGACAAGAAAATGATCTGATATATCATCGCTTTGCTGCAGAATTTCAACACCACTAACATCAATTCCATGTGACAGTATTAAATCTAGAGTATGATTTCGACAATGAGTAGGTCCTGAAACGTGTTGTCTAACCCCAATAGAGTTCAGAATGTCTATGAATGCCGATCCTAATGCATCTTTTTCATTATCGACATGGATATTAAAATCGAATAGTGAAATAAGACGTTTATAATTAGCCTATTATAGTTTAATAAATAACATCCATTTGGAAAATTACCAACTTTTCATTGGGTGGGCCACAGCTGAAAGTGGGCTTTGCCACTGGTTGCTAGTGAAAATGACAATCCAATGTTGCAATGACAAAATATTGCACTAAAAAAAAAAATCTAATGTTACAAAAAAATTACAATAATTATGTTGTAATACTCATAGCATTAATATAAAAATGTGATGTTATATTTTACAAAAATTAAAAATTTTGAAATGCGCTGATGGTTGAATGTTTTTGTTTTTTTATCTCAGTGTTCCTATCAATGTTGCATAAGGTTTTTTTATGCATAATAGTAACCCTAGAATGTGATCAAACAGTTTAAAATAGCTGGGCTAAGATATATAACAAGTTTTATGACTGCATAAATATGTTATTTCAGTACACACATTATCCCACCGGTCACAATTGTGACCGAACATAAAACCCAATTTTTCACACACTTTTCCCAAAAAAATTCAGAAAATAATTATTGATTATTTCAAAGGGTTACTTATGACACATCATTTGGATATTTTCATGTCTGGGAAAAATGTGGGTTTAAACGGGTTAATGTTACTATGTCATAGGCCAAAGAGAACAAGTGTCAAAGGACAACTGACAAAGGACAATTAACAGAGTGTACTTCATCAGTGCAGACACTTCACACTTCCGGCTTCGCTACTGTTCGGACACTCTTGCTTATTGCTCTGCGCTTTGCTCCCTATTTTTGTTTTTTTCTCAGATCTCTCTAAGATTTTAACTTCAGCAGATCAGCACAGTGCTCAAACAACACATTTTTTGGAAAAAGAGGACTCTTTGCCTCCCACTGCCAGCAGTTTACATTCCGGAGACAGAAAAATACAGCTGTCTACATTCAAACAGACGAGAGAAAATGCCTCTAGTGGAATCTACTTGCTGCATGAACTGCCACAAAATTCTACAAAGGATTGCGGTTCTTGAAACAAAGTTACTTGCTGGACTTCCAAAACAGATGGAACATACAGCAGATGGTCACCACGGACCCCCTCAGCATACAGCCGGTGAGTCCTGTGAATCTAGTGAATCTCAACAGTTTATACCAAGTGTAGAGGAACAAGCCGAAACTGATCGACGGTCTAATCGATGGCACAAACAGGGAGCGAGACCCAAAGGCTCTCGAGACATCAGATTGTCACGAGTATCTCGTATTGCTGCTGTAGCATCCTCTACCCCAGATACGGCTATGACAAGACTTGTAAACACTGGTATTCTACAACCCCCTATACATCTTGAAAACAGATTTGAAGCATTGATGAATGTGGATGAGGAATCCCAAAATGTGACAAAACTTGGATCGAATCAGCCAGCAGCTAACATTGCTACTAACCGGCGCACAATGTCGAGCAGACAGCGGCATTCAGCTCAGAGCGCAGCCGAGCCCAGGACTCTGATAGTGGGTGACTCTATTATTAGAAACATCAGTAGCAGGACTACAACTAACTGCTGCTTTACTCAAGCAACCGTCTCTGATGTGAACAAGGAACTTCAGAACATTGTGATGAAGCACAAGACTGCAAATCGAGTCATCATCCATGTGGGGAAGAATGATATTCGGAAAGGGCAGTCAGAACTGCTTAAGCAAGATTTCAGTGAACTCTTTGAAACACTTCAAAGACTTGAAGTTCAGTCGTTCATCAGTGGACCACTCCCAGCAAGGGGAACTAACATGTTTTCACGGTTGCTTGGGCTAAATACATGGCTACAAAGAACCTGCAGTACAAAAGGAGTCAACTTCATCGACAACTTCAATATTTTCTGGGGCCACAGACAACTGTTTAAACTGGATGGCCTCCACCCAAACAAACTTGGTACAAGAGTGCTAAAGGACAATTTATTTTTCTTCGGTGGTGTGTGCCAATCCACTCACACACTCACCTGAACAGAATATGAGTGACCACAGGACTTCATATCAGCTTCCTAGTCATCATGTGGTTGAAGAATCCCACAAGGACACTGATAACGCCACGCAGCCAAAACAAGCATTGCTCATGGACATCCCGGCTGAGCCCCGCCCACAGAGCTCATCACATGCAGACTGTGATGTATTACAACAGCTCCAAGACTCAACACCCAAGGACGACTTTCTGGAAAACAGCCTGGGAAGCCAGGACAACACATCACAGTCACCGGAAACACCAGAGCTAGAGCCCCGCTCAGCAGACACACTATCCCTCTCTCCAGCATCTCCACTTCTAAGCTTTTCACAGAAAATGGAGGAACTGGTGTATGCTGGGACCAAACTCTCTGTAAGCCCCCAGATATCAACAAAAAAACGGCGGGCCCCCCAACCACCAAAGACTGCAGGCCCAGCTCTCCCTCCTCCTGTGAGAGCTCTCCGACCGCTGCCACAACGCCAGGGCCCAAACCCTCCTCCATCGGCTGTAGGTGAACCAAAAACAACTGATAACAGCTCTCAGTGATATGTGTCGGGTCCCCGCTTTATTAAAAGCAACATTCACAAATGTTTACAAAACAAGCGGGAACCCAGTATGCCTGTAGCCTTCTCTATTTCTGTTTTATCATGTGATAGAAAGTCTAAGGCCTTCTCAAGCCATACGGCTGACCCATCTAATCTGCGGCCTGTAATGCATCAATCTAAGATTGCTGTAGAGACAGAATGTAATTCCATCAAGTTAGCATTTTTAAACATTCGCTCACTAAAAAATAAATCATTTGTGATCAATGATTTAATAACCACAAACAACCTGGGTTTTATGTTTCTAAATGAAACATGGCTTGAAGACAGCTGCAGTGCAACAGTCCTAAATGAAACAGCCCCTCCTAACTTTAATTTTATAAGTGTCTGCAGGATTGTTAGGAGAGGTGGAGGTGTAGCTGCTCTATTTAAAGATGTTTATCAATGCAAGCAAGTGTCATTTGGTCAGTACTTGTCTTTTGAATATCTAGGTATTGTGCTGAAAGGTGCCCCACGCATTCTGTTTATCATCATTTACAGGCCTCCAAAATACTCTCCAGCCTTTGTTGAAGAGTTCACAGAACTGTTATCAATGATTTCCTCAGAGTTTGACTGTTTTGCTATTGCAGGGGATTTTAATATTCATATAGATAATGCTGAAATCAAAACTACAAAATAAATTATAACTGTTTTAAACACATTTGACCTGATTCAGCATGTGCATGGACCAACACACAATCGTGGACACACTCTAGATTTACTCATCAGTAGAGGTCTAAACATTTCATCCATTGTTATTAAGGATGTAGCACTGTCTGATCACTTCTGTATTTTCTTTGATATACTGATCTCTGTCACCACTGAATCTAGATCTGTCTCTGTCAGAAAGAGATGCATTAATGAGAACACTAGTGTGCTATTTATGGAGGCTATATCTTCAACACCATGCATTTCTGCAGACTCTGTTGATCCTCTCCTGGATTCATTTAACTCAAAAGTTAAGAATGTTATTGATGATATAGCTCCGATAAAGGTCAGCAAGAAGACAGGCAGACAAAAATCAGTTTGGAGAAAATCAACAGCAGTTCAGAATATGAAAAGGCAATGCAGAAAAGCTGAGCGGATGTGGCGGAAGACGAAACTTGAAATTCACTATAGCATCTATAAAGACAGCCTTCATGCTTTCAATGTGGAACTAGCCACAGCTAGACAGACCTTCTTCTCAAACCTTTTAAACAGTAACTTAAACAACACTCGTACTCTTTTTGCTACTGTTGAGAGACTGACAAACCCCCCAAGTCAGATTCCTAGTGAAATGCTCTCCGACAGCAAATGCAATGAGTTTGCTTCCTTCTTTTCAGAGAAGATCAGTAATATCAGAAAGGAGATTGGCACATCTTCCTGTAATACAGAGGTCACACAGATTCGACCGCAATCTCAAAAAGAAGTGACTATGTCTGTTTTTGAAACAACTGATAGCAAAATTTTGGAAGAAATAGTACAGCATCTTAAATCGTCAACCTGCTATCTCGACACACTTCCTACATCTTTTTTCAAAAGTGTGCTTAACAGTTTGGAAGTAGATCTCTTGGAAGTGGTGAACACCTCACTTATTTCTGGAACTTTTCCAAACTCCCTGAAAACTGCAGTTGTTAAGCCCCTTCTGAAAAAGCGCAATCTTGATAGCACCATGTTGAGCAACTATAGACCAATATCAAATCTTCCTTTCATAGGTAAGATTATTGAAAAGATAGTTTTTAATCAGCTGAACAACTACTTAAACTCAAATGAATACCTGGATAATTTTCAATCTGGTTTCCGTGTGCATCACAGCACAGAGACAGCACTCATTAAGATAATAAATGATATTCGCTTTAATTCTGATTCTGGCAAAATATCAGTGCTGGTACTGCTAGATCTTAGTGCTGCGTTTGACACTGTCGATCATAACATACTTCTAGAGAGACTGGAAAACTGGGTCGGGCTTTCTGGGTTGGCACTCAAATGGTTCAGGTCATACTTAGAAGGGAGAGGTTATTATGTGAGTATAGGAGAGCATAAGTCTAAGTGGACGTCCATGACATGCGGAGTCCCACAAGGCTCAATTATTGCACCGCTCTTGTTTAGCCTGTATATGCTCCCACTAAGTCAGATAATGAGGAAAAACCAAATTGCCTATCACAGCTATGCTGATGATACCCAGATCTACCTGGCCTTATCTCCAAGTGACTATAGCCCCATTGACTCCCTCTGCCAATGCATTGATGAAATTAACAGTTGGATGTGCCAAAACTTTCTTCAGCTAAACAAGGAGAAAACTGAAGTCATTGCATTTGGAAACAAAGATGAAGTTCTCAAGGTGAATGCATACCTTGACTCTAGGGGTCAAACAACTAAAAATCAAGTCAGAAATCTTGGGGTGATTCTGGAGACAGACCTTAGCTTCAGTAGTCATGTCAAAGCAGTAACTAAATCAGCATACTATCATCTCAAAAACATTGCAAGAATTAGATGTTTTGTTTCCAGTCACGACTTGGAGAAACTTGTTCATGCCTTTATCACCAGCAGGGTGGATTATTTTAATGGTCTCCTCACCGGCCTTCCAAAGAAGACCATTAGACAGCTGCAGCTCATCCAGAACGCTGCTGCCAGGATTCTGACTAGAACCAGAAAATCTGAGCATATCACACCAGTCCTCAGGTCCTTACACTGGCTTCCAGTTACATTTCGGATTGATTTTAAAGTACTTTTACTCGTTTATAAGTCACTCAATGGCCTAGGACCTAAATACATTGCAGATATGCTCACTGAATATAAACCTAACAGACCACTCAGATCATTAGGATCGAGTCAGTTAGAAATACCAAGGGTTCACACAAAACAAGGGGAGTCCGCTTTTAGCTATTATGCCGCCCGCAGTTGGAACCAGCTTCCAGAAGAGATCAGATGTGCTAAAACATTAGGCACATTTAAATCCAGACTGAAAACTCATCTGTTTAGCTGTGCATTTGTTGAATGAACACTGTGCTACGTCCGAACTGACTGCACTGTATTTTATGTATAATCATATTCTATTTAACTGTTTTAAATTTCATTTTAAATCAATTTCTATAACTTTTTAAAATTCCTTGTTTTTATTATTTTTAATTCCTTGTTTTTATTGCTGTGAATGACTATTTCACTTTCTTTTATGTAAAGCACTTTGAATTACCACTGTGTATGAAATGTGCTATATAAATAAACTTGCCTTGCCTTTCCTTTGTCAATTTCAGTGCGTTCTATGAAAATATGGGAATTGGGGTGCGAACATTACTTTTGTAATTCTATCAAACTAGTGGTATGCTCTTAACCTTCAATAAAACAGAACCAGTTCTGTTGGTTGTTCACTTTAGAGGCCTTGTGAATTCCAAATGAATGAAATATGCATCTAGTTTATTGTTTTTTTTACACAATCTCTCTTTTCTCGTTCCTGTCTCTTGGACTGTCGTACCAGCCTCTTTTATTCTTGTTTCTATACCCCCTGCAGATGAGGATACAATACTCAATCCCTCTTTAGTAGCTCTTAATTTAGTGAGGTGCCAGTGGGACTCAGAGAAATGCCCGTCACTAAAGGAACTGCTCCATGGCAACAGAGACCCTCCCTAGATCATAATCCACTAATCCGCAGTCGAGGCTCTGTATGGCGCCTGCCTCAGGACTTTAATTAATGTACAGAGGGGTTTTGTGTATAGAGGTGAGGCTGCCTGAAGGGTTGAGAGAAAGGCTCTTCCAGAGAAGAGGTTGTTTTTCCGACACCCTTCGAGCACTGGCGTCAGGAGATATTTCATCAGTCAATGTCAGAGTAATCCAGCTAGAGAGAGGGACCTGTAATCTCCACATGGTTTAATTCAAAATAGCTATCCTTCTCACTGTTGTTTCACAGTAGATCATCATGAAATTGTGGTGTTTTAAAGTCAAAGTCAAAGTCTGCTTTATTGTCAATTCTGCCACATGTACCGTACATACATACAGAGAATTGAAATTGCGTTACTCTCTTACTCCCTGGTGCATACAGATAACACTAAACACTAACAGTAGAACGCAAAAATACAGATAAGTACAAATCAAAAAAAAAAAAAAAAAAAAAAAAAATATATATATATATATACACACACCCATACATACACAAATGCAACTATTACAAATAAGGACATGTAGAAAAAAAATAAAATAATAATAATAAAAAATAGATAAAGTGGCACATGGTAGATAGAGTGCAAACCAGTGAAATAACCAAACAGTGCATAATATGAATGGTGTAGTGCAAAGAGCTTATTAAGTATATTCTATTAAAGTGACAAAAAGAGAGCAGTCTTTTATTCAGACTGTCAGAAGAGGTAGTTGACTGAGGTCAGTCCAATGCTGTACAAAGTGACTGGTGCTGATCACAGTGTGTGTGTGTGTGTGTGAGTAGTGGTGGTGGTGGGGGGGGTCAGAGTTCAGTGGTGCGTGGTGTAAGAGAGGGGAGGGGGGGCAAGGACGGGAGGGAGTTCAGCTTCCTGACAGCCTGATGGATGAAGCTGTCCTTCAGTCTGCTGGTCCTCGCCTGGAGACTCCGCAGTCTCCTCCCTGATGGCAGCAGACTGAAGAAGCTGTGTGTCGGGTAGGTGGGATCACCTGCAATGCTGAGGGCTTTGCGGGTGAGACGGGTGCTATAGATGTCCTGGAGGGAGGGGAGAGAGACACCAACGATCTTCTCAGCTGCTCTCACTATCCGTTGAAGGGACTTGCGGCAGGACGCGTTGCAGGCGCCATACCACACAGTGATGCAGCTAGTCAGAATGCTCTCGATGGTGCCTCTGTAGAAGGTGCACATGATGGGGGCCGGGGCTCTGGCTCTTCTGAGTTTGCGGAGGAAGTAGAGACGCTGCTGTGCTTTCTTGGCTAGTGTCGCAGTGTTGTTGGTCCAGGAGAGGTCCTCTGTGATGTGCACACCCAGGAACTTGGTGCTGCTCACTCTCTCCATGGTCGCACCATTGATGGTCAGAGGAGCATGCTGAGTGTGCACTCTCCTGAAGTCAACGACAATCTCCTTCGTCTTCTCCACATTCAGAGAGAGATTGTTGTCACTGCACCACCCGGCCAGGCGGCTCACCTCGCTCCTGTAGTTTGTCTCATCTCTGTTGCTGATGAGACCCACCACAGTCGTGTCATCCGCAAATTTAATGAAGAGGTTGGAGTTGTGTGACGGTGTGCAGTCGTGAGTCAGCAGAGTGAAGAGGAGGGGGCTCAACACACATCCTTGGGGGGCCCCTGTGTTCAGTGTGATGGTGCTGGATATGATACTGCCGACCCGTACTGCCTGAGGTCTCCCGGTCAGAAAGTCCAACAGCCAGTTGCACAGTGACGTATTGAGCCCCAGCTGGACCAGTTTATGAATGAGCTGTTGAGGGATGATTGTGTTGAATGCTGAACTGAAGTCTATGAACAGCACTCTGACATATGTGTCTGTTTTGTCCAGATATGTGAGGGCTGGGTGGAGGGCAGTGGCGATGGCATCATCGGTCGAGCGATTGGACCTATATGCAAACTGGAAGGGGTCCAGGGAGGGGGGGAGGACAGATTTGATGTGTTGCATGACTAGCCGTTCAAAGCACTTCATGAGAATAGGAGTGAGTGCTACTGGACGGTAGTCAGTGAAGCAGGATGGAGATGACTTCTTCGGGACTGGAATGATGGTGGTAGCTTTGAAGCATGTGGGGACAACAGCCTGACTTAGTGAGATGTTGAAAATGTCTGTGAAGACATCAGTGAGTTCCACTGCACAGTCCGTTCCGAGCCTTCAGAAGTCTGTAGACCTCCCCTGTCAGCCACGGCTTCTGGTTGGCCCGGACAGTGATAGTCTTTGTGACCGTTACATCATCAATACACTTGGTGATGTAGGCAGTGACAGTCTCTGGAGGTCTGTAGTTTTGTTGTAAGTGGCAGCCTGCTTAAACATATCCCAGTCAGTAGTGTCAAAACAGTCTTGAAGTGCCTCTGACGACCCTTCAGGCCACACTTGTATCTGTTTGTGTACCGGTTTGATGGCTTTAACGAGCGGTCTGTATGCAGGCATTAGCATGACAGTGATGTGGTCTGAGGCTCCGAGGTGGGGGAGGGGTAGGGCCTTGTAAGCTCCTCTCTGTGTGGTGTAAACAAAGTCCAGGGTATTTTTTCTCCTTGTTGGAAAGTCTATATGTTGGTGAATTTTTGGGAACACACTCCTTAAGTCTGCGTGGTTGAAATCCCCAGCCAAGATGAGAAAAGCATCTGTGGGCTGTCTGCTGCTCACTGATGTGCTGGTACAGATCATTTAATGCCTCACTCCTGTTATTGTTGTTAGAGCTGGGAGGGATGTATACAGCAACGAGCAGTATGGCTGTAAATTCCCTCGGTAGATAGAACGGCCGGCACTTAATAATCATAAACTCCACCAGGGGTGAGCAGTGTTTGCAGACGCCGCCGCATCTCTTACCTCCCTCGACGAGAGCTCTGTCTGCTCGATAGCATGTTAGCTGCTCGAGCTGAATGGCGCAGTCCGGAACGCTGCTGTTAAGCCATGTTTCCGTAAACACAAAAACACAACAGTCTCTTACAGTACTCTGAGTAGAGCGAAGAAGTCGGATGTAGTCCAGTTTATTGTCCAAAGAGCGTACGTTCGCCAGTACGATGGTGGGGATAGCTGGCTTGTGTGGGTTAGCCGCTAGCCTAGCTCGGATACCTCCGCGCTTACCCCTCTTCTGCTTCCTCTCACGCCGCTTGTAGCGCCTCCGCTGTGGGCGAGATGCAGTAGTAGGGGTCGGTGATGATGTAGGCCTCCGGAGCAGACCGAGGTCCCGCAGCTCTTCGGCGTGCGCGGAGTTTAACTCTAAAAATGTGGTTCTGCCGACATCGAGCAGAAACTCACGACTGTATGCACGCTTAAAGACAGGTAGACGAGACGAATATGTACAAAAACATTGCGACTTACAAGACAAAAAACACGAAAACACCGTTCTGTCGGGAGAGAGAGAAGCTGCTGCGTCTGCGCGCGCTTAAAGAATGAGATTAGAATGTTAACTTGTCAGCTGGTCAGAATTCTGACTCACTGCAATCTGTTTAGTAACATTACACAGATATCTCCTTTCTGGCACATTCAAAAAAGCAATTTAATACACTAATACAAACATATGCATGCTTCAAATTTTCATTCTTGGCCAATATATTGCTATGAGCCC
The DNA here is from genome assembly GCA_027422415.1 of Schizothorax lantsangensis. NCBI lineage: Eukaryota > Metazoa > Chordata > Actinopteri > Cypriniformes > Cyprinidae > Schizothorax > Schizothorax lantsangensis. The sequence goes on from CM049846.1 coordinate 27,549,424, forward strand.
ATTCTAAAATCAGATTTTCTTTTCTTTTTTTTAAATCCATTTTAATGTCCACAAGTTTAAAATGCTAAAAGCACATCTCTTAAACATGCTATGTGATTTGAAGAATAAGTAATGTCAGCAGCACAAGAATAAGTTAAATTTAGTACAGCATTTCATTTTTTAATTATTTTTTTTAATTTCTTTAAAGTGGCATTATTAATGACTAAAATAATGACTGTGGTTATGCAATATGGGGAAATTCCACTAATTTATTTTATTCTCTGTAAACAATCCAGATTCTCCCCGGGTCTAACTGGGAATCAAGCAGTTGTTCATGTGCTTCGCTGGTCTTTTCATGCTTAAAATCCCTATTATTCATTATCTCCCATTGATCTTTAGGGTCACATTGCAAGATTAAGACCATGAGACTAGACCCTCTATCTAAACAGTTATGAAATTAACTAACAAGGGGTGAAAGGTTAAATTGCATGATTTAGCAAAGTAAAAAAAAAAGATTGAAATACGGTTTAAAAAGGTTACTTCAACCAATTTGTGTATTTACATATTTGGCTGTTATAGTATTAGTCTATCTATTAGTATTCAGGCAAATATGTACCAATTTCTTATTTGTTGTACTATTATATGTATTTACTTTTGTATATTTTTATGTCTTTATTTACAACCTTTGTTATATACTTATGTGTACTTCTCTATCTCTGTATTTTTGTATATTTAACACAAAGACCTCATGGTGCACAAAAAAAAAAAAATTGTACCCATACAATGACAGTAAAGAGCTTTAAATTTAAATTAAGACACATCTGTGTTATCTCCTGCATCACATGATACTCACTGGTGCTGCTGATATGGCTATGTAGTCACAAAAAAAGCTAAGTACATCTTGAAAGTTTCTGGCTATTATGTCAAAGATCAAGAGCATGGTATATCAGAGTAAACAGTGATTTTAGCTAAAAAGATAAAGAGCTCTTTAAACCTTATTTTTTTACATTTAATTTTTAACAGTGCTATTGCAAGTGAGAAGATCTTAAAGACAATGATATAAGAAATAAAAGTACTGTATATCCAATAATATAAATATAGGAACAGCTAAAGCACATTTTTAGACAAAGTTTGCAATGGAGTAGCACTAGCTGCATTTCCATCCACCTATTTTTATGCGCATTTTGGATTATCGCATAAAAAAACGCTGGATGGAAATGCCAAGATGCGCATAAATTCTAAAAATGCGCATAAAAAAACTTATGCGCGCATTTGAGTAGGATACATTTTTTATCAGGTAAGAAAAAATGCGCATAAACTACGATGGAAACACATTTACCGAATAAATTCCTCCATGCGCATCGAAAAAGTCATGTGACTCATGAGACGGAATAACTTGACTAACCAGCTGACTGATCTCGTGCACAGCATCTATATGTTGTTATGGTCATTCTGAAAAACCTGAGCAAAGTCTGTCATCAAAGTATTTCTGTATAATTGTCTTACATGACTGTGTTCTCAAACAGCTGGCATCCACCTCCGAAAGTAATAACCGCATTTACGTGTCTCGTCTGCTCACTCTGAGGGGCAAGTAATTTATGTCATATATGAAAATTATTATATTTAGTGGCTTATCCTGTATTCTTAGTGATATTTAGTGCCACAGTTTACCAGGAAGTGACGATTTTGTTCTCTTTGACTCGTTGGATGGAAACGGTACTTTATTCGCAAATGTTTTATGCGATATTCCAGTTTTGCACATAAATTTTATTTGAATCTTTGGATGGAAACATAGCTACTTATAACAATGCATAATAGCATAGGCTAGGGTTCCTTACTACTTTTACAAAATGAAAAAAGTACAAAATGTATCATTAAAACTAAATTCCTGGCATTAAGAAGGCCTCTATGGGGTCTATGCAGTGATAAACAGTAGCTAGGATACACAAGTTGCACAGCTGTAACATTATATTAAGAATTCAACATCTGGAACCATAACTAATCCTAACTTTATACAAATGATAATGCCAGGAACTAGATTTATCAGTGCAGCATGGCATTACAGATGAATCGCTATGGGAGGTTCAAGTTTCTTAAGGCAGAAATTTGTGTGTAATTGGACATAATGACTTTAACAAATAATCACTTGAAACAAAGATACTATAAAGTACAGACACTTTTCCCAGATATCTGTGAGATGTTCAAAGAAACGAGAGTCTTAACAATCTGACAGAAACAAAATTCAGACAGATTGCAGAGGATTCTCTACTTAAATCTCAATCTCATTTGCACTGCACATGAATAGAAATGGAACCTGAATTAAGAGAACTGTTCATTTTTGGTATGTTCCGCACAACCACTATTTTACTAATTGTTCACTTCAAATCGACTTCAAATGGGCTCATTGTACTGATGGATGGATGGAAGGAAGAAAGGGAAAGAAAAAAAAAGAAACTGACCTGAAATAATTTTGCAAACTTAAAAGGACCTCCATTAACACATTCATTAACACAGCAGTAAAATGTGTTGAATGTATTCTTGTTAAGAGAAAGCCCAGAATATTCCCACAGCGCTCAAATGGGATTACACTGTTAATCTCTGCTGTCACTGACGGTGATGGCCCAAATCTCCCTCCAACTCTAAGGAGGTGTTGGACCTGTCAGTGCGCTGTACGCTCCTGTGTGTGACGGCCTGCCAGAGGAAGGGAAAACATGAGAATGCTTGCTTTGAGCCTCATTTTCTCCTGTTACTCTACATAGAGTCTAATTAATATGGGGAAAGAGTCTGGGAAATCTCCATTTCATGAGCCAGATCCTACATTTAGACAGACTGCAAAGAACATCTCGCAGATTTTTTAAACTAATTCTATCTCTCACCCAACAACACGTCAAGTCTCTACTTTCCTAAATATCTTGAACAAAAAGTGTAGTCCTGTTATATGTTATCACTGCCATGCGGCGCACCCCCACAGTCCCACAATAAGGGGAACTCCGACCCTATGTGGGGCCACCTCGTGGTACTACGAGCCAGTTATTTTATGCTGAAATGTGCCTATATAGACCTTTTTATTTTTCAATGCTGCATAGAGGTGGCCTAAATGTATTTACACACTAATAACAACATCAGATATAAATCTGCATAAGATAAAACATATATACTGTATATATTATTGTAAAATGTGGTGCTTGTCATGATGGTGATTTGGGTAGTTGCTAAAGCTTTAAACAATACTTAAAATAACCTCATATGTGTTCGCTTTTTCTGCAAAAAAAAAAAAAAGTTATTTACCATCTACAAATGATTTGTTTCAGAAGAAAAGCCTGGTGCACCATCATATTTGGAATTAAAATAATTTTGAATTTTAAAAAGGTTTGACCTAATTATTGACATGGCCATGGGATGGGAAAATCCCATGTGGGTTTAATGTTTGGGAAATGTGTTGCATTTCTTTAGCATAATCATAAATCATGTTATTTAGTTATTCAATACTGCAGTGTTCCCTGGGGTCCTAATCCATTATAATGGTGGCATCTTTTGTAAGGTAGCACCTTAAAATCTATACCAAACACATTTATAATTGGCAAATTAAAAAGCCACAAGGTACACAGTACGTTTAGGGTCTAGGCAAATATTGTAATGTAACACAAAGGCATCCATTAAAATCAAATGGTGAATTAAAGTCTATATTTGTCATTAAATAAGTTATCTACCAATCCCTGGGTCTAGCTACTGCTACTGGATTGCTGTTTAATTTCTCTCATTATACCTATAACTCATTTCAGCAGACAGTAAAAGTTGTATTGTAAAATGCATCATCTACACTGAGGTCATTGACGTCTCAATTACCGAGGAAGGAAACAAAAAGACATCTTGGTTTATGGAGCCATCATATTAAATTTTATTACCTAACACTATGATTTGTCATAATGTCCGATGACATGAGACGTGTTACTTGTGTTTTATGAGCAAAAGGTGAATTCTTGTCAAAGCAGAAGGACTTCTCTTCTTTGTTTGAGAGGTTTCAGACAGTACTCGACCTATATTTGGAACTAGTTCATTTCAGTCATATTAATTATGAAGATTTCTACATTTTACAAATGCATTCGGCAAACATAGTATGTAAAAATAAATAAGTACATGTCTACTAAATGTAGGTTGAAGCCTAGAGACAAAAGAGTCATATAGACTTGCGTAGGACTCAGAAGTGACTTGGGCCTGTGAGTAACCACCAAGCAATGCCTGAGCAACCAACCAGAACACCCTAGCAACCACCTAATTGTGCCCTAGCAACCATTCAAAACACTATAGCAACCCACTAGCAATGTGCTAATAGCCACTCAGTAAAACTTTAGTAACCACATAGCAATGGTCTGGTAACCATCACTACACCCTTGCAATGTGGTGGTGAGTTTTGCACATGCATACACTGCTCACATTTTCCATCCTTTATCCACTCAGCTTCATTCATAAAAGTTCACAGCTCTGTTATCAGTCTATCAGTCTATTAATCAGCTCACTGGCAGGCGTTTCATTCTTGCTATCTGTCAAATGCAGTTAATTATTTTTAAACGTGCCTAAGAGTGTGCAGTGAAATGTGACTCTGCTGGTAGTGCTATTAAAATAATGAAGATGCCAAAGTCCAAGGTGATCCCATGTGATGTTCTCGCTCATAGCTATAGAAAGCCGGATTAATCCACATGAGAAAGAAACATAGAGAGCTGGCTAAATTACTCAAGATGGGTCAATCATCTACTTTATTTGCCCATTTAGGCTGGTCTATGAGGACATCACTGCTGACATTTATGATGTCAGATGGACTTGTTGCATTCTTGTCTATGGCACACATATTAATTGTCCAAGATTCAGTTATTTGTTGTTTTAATTATCGTTGAACATCAATTCCCGCAAATCTAAATAAGAAAAGCAATGGATGTTGATGAAATGTGTGACTCTCATGAAAACTGAATCTCTTGATGTCTAGGTCACATTTCACCAACACATTGAAGGAAATAAAATGTATTTTTTGCATATTATTCTGCATATTATTTTATCAAATATCATTAGTACCCAGGTGTTTTTTTTTTTGTTGCTGTTGTTTGTTTGTTTGTTTGTGTCTGGCAAATCTGATTTTTGCTTAAAATACTTTTTATACTTTTTATATTAGAGTAATGAGAATGGGTTGAATGTGCTTAGTTAATGTGCTTAACCATTATCAATGTACTAAATAATTTGGCCGCTTTAGAGGGTTTGTTTCATTTTTTTCAGGAATTATTAAGCTCCAGACTCTAGAATTTATTGCAATTTTTATTGCTTTAATACAACATTAATATGCTTTATTTTGCCTCTGAAAAATTGAGCCATTGAGCCATTCTCAAAGCCTAAATATATAAGGTTTAATAAACAAGTATCAGCAAAGGTCTCAGGTGTCTTGTAAATTCATATTTTTTATTGAATTGAATTGAATTTTATTTCATTTATGTATACAAAATCTCCTGCAAATTTAATGGATTAACACATGACCAATAATTGACTGAATATTTGTGAACCAGTTGACTCTGGATTGTCTCTGGTAAGATTCAGTATTCACAGTGATTCGGGTCCAAAGTTGACATGACGTTGTTATATCAAGGTAATAGACGAGACACGAAGATATGCATTTTACAACATTCTAAGGATCGACAGTAGTTGCCATGAAGTTTATGGCTTTATAGCATGTTTTCTCTTCAATTAAAACCTGCTATCTAACATGCTATAAACACCGGAGGAAAATAAAGTTTTAGAACATTGAGAAATATTTAACTGGAAATGGCAACAGAGTCCATGGCCTCTCTGTGACACATATTGCTGCTGCATTGCTCATATAAATTTGTAAAAAAAAATATATATAATAATAATAAAAAAGAAATAAAATGTTGAATCAAAAAAATATAAAGTCAGATTCTTAATAGGCATAATACTAATGTGTACATTGTAATGTAATAAGGGTCACATAGTAAAAACAAAGTGCTTACTGGCACAGCTGCAGAATTGGAAGAGCATAAAGCCTTATGAATCATCCACACTGACGCTTGATATTCTTCATTAGGGTTCAGTCATGTATGCATTACATAATACATGTCAATAATAATGGACACCAGTGCAACTGAACCTGTGTTTTTCACACGTACTCTTTCTGAGGAAACATTACATAATATATTGTGCTTGTTCCTTCCTGCTATCTCTGCACTGATTGGAGAACAATTAACATATCATCTGATATTGTTGAGACTGATAAGACAGCATGAAGACAATTAAGAATCTGAGCACTTTGACTGCACAAAAATCATTTTTAAAACAACGTGTTTAACAAATGCATGCATTGTTTTTTTTGTTTTTTGTTTTTCTTATACCAGCTTAATATGCACAAACAACCTTAAGTAAGTCATATGTAGGGTTCCTTAAAAAAATCTCCAAGAAAAAGTATCCATTTTGGCTCTGTGGCACTATCACAATATTTCTCTATTTCTCATGTATTTAAAAGCATAGTTCATTTATAAATTAAAGCTTTAAAGAGCACCACAAAACCTGTCATGAGTGCTACATCCCAAGTCTTCTGAAATCATATGAAAAGCTTAGTGTGTAATGAACAGAAAAAAAAAATGTTATTGACTGAAAATCTGAAATCTTGGTTTGTTTAATTAATAATAAAATATAATGCAGTTTGAAGATGCAAGTGTAAATTAAATTTAAGAGCTGTGGTAAAGTATAGAATTTTCTGTAAACAACAATTTAAATGTAATTTTTTTTGCATTCCACAGAAGAAAGTATGTAATATCGGCTGTGAGATAATATTGACATTAAGGTGAGTATATTATTATTATTATTTATGTATTTATTTGTTTAATTGTTTATTTATTTATTTTTAGAACTTGCATCTTGTCAGGAGTCAGCATCGTCAACTTCATCTAGGAGACCGGAAATGCTGTAGGTGACGTCAGACGCTGGAGACTTGGCGGAAAAACTGAATGAACAACGAGGACAGCGAGGAAAATTTAGAAACTCTTCAGGAATACATCGACTGGTGCTTCGACGTTATAGTCATGAAGAAAAACCAAAATGCAGGTTCTCCAGCCAAAAGCGAGACGCCGTCTTCCAAAAGAAGTCGCCCAGCAGACTCGCCTGAAACAACATCGCCGACGGGTAAAAGCTTTACCGACATCCTGGAGTCAATCGACAAGCGGTTGTCCAGCTTCGACGCGAGGTTGTCCCTGGTCGAGATCCTGCACCGTGAATTTAAATCCCTGAGGGAATCACTGGAATTCAGCCAGCAGCAGGTGGAAACACTCGCTGCTGAAAACGCATCACTACGGGACTCGGTCAAATCTCTAACTGAAAATATGACCCATCTAAGTGAAGATAATAAAAAAATAAAAGAGACTGTCATCGATCTCCAGGCCCGTAGCATGAGAGATAACCTGGTGTTTTCAGGCATCCCGGAATCTGCCGAAGAGGACCCAGAAGCTACGGTAAAAAACTTTATCAAGACGTACCTGAAGCTTCCGGAAGACACCGTGGAAAACATCTGCTTCGAAAGAGTCCATCGGATGGGAGCGAAGAAACCTGGAGCCCCGAGACCGCGTCCAATTGTGGCCAAATTCGGATACTTCAAGCAGAAAGAGCAGGTGAAGAGTCGCGGCAGGGAGCTGAAAGGAACAGACTTCGGCGTAAACGACCAGTTCCCCAAAGAAATCCTGGAGCGACGCAAAATTCTGTTCCCAATCCGACGCAGTCTCATCCAAAAGGGCTCCCGAGCTGTCATCGCAGTGGACCGGCTCTACGTGGACGGGCAGCTCTATCGCAACCTCCGTACCACTCCGTGGTTATATTAACACCACTCCAGATAAGAATCCGTTATATTTATCTTTTTTTTTTTTCTCTCTTTCCTCGCTTGTTCTTCCATTTACCTCTAAATATTTATGTCATTTCGATAATTTAATACGATATCATAACAAACACGTACAATCAGTCTCCGCAGCGTTTAAATGATTTTGCAATGTTTTCGTTTCTGTCAAGTTTTTACTTTCATCCCTCTATGCTTGCTTCTTTGTATGTCTTTCTTACTTCCAACTCCTTTCACGGCACCGATCACCTGCTTTACTACACATATAAACAAAACACACTATATTACACATCTGCTTGGCACGACCATGTACATATACACTCAGCATTAACGCAACCACTCAGACCTTACAGCACACACAGACATGAAGGACATACTCGCATACAAGCGCGTACACGCCCGCTCATATCTTATTCATTTGAGCATCACACGCAGCGAGCAGCATTAGCTACACACACACATCTATGGGTGCATTAAGGTTTGTCACATGGAATGTGAATGGAGCTGGCTCCAAGGAAAAAAAGTTAAAAATATTTAGCCAGCTTAAAAAACTACAAGCAGACGTTGTATTATTACAAGAGACTCATAGACCTGCCACAGCTACAGATCAACTTAAAACAACTGAGTTTCCTAATGTGTTCTCAGCCTGCTATAACTCTAGGCAAAGGGGGTAGCAATTTTAATACATAAAAATATTAATTTCACAGTACTCAACACAGTTATAGATCCAGAAGGTAGATTTCTAATCATTAAATTATCTATATTTGACAAAAAGTTATGTATTGTTAGTATATATGGTCCAAATGTTGATGATCCCTCTTTCTTTCATGGTTTTTTTTACTGCACTTTCTGAACAACTAGATTGTGCACTTATAATTGGGGGAGACCTCAACTTTGGACTAAATAAAGAAATGGACAGGCTAAGTACAGTTGGAACTCAGCGCAATTGGGAATCCACAAATATAGTTAAACAGTACATGAGCGACTATGGACTTTGCGATGCATGGCGTTCTCTCCACACCAACAGTAGGGAATTTACTTTCTTCTCACATGTCCATCACTCTTACTCTCGTCTGGATTATTTCCTAGTCAGCAGCTCACTGCTGAGTGACATTTCAGACACAGAGATACACACTATAGCTGTCAGCGATCATGCTGCTGTTTCTTTAACTCTAGTAAATAAGAAGACCACTCCACCAAGTAATAACTGGAGATTCAATACATCATTGCTTAAAGACGACGATTTTATTAAATATTTTAAAGAAGAGTGGACTTTATATTTAGACTATAATGACCTGCCTGGAACATCAGCATCTGTTCTCTGGGAAGCAGGCAAAGCTGTGATGAGAGGTAGAATAATCTCATTCTCATCGCATAAAAAGAAAAGAGAAAATAAATGTATTCAGGAATTAGAAGAAACCATAAAAACTTTAGAAGAATCCTACGTATCCTCCCAGGAACAGGAAATGCTGAAAAAAATATGTAAAGCAAAACTAGAATTAAATGAAATTATTAATAAAAAAACTAAATTCTTAGCACAAAGACTTCGCTGGCAAGAATTTGAATATGGTAACAAATCAGGTCAATTCTTAGCGAACCAGTTAAAAATAAATAAAGAAAAAACAACGATATGTGCTGTTAAAGATTTAACTGGGGATACAGTATATGACCCTGAAAGAATAAACAACACTTTCAGAGATTTTTACGAATCTTTATATTCTCCACAGATAAACCCATCTAAAGACGAAGTTGACCAATTTCTTGACAATATAACTCTTCCGAAATTAACAGACAATCAAGCGATGGCATTGGATTCTCCACTGACATCAGATGAACTTCAGGAAGCTTTGAACAGTATGCCCAATAAAAAGGCTCCAGGTCCAGATGGCTTTCCAGCAGAATTCTATAAAGAATTCTGGGCTATTCTGGCACCAACATTCTACAGAATGTTGCAGGAAACCAAAGAAAATGGCAGACTTCCACCAAATATGAATTCTGCCAACATTAGTCTCTTACTAAAACCAGGCAAAGACCCTGTATTGCCTACTAGCTATCGTCCAATATCCCTTATTAATGTGGACACTAAAATAATCTGCAAAGCTATCTCAAAAGAATAGAGAAGATAACCCCTCTCATAATTCATTACGACCAAACTGGTTTCATAAAAGGCAGGCACTCCTCAACAAATACTCGTAGGTTACTTAACTTGATAGACTATTCATGCAATAGAAACCTTCAAATTACAATATTGTCTCTAGATGCAGAAAAAGCTTTTGATAGGGTTAACTGGAATTTTCTATTTGCAACTTTACACAAATTTGGTTTTGGAAACTCTTTCATAAACTGGTTAAAAATATTATATAACTCTCCAACAGCATGTGTCAGGACAAATGCCCAAACGTCCTCTAGCTTCTGTCTTAAGAGGGGCACCAGGCAGGGATGCCCCCTCTCCCCCTCACTGTTTGCAATTTTTATTGAACCACTAGCAGCAGCAATTAGACAGGCAACAGTGATTAAAGGCATTAAATGCAAGAATGTAGAACATAAAGTTAGTCTTTACGCAGATGATGTGTTACTTTTTCTTCAACAGTCACAAACCACTCTCTCTGAGGTAATTACATTAATAAACTCTTTCTCAAGAGTCTCAGATTATTCAATAAACTGGTTAAAATCAACAGTTCTTCCAATTAATTGTTCCTTCCAGAATTCTTCCACTCCATTGCAATCTGGAAATATTAAATATTTAGGTATTAATGTTTCTCCTAAGCTGGCAGATTTGATTAAATTAAACCACATCCCACTTTTAAAGAAGGTAGAAGATGATCTAACCAGATGGAGGTCTCTACCCATATCACTCATGGGAAGAGTCACCTCAATAAAAATGATGGTTTTGCCAAGAATTAATTATTTATTTGCAATGATCCCGAGTAAACCACCACCTGACTGGTTTAGATCTTTGGACTCCTCTATCTCTAAATTCCTTTGGAAAGGTAAACCCCCGCGTATTAGCTTAAAAACGCTGCAAAAGACCAAGGATAAAGGAGGACTAGATCTACCTAACTTTTACCACTATTTCTTAGCCAATAGGCTTCAACACATTTCAGGGTGGTTAAAACACACCCTCTTAGATGAGCCTTGGCTAGATGTAGAACAGGCATTATGCAATAATATAGAGATTTCGGATCTGCCATTCATTAGCTCGATCAGTAAACGACACGTATGCTTTAAAAGCATCAGTATCAGCTCTTCTCTGACAGCATGGTGGGAGTTTCTAAAAATGACGGAGTCTTCACTAATCCCATGCAAACGTACCCTATCTGGAACAATCCTGACATATTGCTAAACAACAATATGATAAACTTCACAGATTGGAGTTGTAAAGGTATTAAATACCTGGAACATATATTCAAAGGGACAGACTTTATTCCCTTTGACAAATTAATTAAACAATATGGGATTAATAAGAACAGATTTTTAGAATATCAACAAATTAAATCTATTGTAAAAAGGAAATTTAAGTCTAATCATATCAATTTACAAATACCACCAAGTGTGTCAGATTTTCTTAATCTCAAAACCCCCAAATTAATGTCTAAAATATACAGGGCACTTTCCAATATAGATGAATCAGTATCACTTCCTATTGCAAAATGGGAAGCAGATCTATCAGTAAGCTGGGACCATAATTTCTGGTCTCAGATATGTTTAAAAACCTTTGAACTGATTAGAAATCCTGGATTACAATTAATACAATACAAAATTCTGCATAGAGTGCACTACACAGGTCATCGGATGTTCAGGATGGGTTTTACAGCTTCTAACAACTGCTCACACTGTAAAGGCAATACACCTGACAATTACATCCACGCTCTATGGTTCTGTCCACCTGTTCAGAGGTACTGGTACAGGATTTGTGAAGACTTATCAAAGTGTCTTAAATGCTCTATTCCAGCCTCTCCTTTAGTCTGCTTGTTGGGCGACCTAGATGGTGTCACTACAGAAGATAACACAATCCACATGGCTTTCACTGCCCTATGCATTGCTAAGAAGACTGTCCTCATGAACTGGAAAAATAAAAATAATCTTAATATCAACCAATATAGAGATTATTTGTGGGATTATATTAGCCTTGAAACAGCTTCTGCTGACACATTAGATCAATCTCTCTGGGCTCCTTTGATCAGCTCCATCACCTAGTGTGGGTGGGGGTCCCGATTCTGTCCGGCTGTGGTTTTTGTTGTTGGCGTGGGGTGGCAATATGGGCCTGGGGCATCTGGGGGTTCCCTGGGGATGGGTTTCTTGGGGGGTTTGGCGCTGGGGCTGCGGCCTTGGCCTGGATGGGGTATTGGTGACTCTTAGATGCTGTTTCTCTGGCGGCGGCATGCGGCGCTGCTGGGGATGCCTGTGCCGGCGGACGTAGGTTGCCAGCCTGGCGGCCGCACTGTTCCGGGGTTGGTCCGGGGGGGTTTGGGGATCTGGGGACGCTCTGCCTCCGGCTTGGGGTTACGGCTGGGCCTGGGGGGCTTGGGTCCTGGTTGGTGTGCCGCCGGGAGCATGGGTTGGTGCATGCGCTTGGGCCCGGCTCTGGTGTGGGGGTCTTCGATGCATCGGTGCCTCCGCGGGGGGGGGGTCCAATAGAGGCGGGGTATACGGGCTTTACCTGGGTGTCTTATTGTCTTATGTAGTTTGGGAAGTGACTGGATGATGGGGTGGGGTAGTTTTTCCTCTGCTGTGGGGTCTGGTGGGCCGCCCCGGGCTGCCATGGGCCCTGGTCTGGATGGGCCTGGGCCCCCCGCCCTGGGCAGATATGGGGTAACGGGGGTGCCTATGGGGGTCAGCGGGGGAGCTGGCTCCAGAGGGGGGGGTATTTTGCCCCCTCTGATGTTTTCCTCCCCATCCCTAAGGCTTCACTTCTCCCGCTCCATCACACCAACACATAGGTAGGGTTTTGAGGTGCGGGTGAGTCGCTGGGATGCGGGGGAGGTGGTACTCCTCTGTCTCCTCGTGGCCGCCTGCATCTCAATTACACATTACAGCTTAGACATTCTCATTACTTACTGTCACATGACACATACATATAGGGCCTTGGGGGTGGGCACACTGAATGGCATCCGGAGGGCGGTCTGTTCATTCAGCCTTCCCTCTGGTGCCAGTGCCCACTTCTCAATTTTAAGTTGCACATAGACATTGAGGGCTCTAGGGAGGGGACGAGCTGACACAAGCTTGTGGAGGGTGCCCTCCCCTGTTTTAAAGCACCCCTGTTTTAAAGCACCTTAGAACAACACACACCAACACTACATTTGAGCGGGTGGGGTGAAGCATGGGGTCGTCTTTTTTTTTTTTTTTTTTTTTTTTTCACACCCCTGTTCTCTGTTCTCTGTCTGGGGCCGGGGGCTGTGAGGATGAGCTGGCCGCCCGGTCGGGGTCTGGGCTGTTGATTTTCTCTGCTGCTGCGGGGACCGGGGTGGTCTTCCTGTCCCCACGCCGGAGCGAAGGGGGTTCAGCTCCGGGATCGGGCGCTGGCTACCCCTCTGGGGGTGGTGGTGCCTGGATCTAGGAGTATAGAGTGCATATGGGGAGTGTGAGTGTGGGTACTGTGTCCATTTTTGTGTGTCTACATGTGGGGCGAAGGTGTGAATATTTGTTTGCGTGCATGAGGGTGGGAACATATGCTTGTGTATATGTGTGCTTGTCGTCTACGTCTATGTGTCAGGTCGGGCCTTAGACTCCGCCTCACTCATCATCTTAGTCGACCCCCACCCCACCACCATGCCCTGCCGGTGGAGGATGCCGCCGGTGCGTTGGTGATTTCTCGCGCCGGGGCAGGATGCTCGGGCGAGCGCCGGCCAGCTCTCGGCGGTCGATTGGCGGGGCCTGGCCCTACTGGCCTTGCTGGGCCCCGTTTGTGGGGTGGGGGGCCTTTGGGTCTCCGGGCCCAGGGCCCGGTCCGCCCTGGTGTGGTCGGCTGCCGGTGGAGCCTGCGGGCTTGCCGCCACGGCACCCTGGGGCGCCTACACTGTGGCTGTCGGAGGTCCCGCCTTCGGGCTCTCCTCTGCCCTTTTTTGGGTGGGGGCCGCGGTTGTCCCTGCGGTGGTTCTCCTGGGGGTCTCGTGCCCTGGGGGGCCTCCGGATGTTTGGGGCCCGGGTCTGTTCCGTGCCTGCTTCATGCCTTGCGGGATGGGGCTGTTGTTCCCCACACACACTATTAAACATTTACATGGAGGAACCTTATGAACACAAGCGCGCTCACACACACAGGTGTACACTCAAGCATTCACATTGGTGTAAAAACAGGTGCTCACAGACACACATTGTCTTGATCTGCTGTTGCTTCAAAACTTATTTTGTAATATTAGTTATGTGTGCTGCTCAATAACATTTAACATTTAGAATTTATTGTGATTTATACAGAGGTTGGTTGTTGCTGCAGTCTCTTTGATGTTGTGTCTTCGGTTGTTTTCTCTTTTTGTCAGCAGGTATTGAAGCAAATTGTCTGTTTTTTTGTTTTTGTTTTTTCTCCCTCTCTCTCTCTATCCCCCATTCTCCTTTTTTCTCTCTCTCTCTTCCCCTTCTTTGTTGACTTTCCCCACAACCTTTTTTTTTTTTTTTTTTTTTTTTTTTTCCTATCTTTTCTACTTTCTCTCTCTTGTTTTCTCTGTCCCCTGGTCTTGTCTGTCACAGTGTGGTTAAGTAAAAGGGTATATAAAATTTAATTAATTAATTAATATTAAAAAAATAAAAATAAAAATAAATAAATATATTTAATTTAAAAAAAAAAAAAAAAAGGCTGTGAATGATGATAGTATAGCCATGCATATGTACTGTCATGTGTTATCTGTGCTACTGACAGGCCAAAAAAAAAAAAAAAAAAAAAAAAGAACTTGCATCTTGTGACTCAAAATATTAATGCCATAGTTTATTTCATCTACCAACTGTAGAGCAGGTACTGTAAAAGGCATTCACATCATCATTACTTCAGTAGGACACCAAATCACACCTGCACTCTTATCTTTGCCTTTATGGCTTTATAGATCTACCTGATCTACACTGTAATCATGTTCACATGGCAGATCATAAATGATCAAGATGTTTTTTAAAACCATAATTGCAGATTATGTTAAGATTTTATTTTATTTTTTTCTGCAGTGACCCCTCAAGAAGTTTTCAACAGTTTCCAGGGGTTATATCAGCTTTTAATCACAGGTGGTGTAAATTTTGCTTATCATGTTTATTTAGTGAATCATCTACTCATGAAGATAAGAGAACCTGTTTTTCTGCATGTACAGTAAAGCAATAGTTCTCAAAACGTTTTTCTTCATGTCTCATATTTAAATTGGCCATCAAATGGTGACCCAACACAGTATTGTTAATCATACAAAACAATGTTTTAATAAATCAAAATGAAATGGACACATTACATGTACTTAGTATTATCATAGTAATAATAGTAATGCATACATAATTTCAGGCAACTGAACCTAAACCAATCCCTCTTCCTAACCCTAACCCTATAGGAAAGACATGTTGTTAATCAATATTAATCTGTATGTTAATTTGTAATACAGTATTTACCAAGGGTGCCCATATTAGTGTATAGAGTATACCTCTACAACATACTCTTGTATATTGTGTTTATGTCATATTTACATGAAAGTCAGTTGCATATATATATATATATATATATATATATATATATATATATATATATATATATATATATACAGGTGCATCTCAATAGATTAGAATGTCGTGAAAAAGTTCATTTTTTCTTGTAACTTATTTCAAAAAGTGAAGATTTCATATATTTTAGATTCATTACATGTAAAGTAAAACATTTAAAAACAAATTTAGTTTTAATTTTGATGATTAGAGCTTACAGCTCATGAAAGTCAAAAATCAGTATCTCAAAATATTAGAATATTTACATTTGAGTTTCAATAAATGACCATCCATACAGTATAAATTTCGGGTATCTCTTGTTCTTTGAAACCACAATAATGGGGAAGACTGCTGACTTGGCAATGGTCCAGAAGACGAACATTGACGCCCTCCACAAAGATGATAAGTCACAGAAGGTCATTACTGAAAGGTGTGGCTGTTTACAGAGTGCTGTATCAAAGCATATTAAATGCAAAGTTGACTGGAAGGAAGAATTTGGGTAGGAAAAGGTACACATGCAACAGGGATGACCGCAAGCTTGAGAATACAGTCAAGCAAATCTGATTCAAACACTTGGGAGAGCTTCACAAGGAGTGGACTGAAGCTGGAGTCAGTGCATCAAGAGTCACCACGCTCAGACGTCTTCAGGAAAAGAGCTACCAAGCCACTTCTGAACCACAGACAACGTCAGAAGCGTCTTACCTGGGCTGTGGAGAAAAAGAACTGGACTGTTGCTCAGTGGTCCAAAGTCCTCTTTTCAGATGAAAGTAAATTTTGCATTTCATTTGGAAATCAAGGTCCCAGAGTCTGGAGGAAGAGTGGAGAGGCACAGAATTCATGTAGCTTGAAGTCCAGTGTGAAGTTTCCACAGTCAGTGATGATTTGGGCTGCCATGTCATCTGCTGGTGTTGGTCCACTGTGTTTTCTGAAGTCCACAGTCAACGCAGCCATCTACCAGGAAATTTTAGAGCACTTCATGCTTCCTTCTGCTGACAAGCTTTATGGAGATGCTGATTTCATTTTCCAGCAGGACTTGGCCCATACTGCCAAAGGTACCAAAAGCTGGTTCAATGACCATGGTGTTACTGTGCTTGATTGGCAAGCAAACTCGCCTGACCTGAACCCCATAGAGAATCTATGGGGTATTGTCAAGAGGAAGATGAGAGACACCAGACCCAACAATGCAGATGAGCTGAAGGCCACTGTCAAAGAAACCTGGGCTTCCATACCACCTCAGCAGTGCCACAAACTGATCACCTCCATGCCATGCCGAATTGAGGCAGTAATTAAAGCAAAAGGAGCCCCTACCAAGTATTGAGTACATATACAGTATATGAACATACTTTCCAGAAGGCCAACAATTCACTAAAAATGTTTTTTTTATTGGTCTTGTGAAGTATTCTAATTTGTTGAGATAGTGAATTGGTGGGTTTTTGTTAAATGTGAGCCTAAATCATCACAATTAAAAGAACCAACGACTTAAACTACTTCAGTCTGTGTGCATTGAATTTATTTAATACACGAGTTTCACAATTTGAGTTGAATTACTGAAATAAATTAACTTTTCCAAGACATTCTAATTTATTGAGATGCACCTGTATATATATATATATATTAGGGTTGTCAACTTTAACACGTTAACGCATGTGATTAATCTAAAAATTTTAACGCGTTAATATTTTTTTTACGCAAATTAATCGTTTGATAAGGTTTGACCCCAACTTCTTCCCGTCATCGCAGCGCGGAAGGTTATCTATCAGTGTGTGATGAGGATACAGTGAACAGTGTTGCCAGGGTAACGGCTGCGGCACAAGTGTTCGTGGGCTATTTTGAAAATACAGTCGCGGGAAAAATTACAGAGCCGAGGGTTGCGGTTTTTTGGGCTAACGTACTTTTATAATCTACCGCGGCCGCCCAAAGTGTATACAGACAAATAAAAACTAAAATAGATCCTTTTACTAATGTGTATCATACTTGGAATGTACACCTGGCAACTTCAGAACGGAGAGGCGCTTGTAACATCACAAACAACGTGAGTTTCAGCCAGAACATACAACACAGCAGAAATAAACATGACAACAGCCACTATACATTATATAAAATAATAAACACACGATTACGATAGGATATGGTTTCTATGTGATTTTCTTGAGATGAATATGTAACTTACATCTGAAATGCTCATTTTTGCAGTGAAATAAAAGGCTATAAAAAGCATATTTTAACAACAGTAGACAACCAAATTCCACATGTGATCTCAAAAGGAAGTTATTACAAACACTCGATGGTGGTTTAAAGTGTGTTCGGAGTATAAATATGTATAAATAAGTATAAATCTCATAAATTGTCTTATGGAGCATGATGCTAATGTAAGCTCTTATGCACCTGCAGAGCAGGTCCAGTTCTTCTTCATAATGCATTTTGTCATAATACTTCACGTAAGGTCGCAAGAAAATGTTTTGTTGTATTTATTTAGAAATACTTTTGATAATAGTTGGGTAAATGTATACTGGGATTGAAGCGATGTGGCTTGGTAAACGTTTTATTGCCAGTATAAAGAGTGATAATGGCTGAATAAAAACAAAAAGAATAATAAGGATTATGTCTCATACCTGGCGGAGGTGTGAAAGGTTATGTTTCCTTAAACTAGTTTGTCATGCATTTCTTTATTTCAACACATTTACAGGTAAATCCTAGTATTTTAAATTTGTGATTAATCATGATTAAACACAGTCCATGACTGTGATTAACGCGATTCAATTTTTTAATCGATTGACAGCACTAATATATATATATATATATATATATATATATATATATATATACAACCCCAAATCAGAAAAAGATGGGACAGTATGGAAAACGCAAATAAAAAAAGAAAGTAGTGATTTCTAAATTTACTTTGACTTGTATTTCATTGCAGACAATATGAACACAAAATATTTCATGTTTTGTCTGGTCAACTTCATGTCATTTGTAAATATACAGTACATCCTTTCCTGTCATTCAGACGTGCAACACATTCCAAAAAAAGTTGGGACAGGAGCAATTTAGGGCTAGTAATGAGGTAAATTGGTTAAATAATGATGTGTTTTGAAACAGTTGATGTCAACAGGTGATTGTAATTATGATTTGGTACAAAAGCAGCATACAAGAAAGGTCTAGTCGTTTAGGAGCAAAGATGGGCCGAGGATCGCCAGTTTGCCAACAAATACGTGAGAAAATTATTGAAATGTTTAAAAACAATGTTCCTCAAAGAAAGATAGGAAGAGATTTGGATATTTCACCTTCAACAGTGCATAACATAATTAAAAGATTCAAGGAATCTGGAGGAATTTCAGTGTGTAAAGGACAAGGGCGCAAGCCTAAGCTGAACAACCGTGATCTCCGATCCCTCAGGCGGCACTGCATCAAGAATCGTCATTCATCTATAAGCGATATCACCACATGGGCTCAGGACTACTTTGGCAAACCTTTGTCAAGTACCACAATACGTAGTTACATCCACAAATGCCAGTTAAAACTGTACTGTGCCAAAAGGAAGCCCTATGTTAACAGTGTCCAGAAGCGCCGTCAACTTCTCTGGGCTCGGAGGCATCTGGGATGGACAGTGGAAACGTGTACTGTGGTCAGATGAATCAGTATTTCAGATATTTTTTGGGAGGAATGGACGCCGTGTGCTCCGGACCAAAGAAGAAAAGGATCATCCAGACTGTTACCAGCAACAAGTCCAAAAGCCAGGGTCTGTCATGGTATGGGGTTGTGTCAGTGCCCTTGGCAAAGGTAACTTGCACTTCTGTGATGGCACCATTAATGCTGAAAAGTACATAGAGATTTTGGAGCACAATATGCTGCCTCCAAGAAGACATCTTTTCCAGGGACGTCCATGCATATTTCAACAAGACAATGCAAAACCACATTCTGCACACATTACAAAGTCCTGGCTGCGGAGGAAGAGGGTACGGGTACTTGACTGGCCTGCCTGCAGTCCCGACCTGTCTCCAATAGAGAATGTGTGGCGCATTTTGAAGCGCAAAATGCGACAACGAAGACCCCGTACTGTTGCCCACCTTAAGACTTGTTTGCAGGAAGAATGGGACAAAATTACACCTGAAACACTTCATCACTTGGTGTCTTCAGTCCCTAAACGTCTTTTAAGTGTTGTGAAAAGGAATGGCAACATTACAAAGTGGTAAATGCTTTACTGTCCCAACTTTTTTTGGAATGTGTTGCAGGTCTGAATGACAGGAAAGGATGTATATTTACAAATGACATGAAGTTGACCAGACAAAACATGAAATATTTTGTGTTCATATTGTCTGCAATGCAATACAAGTCAAAGTAAATTTAGAAATCACTACTTTCTTTTTTTATTTGAGTTTTACATACTGTCCCAACTTTTTCTGATTTGGGGTTGTATATATATATATATATATATATATAATATATGCTGAGCGTTGTTGTCCTTTCAAAGTGCAAACTGTCATCTTAGTAAATAGATTTTGAATGTCTTAATGTCTAATGTATTGATTTTTACCTGGTCAGATTTAACCTGGTCAGTCCCCCAAACAGCATTTTCACAAAACAAAATGGTTGTCAAGAAGCTATAATAACTGTCATAGTACAATATAATTAGGCATAAATCTTATATTACAACTATTTTAAAAATGCAATCTGGTGGATTATACCATGTTGTAACAATGCAAAAGCTTAGGTCGCACTACAACCATTTTATTGCAATTGGTAATCTCATCAGTGCCTTGATTGGAGGACTTTGTTGAACAATGGCTTCTCTGTCTGATATTATTTGCATCACTGTTTGAACAACAAACATGATTGATTTTATTGATTACTGTTTTTTAACACCCAAAGGCCTAGCAGACGACTTTGAATGCAGAGGTCTAAAGAAATTTGTAAATTCTACACAATATATAATCCTGACAAACATCTACACTTTTTGAAACATGAGCATTATGAAAATAGACAACTCATTAACCAAAATGATAAACAGATAGTTACAGTCTTAGATGCAGATTGGTCGCTACATCATTACAGTCACGCTACATAAAATATAATATGTTATATACAGTAGCAACTGAAACACCTGTTTACCTAGCTATTGTGTGCATGATGAATATTACAATAAATGAAAATCCTTTAATAAAGAAAATCAAGCAGGCAGGAGAAAAACTGACATATAGGCATATAAACAAATGTTATAAAAATGAGAACCAACAAAACATCTGAAATGCCAGTGCTATATATACGAAGAGCAAATTAAATTGAAAACATTTGAAAATGTGTCCTTAATTTCTATTATACCTATTTTATAAATGTAATAAGGATAACTGGAATGCATATCACACTGCAACAATTGCATATTAATATCCTTGCAGAGGCCAATTGATCATTAGTCCATCAATACACAGTTTGCATAAAATTATTCTTCCTTAAATAGGCTATGTTTGAGGTGACAGGAACGCCTCATCAATAATGCAAATATCCCTTTAGCCAGTCTGAGGAAATTAGGGTCCACATTTAGCCTCTGACACAATACTCAATATGCCATCTTTTCTCAAGGCCCTGAAAACAAAGAGGGCTAACTTATTGAAATAAGGTGTGGTAAAATGTGAACCTGAATAAAGAGCTCTTCACACTTTTTTGTATTTATAGAATACAAAATAGGGAAAACACAAAAATGTACTGCACGTTGCTTTGAATAAAAGCTTATACAAACATGAATGTAAAGCACTGAAAATCAGTATTAAAACAACAGATTCATAGTAGATCATATTTCTAATAACTGTAGATGTAAAATCAATAGTTTAATTAAATAATTCCTTTAAACAGTTTCAATATTTGCTGCAGACTTGTGTATTTCCAGCAGCTTGACATATTCTTGTGTGTATTCTTGTGTAAGATATATTTTAATATATTTAAAAAAGTCTGTTCTGTTATTTAGGCTCCACTTTTATCCATATGCCTCTTTCAGAGGCAATACCCAAAATGCATCTCTGAAACCGCTGAAATTGGCAATAATGAGCGTGAGTGTAAGGCTGTCTGCCTGCCTGCTCTGCCAATAACACACAACACAACGGCGACAGAGAGACAGACATGTTATTGGCAAATGCAGTCCTTCTTGCATTGTCTAATCTGTAGCCTGTGACCTCTGGATCAGACATTAGCATGCTAAAACAAAGCATTGATGAGATAAAGCGAGGATTCAAAGCACGTCTGTGGAAGCACTGAGAGTTGCAGAAACTTTGGAATAAAATGCATGCATGCATGCATGTATATACAATGTATGTTTAAATATCAATATCCATTTACATTTGAGGAGGAGAAGTAATATAGCATGTAAGCCATATTGACTACTAAGTTTTTTTTTTTTTTTTCTTAAATAGTGCTTGACATTTCCTTGAAACATATGGTTTCCAGTTGCACTGTTGCTGTGCACTCAATATGAGCACAAATAAATCAACCTGCACCAGAACACAACTATAACTCCTGTCAAATACTGACTTTATTAAGGGAAAAATAACTAATACAACATGACAATTTACTAAAGATGGGATGCCTTAGTGTAGTTGTTGAACTTGTTAAACTAATGAAAATTTATTTTGAATAAGCACCACAGATGACATCAAGAAAATTCTAAATTGAACAAATGATGTGAGCCAACTGAGTAATAGTAGTAGTAGTAGTAGTAGTAGTAATACTACTACTTCTACTACTACTACTACTACTTACATATTGTCACAAATCCTGGCCATGAACTTCTGTCCGTTCACCACTAGAGGTCACTCACCCATCACATGGACTTTCACACCACACAGTTACAGATCACTCATAGACTGCATTTCCCATGATCCACTGCACCAACACAGCTGTTCACACTGATCACGCTTGCACCTGTTCACCATCTCACAATCACCATCACCCAATCACACACACTACATAAGCCCTGGACTTTCTCCTACTCACTGCCGAGTATTGTTTAGCCTAGCGACATACAAAGTGTTCCCAAGTATTCCTAGATAGATTTCCTGTGTTCTGATTCCTGCCCGTGCTCCTGGATTATTCTCTCTGCCTAGCCCACTGGATATTGTTCGCCGATCGCCGACCCACGCTTGCCTAAGGACTATTCTCTGCCTTGTCTATGTTATACCTGTTTGCCACTGTCCGACCCTGCCTGTGAAGATGACCATGTACTGTAATAAAAGCTTGCATATGGATCCGCATGTCTCGCGTCTCGTCAGCTCCGTAACAGAATACTCGGCCCAACAAGGATCCAGCAGCTTGTCAAACGGACATTTGTCAGGTATGGACAGAATATTGTTTGCACTTAAACAAGGCCCAAGATCACTGGAGAACCATATTAGAGAGTTTTTAGTCTTCGCTAATTACTCAGATTTACCGGACATAACCTTGATTGAGATCTTTTGCGATGGCATTAATCAACCTCTACGATCACAGCTCAGATGCGAGGGTCCGCGTTCATCACTAAGTTGTTTTTTGGACTTTGCTTTGATAACCGTTGGCTCACTATTCACTGTGGGTGTCGCGGATGAGGATCGTGACGCCACATCTATGACTGGTATGGCTGACGCACCAGAACGCGCTCACAAGATGGTGGCCACAACAACTCCCCGTCATGTCAGGGCTGCCAGTCATGAGCCAAGTCGAGTCCCAGCTGATGTTAAAGAGCCAAGTCAAGTCCCAGCTGATGTTAAAGAGCCAGGTCAAATTCCAGCTGATGTTAAAGAACCAGATCAAGTCACAGCCTATGTTAAGGAGCCAAGTCAGGTCACAACCAAGGTTAAAAGGTTAAGCCAAGACACAGTTGATCGTCGCAAGTCAAGCCAAGTCACAGTAGATATTCGTGAGTCAAGCCAAGCTACAGTTGATCCTTGTGAATCAACCCCTCTCTCAGCTCATCAGCCAGAGCCACACCACGCCTCAGCTCAACAGCCAGAGCCACAACACGCCTCAGCTCAACCGCCAGAGCTACAACACGTTTCAGCTCTCCAGCCAGAGTCACGCCACGTCACAGCCGACCAGCCAGAGTCAGGCCACGTCACAGCCGACCAGCCAGAGTCAGACCACGTCACAGCCGACCAGCCAGAGTCAGACCACGTCACAGCCGACCAGCCAGAGTCAGACCACGTCACAGCCGACCAGCCAGAGTCAGACCACGTCACAGCCGACCTGCCAGAGTCAGACCACGTCACAGCCGACCAGCCAGAGTCAGACCACGTCACAGCCGACCAGCCAGAGTCAGACCACGTCACAGCCGACCAGCCAGAGTCAGACCACGTCACCGCTCTTCAACCAGAGTCTCTTCACATCTCCGCTGAACAGCCAGAGCCACACCAAGCCACTGTTGATCATCATGAGCTCACCCAACTCACAGCTCTTCAGCCAGAATCACTCCACATCACGGCTCATCAGCCAGCATCACCCAACATCAAAGCTTTTCAGTCCGAGCCTCGCCACGGCACAGCGGAACTGCCAGGGTCTGTCACACCCAGAGATATATGGTCAGTCCCTCGAGTTCCCAGTCTGATATCCAGCGTGAGGGATGCACCACTGGTGTCAGTACGAGCAGCTGGTATCCCTAAACCAGTCCCTATTCCCTTGAGTCCCTATGTTCCAGAACTGATTTCCCCGTCTGACGCGCTTCCCCTGATGGGGATCGCCTTTTGGTGTGTTTGGGCTGCGTACACCACCACTGAACTGCCCGAGGTGGCGAGGCCCACTGTAATATCTCCAGAGGTGGCGGCTGATGCTGCAGAACCTCAGGGGGTAGTAGCACTCACTGCAGCTTTTTCAGAGGTGGCAGCACATGCTGCAGAACCTCCTGAAGCGGTGATGCTTGTTTCAGCTCCTAGTATGGTGGTGGCGCCCAATAATGTACTCCCAGCCTGTCATGTTACCGTCAAAGAGACTTTCAATGAACTCCTCCTGCCTCCAGGTGTTACCGCTGTAGAACCTCCAGAGGTGGCAGCGTCTGCTGCAGAACTTCCAGAGGTGTCAGTGGTAGCCATTTATCAAGCCTTACCCTGTCCTGTCATGGCTATGGAGGCCGTCTGTGAGCTCTCGCCCTGTCCTGTCACGGCTAGGAAGGCCGTCTGTGAGCTCTCGCCCTGTCCTGTCATGGCTAGGAAGGCCGTCTATGAAACCTCGCCCTGTCCTGTCACGGCTATGGAGGCCGTCTGTGAGCTCTCGTCCTGTCCCGTCACGGCTAAGGAGGCCGTCTGTGAACTCTCGCCCTGTCCTGTCACGGCTAGGAAGGCCGTCTGGAGCTCTCGCCCTGTCTGCATGGCTAGGAAGGCTCTATGAAACCTCGCCCTGTCCTGTCCGGCTATGGAGGCCGTCTGCGACTCTCGTCCTGTCCCGTACGGTTAGGAGGCCGTCTGTGAACTCTCGCCCTGTCCTGTCACGGCTATGGAGGCCGTCTGCGAGCTCTCGTCCTGTCCCGTCACGGCTAAGGAGGCCGTCTATGAACTCTCGCCTTGTCCTGTCAAGGCTATGGAAGCCATCTGCAATCCCCTGTCCTGCCAAGTCACGGCTATGGAGGCCGCCTGTGATTCCCTGTCCTGCTCAGTCACGGCTATGGGCCGCCTGTGATTCCCTGTCCTGCCAGTCCGGCTATGGAGGCCGCCTGTGATTCCCCGTCCTGCCCTGTCATGGCTACGAAAACCGCCGAGGATTTCCTGTCAAGCCTTGCCACGGCCCCTGACACCAGGAAGGCTCTCCCTGTGTTGTCTGTCTCTGTTTTCCCAGTGTTGTCTGTCTCTGCTCTCCCTGTGTTGTTTGTCCTTGTTCTCCTCTGGTTCCAGATTCTGTCATGGCTACCTGCCCAGTCTGCTTCCCTGCGGTGGTATCTGGTCCTGTCTGTTCCGCCCTGGTGGGCTCTGGTCCCGTCTGCTCCACCCTGGGGGGCTCTGGTCCCATCTGTTCCGCCCTGGTGGGCTCCGGGTCCGTCTGCTCCGCCCTGGTCCTGTCTGTGTTCTGCCCTGGTGGGCTCCGGGTCCGGCTGCTCCGCCCTGGGGGGCTCTGGTCCCATCTGTTCCGCCCTGGTGGGCTCCAGGTCCGTCTGCTCCGCCCTGGTGGGCTCTGTTCCCGTCTGCTCCGCCCTGGGGGGCTCTGGTCCTGTCTGCTCCGCCCTGGAAGGCTTCAGGTCCGTCTGCTCCGCTCTGGTGGGCTCCAGGTTCGTCCGCTCCGCCCTGGCTTCCAGCCCTGCTGCATTCCACAGCCTTGCCACTCGCACATGGACCTGGCCCTCCTGCCCTTCCCCTGTTCCGCCTCCGCTCCACCACCCTCCTGGATTCGGTAATGTGTGGAGCGTCTGGAAGCCGCTCCTTGGGGGGGGGGCTATGTCACAAATCCTGGCCATGAACTTCTGTCCGTTCACCACTAGAGGTCACTCACCCATCACATGGACTTTCACACCACACAGTTACAGATCACTCATAGACTGCATTTCCCATCATCCACTGCACCAACACAGCTGTTCACACTGATCACGCTTGCACCTGTTCACCATCTCACAATCACCATCACCCAATCACACACACACACACACACTACATAAGCCCTGGACTTTCTCCTACTCACTGCCGAGTATTGTTTAGCCTAGCGACATACAAAGCGTTCCCAAGTATTCCTAGATAGATTTCCTGTGTTCTGATTCCTGCCCGTGCTCCTGGATTATTCTCTCTGCCTAGACAACTGGATATTGTTCGCCGATCGCCGACCCACGCTTGCCTAAGGACTATTCTCTGCCTTGTCTATGTTATACCTGTTTGCCACTGTCCGACCCTGCCTGTGAAGATGACCATGTACTATAATAAAAGCTTGCATATGGATCCGCATGTCTCGCGTCTCGTCAGCTCCGTAACACATATAATGTTTTTTTTAAGGCTCAGTTATTTATGAAGTCCTCTCCTCGAGCCATCACCTTATCGCAGTGGAGAGGTTTGTGCGTCCCGGTGAACCTGAGAGCTATGTTGTCTATGTTGAAATACACTGAGTCAATACACTTTCTATGGTCCCTGAATAGAAAGTTTTCAGGATTGTTGGTGAGACCCTGAATTTCCTCAGCTGTCGCAGATGGTACAGTCTTTGCCTGGCTTTCTTAACCTGTGTTTGAATGTGTGTAGTCCAAGTCAGGTCCTCGGAGATGTTTACACCAAGGTACTTGAAGCTGCTCACCCTCTCCACAGGGGTCCCACTGATCATAAGAGGAGTGTTGGGCCACAGGTGTCTCTTCCTGAAGTCCACAATCAGCTCTTTAGTTTTGCTCACATTCAGAGAGAGATAGTTGTCCTGGCACCATGATGTAAGTCTCTCTACCTCATCCAAGTATGCGGTCTCATCATTGTTGGAAATGAGGCCCAAGACCACAGTATCATCAGCAAATTTGATAATAGAAGTGGAGCTGTGAGAGGACACGCAGTCATGTGTGCAGAGAGAGTAGAGCAGGGGACTCAGGACACAGCCCTGTGGGGCTCCTATGTTCAGGGTGATGGAGTTTGAGGTGAACTGGCCTATTTTCACCACTTGAGGTCTGCCGGTGAGGAAGTCTTGAATCCAGTCGCAGAGTGAAAAGTTTAGGCCGAGGTCTGAAAGTTTAGAAGATAGCTTGATGGAAACTATAGTATTGAAATCTGAGCTATAGTCAATGAATAGCAGCCTTACATAGTTCCCATTGCTGCTGTCAATGTGTGTGAGGGAGGAGTGCAGTACGTGAGAGATGGCAACGTCAGTAGATCTATTTGGGCGATAGGCAAACTGAAGAGGGTCCAAAGTAACAGGGATGGAGGAGCAAATGAGGTTCTTTACAAGTCTCTCAAAAACCTTCATGACTATTGATGTGAGGGCAACTGGACGATAGTCATTCAGGCAAGAGGGTTTATTGTTCTTAGGCACAGGGATGATGACAGATTCTGAGGTGGGAACCACAGAGGTAGCAAGGGACTCATTAAAGATTGAAGTGAACAAACCAGCAAGCAGAAGACGGCCAGTAATCCCGTCAGGTCCGGCCGCTTTCCTGACGTTCACTCTCTTTAGGGCCCTCCGTACCTCGTCCTCCGACACGGTGATTACATGATTATCGCTGCTCTGCCTGCTGCTTCCTGATGCGCTGATCGGCAGAGTCGCGCTGCCGCCATTGCATTCAAAGCGGCCGTAGAAGGTGTTTAACTCATCGGCCAGCAACGGATCTGCTCTCACCTCTGCGGAGGATTTATTTCCAAAGGCACAGATGGTCCTCAGTCCCTGCCACATGCGTCGAGAGTCATTGAGCTGAAAATGAGACTCAATTCTCTCCCTGTATCGGAGTTTGGCGGCTTTTACTGCACGTCGGAGAGCATAGCACGATGCTTTGCACTCGCTCATATTTCCAGACAAAAGAGCCTCATTGTATGCGGCAGTGCATTTGTTAACCGCAGCACGGATTGTTCTGTCCACCCATGGTTTCTGATTTGGGAAGGTCCTTATAGTTATTGTTTCAGTAGCTTGCTCGGTTAGCGTGTTTACAAAGCTTAATGCTACATCCGTGAACTCGCTGACGTCAGATGAACTCGCCCGGAACATGTCCCAGTCGATGTCATCAAGAGCCGCCTGTAGCATAGCTTCTGAGTGGGAGGACCAGCGCGTCACTGCTCTCTTCACCGGGGGTTCCTGAGCGAGCCTTTGTTTATATTCCGGTGTGAGGAAAATGGCGGCATGGTCCGATTTGCCAAAAGCCAGAAGTGAGCGGGCTTTGTAGGCATTCTTAAACTGAGAGTAGCAATGATCCAGTGTATTCGGTCCTCTAGTTGGACAGGATACATGTTGATGAAAGTTCGGCATGACCTGCCTGAGGTTGGCTTTGTTAAAGTCCCCCGCAATGATAAAGGCAGCGTCAGGATGTTTGTTAATGTAGCCGCTGAGCACATCGTGAAGCTTAGACAAAGCCAAGCCGGTGTCTGCCTGTGGTGGAATGTAAACAGCAGTAACAATGATCGATGAAAACTCCTGGGGCAGATAGAATGGGCGGCAAATAATGGATAGATGTTCCAGATGAGGCGAGCAGGAGCGCGACAGAGAGGAGATATTCCTGGGGTCACACCATTTCTTGTTAATCATGAAACACACTCCTCCACCTTTGGATTTACCGGCCTCAGCTGTTCTGTCCATCCGTAAAACAGAAAAGTTGTCAGACGGCGTTACAGCAGTGTCCGGGACCGAGGGCGTGAGCCATGTTTCAGTCAAACAAATGATGTTACAGTCCCTTATGTCCCATTGGAAACTTATCCTGGCTCTAAGATCGCCCATCTTATTCTCCAAGGATTGGACATTAGCGAGCAGAATGCTCGGTAGAGGAGGACTGTGAGCCCTTTTCCTCAGTCTGTTGCAAATCCCAGCGCGTTTCCCGCAGTGTTTCTTGATCCGTCGCCTCGGGGGGTTATTCAAGTGGCCATTGTTCTCCTCTGCGTTCCGAAGAATCTCGAGTGGCCACGATGAATTCGTGGATAAAGTGGTTAGTGTAGGTTAGTGTAGCGGTGTCCAATGTCCAAAAGTGTTCCTTTGTCGTAAGTGATCAGTGCAGACGTTATGTGTGTAAAAAGAGAAAGCAAAAGTAAGTAAAAAAGTAAATAAAAGCACAATCTAAGCGGAGCAACCTGGACGGCTTCCGAACACAGCGGCGCCATCATAGGTTAGTTGTGTATAGGTTTATAGTGTTTTACTTCATTGTTGTATGTCTGTATTTATGTAGCACCGTGGTCCTGTGAGGCACGACATTTCGTTCCACTGTATGTCCCCACATGTAGTGGAATGACAATAAAGCTCAACTTGAACTTGAACTTGAGCTCATGAACACACAGTATTACAGCAGGTAATATTCCCTGTTTCATGTTTTTTTTTGTTTTGTTTTTTGTGCGTGTAGTGGCCTGCCAAATTGTGTTGTAATGGCTGTCATTGCTGTTTGCAGTCATTGACAGAGCTGACCAATGTTAAAAACACATATTCAAGGCTGGAGTGTTTATTCTCTACCTCCCATACGTAATTTACAAGATGTTATTATTATTTTTACTTAGAGAACGGTAGGGAAAACAACCATATCTACTAGATGCTGACAGCTAAATGTTTTGTCCTGTGATCTACTTTTAATGCTGTGCCAAAAATACATTTTGGGACAAAATAAAACAGCGAAAAAGTCAATATCATAGTGTGACCGTTCTTATCCAAACAAATCATACTGTATTGTGTATTGTTGGACATTAATGCCCCTTGCTGGAACAGATACAATACTGCAAGTCTGTCGCTCATAAACCTAAATAATATACAGCTCTGTCTTGTACTGTATGACATATGACAGAACTGGCATATTTGCTGTTTGTCAAATACAACCAAGACATTTATAAGGTGTCAGTCTGGGAAATACAGGTATCAAGTGTTTGTGACCATTAAAGTGATTGATGAAATCATTTTTATGGGAGACGCATTATACAAGCTTGATTGAAACAACAAAATATGTATCAGTCTAGTACAGTTATAGATGTGGCTTGTCTTCCAACAAGAGTGATTCATTAGCGTATCCATTAGCATGCATGATTATGCTAATCATGCGGTAATTAAGTGCCAGTTCTTCGGAGACTGGTTTTTAGCCTTTAATTTCCCTTGAATGTAGCGATTAGTTATGTTTTACTTTGCCGATTATTTTCAGGCCCTCTGGAATATTGGCCAGATGTTTTTTCAGTGTCACAGTTCTGCTCTCTCGCTCGGCTTGTATTGAACAAATTCTTTAATCACAGCCATTTACAACCTGAAATTTAATCAACCAAAAACAATAACAACTGGCTACCTATGAATCACATAAACATCTGAAGTGAATGCCTGCAGTAATATTTCTGCATTAGATTTCACATAATACTGAATTGGGCACCAAAAGTGCATAGACAACATTTCATCTATTGGCTTTCTTATTATTTGTGAGTGATTTATCGGTTGTAAAAATACAGCACACTGATTGGTGAGGTATTTAAAATTTCTAGTGGTAGTTTTTGGGTCTCTCTCTTAAACCCTAGCACCACCAACATCTTATAATTTAATGCACGTTGTAGCATGTTTTAGATTATTTAAGATTAGTATTTTCATAAGATTATTATTTTGGTTACTCTTTATTATATTTATTATGAATAATTTACTATTGTTACTATGATAATTACATTTAACATGTTTAACAAGGGCACTGCAGAATAAAGTGTTGCCATTATTGTTGTCAGTTGAGCTTAACTTTTATTCAGTGGCCTAATGCCATGCCCTCCCCATTCTTTAGGAAAATGTAAAGTTGTATTTTCTTTGGGTAACACTTTATTTTGATAGTCCACTTTAGACATTATACTAACATTAAGTAACTTTGCAACTACATGTCAACTAGCAGTCATTAGAGTATTAGTAGACTGTCTGCTTAATATCTTCTAACACTTTATTTTGATGGGTCCACAACATACAATATTCTGACTATAAGAAACTTTGCAAGTATGTCAACTTATTCTACTAACCCTAAACCTACCCTAACAGTCTACTCTGAGAGTTAGTTGACATGCAGTTGCAAATTAATGAGAATTAGTTGACATGTAGTTACTTGCAAAGTTATTTACTGTAGTTGTAAAGTTACTTACTGTTTGTAGAATGTCTAAAGTGGACTATCAAAATAAAGTGTTACCTTTCTTTATGAGACAGACCATTTTCTACTCAAGATATGTGACAAACACAACATACAGTCCTAATACTGGCTGCCCCATGGACAAACCAAACAAATTCAATTTGCTCTAACTGTACACTAAAAAAATAACAGAAATAAGAGAGAAAAACAAGATTTAATTCATTTGGATGTTTCTTTAAACATGGCTCATATGCCCTAGAAATGGCTGTGATTACCATCATAGTGAAAACACTACAGTCACACACAGTGAATAACTCTCTAGTCCACTGACCCTGGCTTTGTGCAATCAAACTCATATCGTACAAGTGAGATCCTACAAGACTGAGTTCAAAATAAACCTGATCCATCATTTAGTACCCATGGGAAAGAGCAAAATATAGAGAGTGAGTGCTTTGAACAAGGTCCAAATCCTTGAAACTCTGGACCATTACATTTCAATGACCCTTGGTACCACCCCATAACATACAAAGAGTATTTTCTCATCTGCACCAGCTATTCTGTGTGCTACAGAACATTGTACATGATTCTAGAAGTGTATATATATATATATATATATATATATATATATATATACAGTATATATATATTAGTGCTGTCAAAATTAGCACGTTAACGCAGGTGATTATTTTTTTCAGTTTAACGCGATATTAAAAATATTAAAAATATTAAAAATATTTAACGCAATTAACGCAGGGGCGGAGCTAGGGTTGGCTAACCCACTCACAACTGTTGTTTCTGTCACTTTTTCTCTTGACAAGAAGTGTATTTATTCAGCCACAGAACGTCTTTATGACCACATCAAAAGGGAGACGTTTTAGAAGCGCTACACTTCACTTAAGGCGCGAGTCAAACAAGCGCAGAAATGGTACTGTGCTCAGAGCACGCGATCTTCAATTGCACGCACAAAGGTGCCGGCATGCGCTGTACCCTGTATCTTTTCATATTAAATTGCGAAATAAGCTACATGCATGCTATGTTGTGGTCAGTTAAGTCATGAAGTAATCAAAAACACGATTAAGCTGCCTTAAACCGGCATGCATGTAATATATTTTATACAAGGCACATTTAAGAACATGTCTCTGAAATGGTTTTCAAAACTGTTCTGGAGCATCCCAGCACTGTCTCCCTCATCTAACACACCAGATTCAACTCATCAGTTCATTAGTAGAGATTTTAAGACCTGAAGTGGGTCAGAAAAGGTCAGGAGAGTTGAGAGAAGATGCTTGTCAGATCCGCGTCATGTTCAGTAGCGGCAGCTCTTAAAGCAGGCAAAACAACCTAACCAGCTGCTGTGATGTCTTTTCATCAAAGAAAAAGAAAAAGAGGATATAAAGAACTTTTATAGCTTTAAGGATTCATCTATATTTAATTTGAATTTAGTGTTTGCTAACTTCAATTTAAATTTCTGTATATTTCTGCTGAAGGTAGGCACAGGTAAATATGACATTTTTAATAATGGGTTTATGTGAAGATTGCTTTAAGTTTACTTAAATTAGAAGTTATTTTTTAAAGTCTATTAAATTTTTAAATTGATAGCTCTCAATTATACTGTAATGTTGAATGGCTATAGTCAATGGTTAATTAAATATTAGGGGGTGAAACAAATTTATACAGACCTCAGTAGTATTGGTATCAGTGATACTGGCCTTCAGTCATAAAAAAAAAAAAGTTGCCATTAAACAAATATTAAAAATATACTGTCTTTATGTTGTTTGTACAATAATTTGAAGATTGAATGTGAAATTATTGCAATATAAAAATATATTTAAAAACTTTAATGTTAGGTGGGCTTAATCGTGATTAATTTCAGAAAAAAAATGTGCGATTAATTAGTATTTTTTTTAATCGATTGACAGCACTACACTGTAAAAAATTCACGTGAAATCTACAATAACTTACTGTGCTTGTGCACAGAAAATTACTGTATACTAGTTCACAGTAGAATACCATAGTTTCAGTCAAAATTGCAGTAATGTAAGAAGTACTGTGAGTGTCACAGTAACTAGCAATGTCTTGTAGAAAATCACAGTAACTTCCAATGTATTGTAGAAAACACAATAACTAATTATGTACTGTAGAAAATCACAGTAATTACCAATGTATTGTAGAAACCACAATAAGCAATTATGTACTGTAGCAAATTACAGTAACCAACAATGTGCTGTAAAAACCCCCCCAAAAAAACCCAGTAACCTATTATATCCAGCTTAGTTTTCACGAGAGAGCGGGCTCGACTATTTGTAACTTGAATGTGTTTGGCTTCTGGTGTCTTTCGCTTCCAGTTATTTTACCTGTACAAAAACAGCCCATTATACTGCTTCATACTAAATTTTAATCATTATCATATTATTTTAACTTCAGTATCATAATCATAAATATACCCCCCAGAACGCGATTTCACTGTACTGCCATACACTAGGGTTTTCTGAAACCCAGCCACTGGGATAGAGTAGGAAAACACAGTACACTGGCAGCTGGGTTTCCGGCCAATGACTGCATTTAATTTGACCTCACTGTAATTCAATTACATTTTAAGTTTGAATAGACAATACAGGAAGCAAATGTATTCTTTAATAAAAAAAATAAAAAAATTACCAGAATGTCATCAATATTTTATTGTTTTCAACACATCTAGCAATAAGTGAAGAATGATTAATGAAGCTTGATACAATGATGAGCAATTAACTGTGACTGTTGATAAATGAATATTTATATTTAAATCATGTCACATGCATTATTTAACCTGTTCAGTTTTTTTTTTTTTGGGCTAACTAACTAAACAGCAATGGAATCTGTCAGTACCGATAGTCTAGTGGTTAGCACACTGACATATAGTGCAACTGTGTCTCTGGCGATGCGTGTTCGATTCCTGGCTTAAGGTCCTTTGCCGATCACATTCCCCTCTCTCCACCCCACACCAATCACTACACTGTCCTGTGTGATGAGCGCAAAAACTAAATAAATAAATTGCACTTGCAAATTAGTGAGTTTTACTTTACAGTTACATGGTTGCTACTGTAAATGAAAACAGCGAAAATATGGTTATTTCTTCTACAGTAAGTTACTTGTCACTAGCTGCCAGTTAATTACTGTAGTTATTTTCTACGGTAAGTTACTTGTCACTTGCTGATGGTTAATTACTGTGCTTTTTATACAGTAAGTTACTTGTCACTTGCTGCCAGTTAATAACTGTGAATTTCACAGTCAGTTTTTTACAGTGTAATACTTATATATATATATATATATATATATATATAAATATATATATATATACACATCAACTTGAAGTCAGACATCCAATTTAGAAACACAACTTGAATTGTTCTTTCACAGTTTGGGTGCTGGGAATCTTCATCATCATCATCATCATTATCATCATCTTCTTCTTCTTCTTCTTCTTCTTTAGCCCTTCCAATGCTAATGATAACATTGTAATTTTGTTTCTTTATATAGTACACAATACGCATCAGGCAATAGAACGTCTCGGTTACGTATGTAACCCTCGTTCCCTGAAGGAGGGAACGGAGACGTCACGTCGGGTGACCGACAAATTGGGATCTCGCTTAGAGAGACCAATCCACTTCGAGTGTAACTAAACGAGCCAATGCACATTGGCATGCGATTATTGCATCCAGCTGCTGCTGATCACAGCATGAGTATAAGTAGGCAGCAGGTGCAGCGCATATTCAGGTTTTCGCTGAGGAGCCGAGCCGGTGACCCGGCCGCTCAGCGGTGGTACAGTAGCCGTGGCGACGGGACGTGACGTCTCCGTTCCCTCCTTCAGGGAACGAGGGTTACATAGGTAACCGAGACGTTCCCTATCAGTCGGTCACTCCGAGTCACGTCGGGTGACCGACGAATTGGGATCCCTACCAAAAGGCCACGGATACTGCCCCTTCCAGTGTCCTGTGGAAGCCTCCTGCGCCCCTACTTTTTGGCGCAGGTCAGGGCTTCACAAGAAGACCAGTTACTGTTGCTATGGCACTACCCACTCAGTAAGACTGGATAACACTGGGAAACGTACCAGTTCCACTTGGAACAGGAACGCTGCGGAAGCCCATCCTTTCCAAAGGAGGTTCAGAAGCACTTACGCATATGAACAACCGTTTAGGTGCACATGGAAGATTAGAGGTGATTGTAGCATCTTGGCAGAATGTCTGCCGGGGAAACACGGGCTCTGAGGCTATACCGTGGACTTTACACATATGAGATCCAATTAGGTCTCTACATATGGACCCCAGCCCTCTACCGGTTCTCACAGATTCATTGAGTGAGGGCCTGGCGCCAGATGCTCCGCCACATCTGGCTGCCGAGGGGACGGAGGAGCTCGACAGGGTCTACAGTACGGACTCTCTGGAGCAATTTTAGCAAGCCGACTCGAAAACGGAGCCTCTCAGTGCTTCTACCCGTTTGAGGTGAGAACACAGGAGGAGACCGGTTCCACACGAAGGCTATAGAATCTAGCGAACGTGTTAGGGGTCGCCCAACCCGCAGCTCTATAATTATCTGCCAGCGAGGCGCCACGAGCCAATGCCCAGGAAGATGCAACACTTCTAGTAGAGTGGGCTCTCAACCTGAACGGGCAGGGCACACCCTGTGCCTAATAAGCCAGGGTGATGGCGTCCAGTATCCAGTGGGCCATCCTCTGCTTGGAGACGGCATTCCCCTTCTGCCGGCCTCCGTGACAGATAAAGAGCTGGTCTGAGGTCCTGAAGCTTTGCGTCCTGTCAACGTAGCATTTCAATGCTCGGACGGGACAAGCAAAGCTAAGGCTGGGTCTGCCTGCTCCGAGGGCAGCGCTTGCAGGCTCACCACCTGGTCCCTGAAGGGAGTAGTGGGAACCTTGGGCACATAGCCAGGCCTGGGCCTCAGGATTACCTGGGCCGGCCCAAACTCTAGGCACGAATCGCCGACCGAAAATGCGTGCAGGTCCCCTACCCTCTTGATGGAGGCCAATGCAAGCAGGAGCGGAGTCTGAAAGAAACTTCAGCTCGACTGTCTGCAACGGATCAAATGGGCCCTGCTGTAGTGCTCTGAGCACTAGAGACAGGTCCCAAGAGGGTATAGAGGGGGCCGTGGAGGATTTAACCTTCCTGCCCCCCTAAGGAACCTGATGACCAAGTCATGCTTCCCCACTGACTTCCCTTCCACAGGGTCGTGGTTGGCAGCAATCGCAGCCACATAGACTTTAAGGGTGAAAGGAGACAGCCTTCGCTCCAACCCTTGCTGCAAGAAGGACAGCATGACTCTGATCGGGCACTTCCGGGGGTCTTCTCGGTGAGAAGAGCACCACTCGACAAACAGGTTCCACTTCAAGGCGTAAGCATGTCTCGTAGACAGCGCTCTCACCGAAGTGATGGTGTCAACTACCTCCTGGGGTAGGTCACCTATAACCTCCGCGTCCCGTCCCGGGACCAGACATGTTTTAAGTTTCCAGAGGTCTGAACGCGGGTGCCATAAGGTGCCCCGTCTCTGAGTCAGTAGATCCTACCTCAGAGGAATCTGCCAAGGAGGGGCTGTCACGAGGAGCATCAGTTCTGGGAACCAAGTCCGAGTGAGCCAGTACGGCGCCACGAGCAAGACCTGCTCCTCGTCCTCCCTGATCTTGCACAGTGTCTGTGCGAGAATGCTCACTGGGTGAAACGCATACTTGCGGGGGGCCCCGCGGCCAGCTGAGTGCCTGTGCATTCCGTGCAGAGTGTTTCCTCGGTCAGGGAGTAAACAACTGGCAATGAGAAGTCTCTCAATAAGCTGGGCCGTCTGGGGATGGAGTCTCCACTTTCCGGGGAGCGCAGCTCGTGACAGCTCGTCGGCTGCCCGGTTGAGCAAGCCCGGAATGTGAATGGCACGAAGCGACCTCAGATGCTTCTGACTCCATAGGAGGAGGTGGCGGGCGAGTTGCGACATGCGACGGAAGCGTAGACCACCTTGTCGGTTGATGTATGCAACGGTCACAGTGTGTCCGTACGGACCAGTACATGCTTGCCCTGTAAGCGCCTCTTGAGACGGTTCAGGGCCAGGTGTACTGCCAGCAACTCTAGGCAACTTATGTGCCAGTGCAGTTGGGGGCCCCGTCCAAACCCCCGACACTGCAAGCCCGTTGAACGTGGCGCCCCAGCTGGTGGTGGAGGCATCCGTGTAAACCACAGCATGCCTAGAGACCTGTTCCAGGGGCACTCCTGCCCAGAGAAACGAAAGGTCTGACCACGGGGTGAGGTTTTGGCGGCAGGCCGGTGTGACTTGGACCCGGTGAGTGCCGCGTTACCACGCTCACCTCGGGACTCGGCCATGGAGCCAGTGTTGAAGCGGTCTCATATGAAGCAGCCCCAGCAGCGTCACTGCCGCCGCAGCTGCCATATGCCCCAGGAGCCTCTGAAATTGTTTCAGTGGGACCGCGGACCTGCTCTTGAACGCATTCAAGCAGTTCAACACCGACTGAGCACGTTCCTGCATGAGGCGTGCTGTCTGTTTGACCGAATCCAATTCCATACTGAGAAAAGAGATCCTCTGCGTCGGGGAGAGTTTGCTCTTTTCCCAGTTGACCCGAAGGCCCAACTGGCTAAGGTGCAAGAGCACCAAGTCCCTGTGTTTGCACAACTGGTCCTGAGACTGAGGCAGCATGAGCCAGTCGTCGAGGTAGTTGAGAATGTGAATGCCCTGTTCTCTCAGGGGAACAAGGGCTGCCTCCACAACTTTTGTGAAGACACGGGGTGACAGGGACAGCTCGAAGGGCAGGACCTTGTACTAATATGCCCGTCCTTCAAATGCAAACCGCAGAAATGGCCTGTGGTGCGGAAGGATTGAGACAAGGAAGTACACGTCCTTCAGGTCAATCGCTGCAAGCCAATCTCGGGGACGGATGCACCCGAAGATGCACTTCTGCGTGAGTCTCTTGAACGGAAGCTTGCCCAGTTCAGGACACGCAGATCCAAGATTGGTCTCCACCCACCGCCTTTCTTGGGCACAATGAAGTAAGGGCTGTAAAACCCTGTCTTCATATCGGCTGGAGGGACTGGCTCCATCACGTCCCTCGCCAACAGGACAGTGATCTCCCCACACAAGCCTTTACTGCTGTGAGGTGGAACCTGGGAGAACGCCGGGCGAACTGAATCGCATAGCCGAGTCAGGTGGTCCACAGGAGCCAGCGAGACGAGCTGGGTAGCGCTTTTTCCAGGCACCCAGACACTATACAAGCGGGACCTGCGGGACCACCGACGTACCCGCGGTGGGGCAGCGAGGTGAAACGCAGGGACCCGGCCCGTGTCGGACCAAAGAGGGGTCTGAGTGTGCGGTGCAACACTTACCTGGTTCCACAGTTTGGCAGAGGGTGCGTGAGTAGGGCCTTTGATGACGCTCTCGAACCGCCCACTGCTGCCTGCTGGCGAGAGAGGGAGAAGAGTGTGGTCCGGTGTTGGTCCGTCCATGACTCTCCATGCCCTCTTGGGACCCAGAGGCAGAGAGAACAGCTTCTTGTCGAGATTTTTTTTTTTTTTTTTTTTTTTAAACCAAAGATTCTCCGCCCGGCCCTCCTCCGGGGGAGGGAGATGTGCATCCACCATCTCCTGAAGCATTCCTCTTTCCCTCTGGGTCGCCCGTCCTGAGGCCTCTTGCTCTTCCGCTCACCGCCAGGTTTGACGGGGGCCAGGACGGGCGGGGCGGCCTGCCTACGCCCAGCTCAACGGCACCGCTTCTGGAGGCTGCTGCGGATGCGGTGCGGGAGCAGGGACGGACGCAGGGGCCGCCCTCGGCGACGAGCAGGCTGGGGCGCTGCAGCCAGCGGACGGGTGGAGGCAGCAGCTGCCCACTGGGCAGGACGTGTTGGATCGCCTCAGTCTGCTCCTAAGCAGCCGAGAACTGCTGGGCCATGCTCTCGACTGCGTCGCCAAAGAGGCCAGTCTGGGACACAGGGCCCTTGAGGAACCGAACTTTGTCAGCATCCCCATGTAGACCAGACACAGCCAGGTGACGCTCCTGGACCACAAGTGTGGACATCGCACGACCCAAAGACCACGCAATGACCTTCGTCGCTCGTAGCACGAGGCTAGAAGTGGTACAAAGCCCTTTCAGAACTTCTTGATCATGACCACCCTCATGCATGTCCCCCAGTGCTTTTAGCCTGAAGAACCAGCAGTAACGCCTGTAGCGCAAGCGGTTGGCAGCTTCTCCACGGGTCACATTAGCATCGCCGGACAGACCAGACGAGTACCTACAGGCCCGGAAGAGGAAGCATGGTTTACCCTGCCGGGTGGAGGCGGTATTAGGACACAACGGCATCGCAACCGACTGCTCCACCGGGGGGCCCCGTATACCCCCTAGCTGCACCACCACCGGGGTGGTGAGGGAGGAGGAGCTAGCAGGTCAGTTTCTGGCAGTAAAATGTGCCATCCACAATCTGGTAAGCTCCCCATACACCTCCGGGAAGAGAGGCACCGGGGCAGGGTGCTGAGAACCAGCACAAACTACCTCGAGAAACCAGTCATCCAACCTCGAGAGCTCGGGACACGGTGGAAGTCTCCACTCAAGCCCTACCCTCTCAACGGCCCGGGAAAGCATAGCCGTGATTCTGGATCCGACTCAGGCATTACTACTGCCGTAGCAGCAGCGCAGCCGAATCTTCTTCCCCAGAAAGCTCCAGCTCACCCTCCGATGCAGCGATCGACATCCGGTCATCGGGAGGAGCACCAGGGATACTGCTGGTACGCCCCTTGTAGAGGGTCCAGCACGTTCCACTGGCAGCTCAAATGGTTTTGGAGTGCAAGAGGAGTGATGGTCCCTCGAGGGTTGGTTCCCTGGAGGGATTACCACCACTGTAATCCTCAGACCACCCGTGCCACCACCTGAAGTAGTCTGTCTGCAGCCAGAACGAGAACTAGATCGAGACGGAGGCAACAGCTCCGCCCCTTTGTCGAGGTAACGGAGCCTGGCCGCAACTCCGAGATGAGCATCCACAATGAGAAGATGACTCATCCACGAACGCCACCTCAGCGTGCTACTGCCCAGGCACGTGAGGCAGCGATCGTGACCATTCACCCAGCGCCAGGCAACGACCGCATCCAGAAACGCACGGGTGACACGTTGTCTGAAGCAAGACCCAACTCGTCTTTATAAAGACGCAACGTCAAGTTTGCCAGACGCAACGTCGTCTTTAAAAAGACGCACCCGTGAATGCTCTTTTAGGGAAAAAACTCTTTTAGTGTGCTGAAGCACACAGGGGAGATGGTCATCTGCAACACAAACAGGGGTAGTGCAGCCTGATGTGTGCAGTCCACTCGACACGGGAAGAACCACCACCGCTGTAGAGCCGTCCGCCAGCACGAGAGTCTTCCGAAGAGCGTGCTGAACTCGTTGAATTCACTCGTCAGCAGAAGTCAGGAGCAGAACGATGTAACCGCTCGGCTCCGAAGCGAAAAGCTGAATATGCGCTGCACCTGCTGCCTACTTATACTCACGCTTTGACCAGCAGCAGCTGGATGCAATAATCGCATGCCAAAGTGCATTGGCTCGTTTAGTTACACTCGAAGTGGATTGGTCTCTCTAAGCGAGATCCCAATTCGTCGGTCACCCGACGTGACTCGGAGTGACCGACTGATAGGGAACTTCGATGTCAGAAGTTGTAAATATAAAATGTGAACACACATCTGACTTTGGATGGAACACAGCCTTTGGGCTGGGGTTGGAGCTTGAATAACAACACATCATATCCATCTGATTTTATGGGTAGTTAAAAGTTCAGATTATGGTTGGAATTTGAGATGGGGTTAGAACTATGTTTGCTTCACAAGAATGTTGTTCCTGGACCATCCAAAGACGCTGATCCAGAGACACATCCTACATGGCAAAACCATGGTCACCATTAATTCTCCACATAGACTTCCAGATACTATGTACCTTCATCTTTCAAATTCACTGTAGGTAAAATATTATTCTGTTGGATCGGTCATAGTACCACATTCCCACAGAAGTCTCTTGAAACATCAACAAAAATGTATCTCCACCCAAGAGCTTCTATGAGAGCACCTAGCACGGCAGGATGTAAAAGTGGCAGCAGCTGCGCAAACACGCATGCTACAGGTCACAATAACAGAGTGTATTCACCTAACAGGCCCTGTCTGAGGAACTTGGCAGGTTAGTCTCTAGCCTCCATGACCCCACAGGCTGTCAGAGCGAATGGGCCGACCAAGGGATAAAACCGCTTTTCTCCTGCCGGCTGCCCCAGCTGGGGCTTTCACCTTATGATATTTATTAGCAGCGAGATGGTGAGTAAGTTTGCCAAGAAGTTTGAGGTCTTAGGGACTGTACTTTTCAAAAGACTGTGGCAAGGTCAAAAATGAGGCTGTTTCCTTTGAGGCTGTTTACTCTCTGAGTCAACGAGAGAAATTAAGGTTAGTGTGGCTAATTCAACTGAAAGGCACTAGTATTGAATTAGAAATGTTCATACTTCATTATTTATTTTATTTTTTTCAAGTGTTTTTATAGCTGGTCATGTCATATTCACCCATTTATTTTTAGCGAGAAGTGTTAATACAAATTCTAAATGCTTTTTGAAAAGAAATCAGGATATCAAATGGAAAATCCTTGCACGTTTTATTTTCTTATTAGCAGTCATTTCTAAGACAAGCAGCCCTATTACTACTGCTTGTAAAACTTTAGCACCCTGACATCCTGTTATAGACAGGTAAGCACTACTAAAAGGCAGTAATAGCTCCTTAACACCACTGGATAGACAACTGTCCTAACATCTGAATGTGTAACCTTGAGGTGCAAAAGAGAAAAAAAGTAGCCCACTGTGACCTTTATATCCCATCACCTCATCTTCAGTCAGGAATTTTTAAAGTTAGAGCACACATCTCACCATGTGAGGTTAGACAGACACACAAGTGTGAAAAGAATTACACACAGAAATGTTTGACTGTTCTTTTTGATGAAGCATCAGAACTGCCAATTACTGTAACTCATGTCTGAGTGAGACAATCATCTTTTTGGCATGCCTGTCAGATTCAGCTGACACTAACAGAGATAGATCTGTCTCAACCAAAAAGGAAATAAATATGGTTCACAAAGCAGGTGAGCACCATGAATGATGAGAAAGTGAAAATTGGCATGGTAGAAAACACAATGATACAGTGTTAGTGTATCTCTTTGTAATCATGCACTTTCTTTTTTTTTAGAAAGGATTCCATAAGTTTTTGTTTACCTGTACTGTGCAATACTGTGGAGAGGAAGAATACATTTTAAAAAAAAAAAAACTAGATGAAGCTAATAAATAGCAACTAATATAATTTATGTATAATTATAATAGCAAAATAAAAAAGGCATTTCAACACGCAAAAAAATACAAAATAAAATTAAGATTCATGTATTTGAATTGCATATAATTTGTATCTATTTGGATTGCACAGTTTTAACACACAAATTAATGAAATTAATGTTGTGCATATTTGTCATTCATACATAAATGGTGCAGTTACTTGATGTTCAATATAAAATCTAGGTCCTGAAGCAAAACCAGCTGTGAATCCCACACTAACAAGTACTTTGACTCATGGGAGTGCCATTTTGGCATCAAACAGACTAATACATAAAGTTAAATGAGTTATTACTAAATGGGAATGGACAGACTCTGAGTAAAATAATATATACTCATTAACAAAGCATATACAAATTATTTATGTAATTTCAGCAATGTTTTTACTTGTAATATTTTACTTGTACTTCCGCCGCACTTCCAATATCCATTAGCAAGTAACTCTGAAACCAATAAATGTCACTTTGGCTTTCACCTAATTAAAACAATAGATATCACACAGCAAATTGTGGTGTCATTCACAAAGCTCGTTTCTCTTTGCGCTGCAACTTCTTCTAGCCACTTATGTGGAAGGATGGCATAAATAACTGTCATTAAAATGCCAAGCAATGGGCACAAAACCACATTACTGAAATTAGCCAGCACGCAAACAAGACTGCCCACCTATTTTATGGGCTGGATGGGTGGGAATACTGTAGAAGACTATAACTGAAAGAATCCACTGATGTCTAAATGTGATGGTATTTCAAAGGTAATAAATAAACAATTATAATATCAGACGGTGCATACTCTCTTATTAGCACTACGGTCAAAAACACCATCCAACAAGACTAGTCAGCAAAGCTTAGAAATATCTTTTAACCTAAACAAAATATGACATTTCAGAGTCCTATTTACTAGAAACCAGGCCATTCTGGAGCTATAGGTTGGTAAAGTGGCCATAAACCGTTTTCACAGCTGATCCCCAACACATTCACTCTTTGAGGCTTGTTTAGTCCATGGCTGTGTCCAAAATTGCCACATTATTCCCTTATAGTGTACTTATTTGAGGAGGCATCCATTTTGTAGCGATGTCTGAAACTATAGTGGACATTATTGAGTGCACTCATTAAAATACATAATGCACTGAAATAACAAGTGTTTAAA
Organism: Schizothorax lantsangensis; assembly: GCA_027422415.1. Taxonomy (NCBI): domain Eukaryota; kingdom Metazoa; phylum Chordata; class Actinopteri; order Cypriniformes; family Cyprinidae; genus Schizothorax; species Schizothorax lantsangensis. The sequence continues at coordinate 27,593,110 of CM049846.1, forward strand.
TGATGTACACTCAGCATTTAGAGAATACCCATAATGCACTGTGAGTGGCATGCCAAATGAATACCTATGCAGAAGAGGACAATATTGACTGTAGATGCTCATGCAGGCAAGCATTGTGCGTGACACAAAGCATTCACAACCACATGGTTAGCTTGTTAATTTTATTCACATAAGTTGAGAAAACCAAGTCATAATGAACACTTCAAAACTAGAGATTACTGTAACTACTGTTAATGTACAATATTGAGAATTACATTAAGAATGAGAAGGACAACATTGGTTTTTAATGATCAAAATGTCAGGCAGCAAGTAAAAAAAAAAATGACAAGAGATAAACTTTAGTATTTGTGTATTAATTTCGTATAAGTTAGTAAATTTGTGAGATTTGTTTATCTGTAATAATATATATTGCTGTGACAGACAGAGAACCCAGGCCAGTTCACCATCTAATGTTTCTCCCACACTGGCTGGTCTTCACATGGACAACAGCACCACCTCTTGACAGATTATTAATAAAACACAGGATCTGTCTTTAGTAATGCTCTTCAGTGTTCGCTTTTATACTTTGTACTTTAGTGAATATATTCTAATAACAAAAAGCTTTTGAACATAATCCAGGAACAAATATAGTTAATTTAACACAAACTAACAAACTTTAACATAAAGTAGCCTACCACTGAGATAAGCTGTGCTGATTATTGTAAAGGGAAGATCGGATAATTTTATTGATTATCTCGTTCAATTTCATTCATCAAAATGAACTAATATTTATTCAAGTCATTCCTTCATTTGAGTAGTATTAAATGTTATAATTTCAACAGCCAAACTCCCCGAACACATCCACCTAATGCAATTTTGATCACGTTCTGAATTAGGAAATCATAATGCAGCCATAATTTATAAGGAACATACATAATTACATACTTTACCTCCTGAGTCTTCTATTATTTTTCATGTGACAGACGCAATTGACAAATCATTTATTAACGACCCATCGTCCATTGTGACAGTATTGATTATTCAGATGCATTGTCTATTTATTTTATTTTAGTAATTTAATGAACATTTGTAATATTCAGTTTTCTTCTTATCTGAGGGGGAAAAAAAGTTGGTTGTCACTATAGAGTTTGAGTGCTGATATCTCATAATGCAGTTGGACATTTTTGTATATAAGCTGCTAATTATTCTTTAGAAACAATATCTTTTTACAGTATTAATCCATTACTGTAACAGAAGCGCTTTTGTTTAACATGCAAAACTTTGTAATTGTTTGTAATGCCACATACAGCATATACCTCATATTGACATCAGACCCACATCTTTGAGTGAAATTGTTGAATTAAGCCACTTTATGCTGCTAATCTTAAACAAAGGCTATGGCTAAACAATAAACAAAGAAGCCAACATCATCTTAATTCATCCTTTCATTACTTTGCCAGAACACAAGCTAGCCTTTTTTTTGTGTTTTTTTTTTTATGTTGCAGTAGGTGAATCATAAAACAATAGTTATACAACTACTACTACAACAACAACTACTACTGCTACTACTACTACTGCTGCTGCTGCTGCTACTACTAGTAGTACTACTACTAAACATGGTCCAAGTGTGCAACCAAAGGAAATAATTTAACTTGTCAACAGGTTTTTGTAGCTCTCAGACAAAAGCCTAAAATCTGAGGCAAATTGGTGCTTATTCGTGTGAATTGATGATTGCATAGTGTGAATTATCAAAGACACAAATCTGGAAATCTTCAATCAGCAATGACCCATAGCCAATGAGAGAGCAAGATACAGGACAAGGGAAATTTCAGGCAGAGGAGTTGAAGTCTTACGTCATTCTCTGTATCACTTCTCGGACATGCATTTTGTAAACAAGACAGAGTTCTCTCTCTCTCTAACAGCAGGTATCATGATCAATTATCACTTGTAGTGTGAACCCACATCAACACTGCTTCAATGCTACTCTGGGAACGCGTAAACACTATGTGTTCTGCCATGTTAACCACATTGTATCAAATTCTCCTTTATGTAGTGCTCTTTCATTCTCTAAAGAGTAGCTGATGTCTGTGCAGCTTTAAATTGTGAAACTAAGATTTTCTTTTGATTTGTATCTACTTTGCAGATTAATTACATCTCTGAAACGTTTTAATTGTTGCCTGACAGTGCTCAGTAATATTTTCAAATGTTTATGTATTTTAATTCAAAATCTAACTGTTCTTTTTACTGAGAGGAAGAAAAAAAAATGGAGGAAAAAATTAATCACATATAACTTCAATACAGGTACTTTTAATGTTCTATTTTGCTGGTAATCAATAAATTTAGAAGGGAACACTTTTTAACAGGTGATATGACATGCTTCTGAACCTCATGTCATTGTTAACAGTCTCTGACTCTGCAAAATGACTAAAAGCAAATATGTAAAGAAAATATATTCTCATAATTGCATAATCTCATAATCCTTTTACATCAGTAATTAATGATTAATTAATTAATGTCTGCATATGGGGACTGAAAATCCAAACTGCCCCCTTTTAGTGCTGCAAACTACAAAGAGAGTAATGACAAGTCATGAATTGAATCATCATTTAAAGTATTAGATGTTCTTTATACATGAAGAAAAGAAAAAGAAAATCCACATTTGCCCTCACCTTACAGCTTTTCTGCAGTGAAACAGTTTGTTTAGGTTTACACAAAAGGAGTTCAAATACAAAATTATCTTTTCCTGGAGATGTCACTTGTCAGGAAATGAACTTGAATTAATGACTCTATCTGGATTTATGTTTACGCATAAGGATGGAAATGAAATGGAACAAACCATTACCTGACCCCACCACCACATCATATCACATGTATGTCTGCAAGATGTCTTTTAAAGATCACTTGATCTGGAAAGCATCTGCTGTGTACAAACATCTGACAGACATCTGTAAGATGTCAGTTTTACATACATTCTAAACCATAAACATCTTAAAGACATCTAATAGACATCTATTTGACATCTGATAGGAGACGTTCTATAGATGTATTGCAGATGAGCAAACACTCTAAACTCTAAAAAATACGTCTTGCAGATGTAAATGCAGACATCAAATATACGTCTTCGTGATGTACATGTGCTATCAGGGATCCATCTACAGTTTACAGAACCAATCACTGGTGATCACCGTGAAATAATATAGGGTAGAGTGGGGGAAAACGCCCCACTTAAGGATTGAAGTTTTTTTTTTTTTTTCTGTGAAACACGAAAGCAACAGATATGCACTGCATTGTATTCAGCATTAGCTAATTTCAAGACCAAAGAGTGCAACAGGAGAGAGAGTGGCATCAGCAATTTTAAGGAAGATGATTGTGTGCTGAGCGTCTGTGATTTACTTTCAGTTTCATTTGCGGTAGTTTGCGTGGTGATGCATGTTGCTTTGGCGCTGTCATATCTGGCTATGACTTGTCATATAGCAGGGTTCCTCAATTAGTTTTCGCCAAGGGCCGAATTCTGCCAACAATACAGAGCCAAGGGCCACTGACATATATATATATACATATATATATTATTCAGAATTCTATTTTAGAAATGTTTTTTTATTTTCTGCGACGTCGCGGCAGGGACAACATACAAAATATGACAGTGATATTCTCAGGTAATAATTATGTGCTTTATTCAGTGTTAAATGTGTCTAATGTGAGTTTGAATATTATTTTGCGTGAGGTTTATAGCCATAGTGAAAGCAATAATTTTACCTCAGATCTTGAAAATAAATGAAAGCAAAAGCCCCTTTCACACAGAGATTCCGGAAAATACACGGGTAATGTGTTCCGGCATTTGTTCCCGGATCGTCAGATTTGCTGCATTCACACTGCCAGTGATTTTCCGGAATATGTGCGTGCATTCACACACAACCCGTAAAGATCCCGTAAAGACACGTGACCTTTCATGTGACGTGTATAATGAGCGCTCACCATTTCACTAAACTGGAGAATGATTTCAGCTTCAGCGCGGATAGTGAGGAGCTCCCTGTTCGCTGCTTCATTCTAGTTTACACATTTTTCGTCGTGTGAATGTTGATCTGCCTTCAAAACAACCGGTAAAACTGTCGAACGATAAAGTGCGTCATCACTACGACGCACCCTTTACGGCATTGATCCGGCTTTTGTTCACACAGCGCTCGTTCCGGGACTGAACCCGGCAATGTTACTAGGTCCCAACCCGGGATCAATCCCGGAATTAATCCCGGGATGTGTTTGCGTTCACACAGAAGGCACTCCGGCAATTTTCTGGCAATTTTCCGGGACCAACGTGCAGTGTGAATGGGGCTTTACTTTAAAACTGTGAACTCACTGCGCACCAACATCCATAACAAAGAAGATATCAGTCACTCACTCACTCACTCAAAACTGTTCAGTCCATTCACATTTGAATCATCTATTTTCCGTGTCCACTTTTCTTTACTTCACACTTGCCATGTTTTTGCTGTCACGTAACGTTAGTATCTACACTGGACGCGACACAGGCAGCATTGCAAATCATTTGAACTTTGTGTCAGTGCGTTATAAATAGAAAGAGTCAGCAGTTTACTTTCGGGATTTGTCGCGCCGCCCTGCGCCGCATCCAGTGTAGACATCATCACTGATTATAATAAGTTCTATTGTATTTTGTTGCGCGCGCCGCGCCGCTCGCGTCCGGTGTAGACACGATGCAAGTTAATGTCGCTTTCTGATGCTGCGTTTGAATTTTAATTCCCCATTATTTGAAATTAGCGCGGGCCAAACATTTCTCTCCCGCGGGCCGCCTATTGAGGAACCCTGTCATATAGCCTATAACACTCTCTCAAATGTTTATTATTTTAACATTTTGGTAAAATTTACATATGTGGTTTCAACAACCAGATGCATTTACACATGTCCAGTTTCGTCTGAAATGCGTCCCAGACAACCTTCTGAAGTGGTTTGAGCGATCAGATTTAAATCAATCTCGAAAGCGTTTCAGAGGGCAATTACACCTGAGCCCGTATTCATGAAAAATCTTAGTGCTAAGAGTTGGTCCTAATAACACAATTCTAAGAAAATTCTTAGAAATGTGGGTGTTTCCTCTTAAAATTAAAGAAAAGATCCTAGTAAATAAAAAAGTAATTCAGAATGCATCTTAACCCTTAAAAGAGGTCTTAAGGTCCAACATTGTTAGGAGTACGGATGAGGACTTTTAAGAGGCTTAAGAGTTTATTTAGCAGTGGAGAAAATGGACAAAACATGAAGAGGGAGAAGAAATGTGTTGCACACAATGCATGACAGTGAATTACTTAAGACGCTATTAGATCGTGCAGGGATCATGTTTGTGACCGATATTATTAGAGACACGCTAAACTCTCCAACACCACGCAGAAATGCCGTAGTGCCAGAAATCACTACATCAACATATTTAGCAACTGGAAAAATGCAACTAAGCAGCAGTGATGATTTGGGTCTGTCACAACCTTCTATAAGCAAAGAGATCACACAAACAATTACAGCACTTTCAGAACCTTATTGTGTCGCTGTTTATTTCCTATACAATACATATAGTACATATATGCATCGCAAAATACATAAAGTATGACAGCATGGTCATTAAAAAATAAAGAATATATAGGCTACATATATAATATGTGAGAGTATGGTAAAACAGGAAAAAATATGCCTGTAATTTCAAAGTGAAGGCTTATAATAGCCCCTACTCTTAAAAGCGCTCTTTTATTTCCTTCTTGGACAACCAACCAATCACAGTCTTCTAAAGACTGTATCATAGCTAGCAATGGGGTCAGCCCCGCCTCCTCACTAAGATAAAAGTTTTTGTCTTTTCCTCGCTCAGAGTTGCTCTCAGATTGGTCCTGAATCACTTTTAAGCTAAGACTCCTAGTTAGAAATGTTTAAGCTAAATTAGGAGCTCTCTTAAAGTATTCTTAGAATCTTTAAGAATACGGGGCCTGGTCTTTTCACAATTGGATAGCTATCCCATCAGAGAAAATGCATGAAGTGACCAGGTGTAAGCAGGCCCTTAGTGCCTTGGATAGAAGAATCGCATTTCTTTATCATTTCACATACAAAGTATACTGGAACCTATGGAAGTAAATTAATGACAAATGTCTTTAATACAAAAAGCATGTTGAATGCCCCCCCCCCCCCCCCCCCCCCCCCCCCCAAAAAAAAAAAAAAGCATACCATTTTTAGAATTAGCTTTTTTAGGTGCTGAAATTTAACATGCTATGAATGAGCTATGAATATTTTATTTTATAGCCTACTATGGGGCTGCTGAATGCTTAAATCTGATTTGCTGATTTTGCAATTATTTTCATCGCACGGCTACAGTAGTTCCTGGCAGGTCTTGACCACATTACAGTTCCATATTACTTTGCCAAATGATTTCAGTTATTTCAAAGGTTCTTATACAGCTTACAACAGCAAAATAACCAAAACCCGAAATGACACAAGGCAAATAAAGTAAACAATAGGCTAAAAACGACAAATTATTTCCATATTTTTGCCACAAAATTATGTTTTATTATTTACGGAAAGCACATACTCTCTTTCTCTTGCTCTCTCCCTTCCAACATACAGCACAGACCCACACTCACACACATGGAACCACATGTGCACAGAAACGTGTTGTTAGCACTACTATGATGATTTCATCAGTAAAAATAGTTTAGCAAGCTATGTGACATTTCTCACTAGCGAGATATTAATGCACTGTTGTTGGAACAGATGAACATAACAGTTTTGCTATTAGTACAGATGCTGCTGTGATTACTTTTGACAGACGCACAGACTCAGGTAATTAAAATGCTTAATCTCTCTCTCTCTCTCTTTCATAACTGTATTTAATTAAAAACCGCAGAAATAGACAATAAAAAGTTGATCACAAAAAAAAAAAAAAAAAACCTGCCACTATCAATGGCTCAATCCTCCGTTATAATCAGTGAAGTTCTTCAAGAAATCAACAGATATGTCTGTGATTGGCTACAATGCTCATTGCTGCAAAAAATGTGTTGTAAATAGAAACCTTTGACACTCCCCATCTGATTCGTCAATATGCTTGTAACGGCCAAAACTATGTATTTGCATGTATCACATTATTGTGCAGTGTGCCTTTTAAGAGACTGATCACTTCACTCCTAACAGTGACTGTGTAATGAGAACCAATATAATAAGTTTGCCCTGCCTTCTTGTTATTTTGCCTTTGCTTTTATTTATAACGCCAAGAAAGAGTTCATCTCATGTATGATAGAAGCACGTTGCCATGTCCCAGCTATTAAACATGTGGACCTACAATTATTTGCCTTCAAGCAGGAATTAATAAGAGTTATCTGGGTCAAATCGTTACGTGCTATTATTAGTTTCAACTGCGTTACATGCTATTATTAGTTTCAACTGAGGCTGCTCCCTCTAGAACCCCATATGACCGGTCCTGATTGGGCCAATCACACTGGTTGCTCATAAATACTTCTTTCACAGTTGCACACAGTAATTTTCACAAAGGTTTTCATTGCATTTACAATTCTGACCAGCACGTGTTGCCATCAGTGTGTATGTATTTTTTGTATATCTTGTATTTCTGGATTACTGTGAGTGTTTCTTGATCTGTCGAGTGCTTGTGCAAGTGTGGTAGACTATGATACTGTTTTCGTTCTGTTATGTGTCTCATTAACGGAAATGTGAGCTCTTTTTGGGCTAGACAATGTTATTTTTGAGAGGGGTCTGTCTGCGGACTGCAAGAGAGGGGCGTAACTTGAAGGGGGCGTAACTTGTAGCAGGGGGCGTAACTTGAAGTTGTCCAAATCACACAGAAACACGCGAGATGTCAAAACGAGATGTTGTCGGGCTGTGTCCGAAACCGCATACTTTCTGAGTATAATTAGGTAGGCTACATACTCTACAGCCTGAATGCGTTAAGTATGAAAGCGATTTGGGTAACATCCGCCATGTTTACGTTATCATGTGACCTACGACGTTATTACAAGCGCAACAACTTATGAGCGACAGGTTTCATTAATCCATCCGTAGTATCTTGATATTGATGAAATTTGCCCTTTTTTTGGTCTTGTTGAAGAAACAGCTGCGCATTTATTTTGTTGATTGTAGTATAGCCAATACCTTTTGGGTTGATTTAAGTTCTTATATCTTTAAACCCACTAATGCGATCCACAGTTTAATCCTTAACCTCTTGATCCGAGAAAAAAAGTTTTAGGATTTTTTTTTTCATGTCTTTAAATTGTTTAGCGCATTTAGAATAATGTGAAAAAAAAGATATTTCATTCATAAGTTATGCTATTAATAATTTATGATATAAATTATTTTTTAAATCACCAATACATTTTTAGTTTAAGATTATTATTTTTTTACCAAACTTTGTATAAAAATGATTCTCAACTATGTTATAACAGAATGATTCGATATACCTTTTTTATTTCTGCAAAATGTGTGTAAAATGGCCATAAACAAGTTTTCTCATTATATACAATGTACCTATAAACTAAATCTAAGTTGCATATTAATGTGTTTTTGGGGCAACATGTAATGAAAAAGAAGTGTAATAATTGGAGTAATAATTGACATGATTTTCATAATAATATATAGGCCTAATATTTCATAGAATATTGAAATGTAATTTATTTCCCTATTCATTTGTTATGTCTCCCAAAACCCGTAATAAACATGTTTTTAGTCCCGGTGTCCTCATATGAGGACGTGTATGAAATCAACGTCTGTTTTGTAACAGAAAGTCATATTTTGATTTGAAACCCCATAACATTTTCCAGAGATGTTGATTTATGACACACAGTTTAAAAATTAGACAGATTTAATTGATAATTACAAAATATTATCATGTTTCCATAAGAGTGTCACTAAATTAATTTCAGACATTTTTGAAGACCAAGGAGAGGGAGTGGTCATGGTGAAACATCCAATCATTTGGTATCTCTGAAAAAAACCTGAATGTGCTCCGTAGAGGACATCCAGAAATTCACTAAAATATAATTTGCTCATCTGAGGCTGCAGGGTCTTAAGAGGTTAAAGAAATTGTATTTATTTTATTACGAAAACCCAAAATCATTATCTCTTGAATATGTTGTTAATTTCTTTATTTTATGTGCAAAATGTTTCATCCACAAGCAAAAGTGGCTTAAATCTCCTTAGTTTTTTTCTTTTTCTTGTTGAATTTAACTTTCGTTTCATCCCTCAGTTTTCTAAAAAAGCATCATGAATTATTATATTTAATTAACCACTGTTTTTTTTTCTGTGTATAGAATCTCATACTATGATGAACACATGATATTCATGTTTGCTGTTTTATGCCATAAGATTGTTCATTGTTAGATACAACCATCTTTCCCTGATCTTATATTTCATTATAAGTTATAAGTTATACAATAATAATAATAATAAATAAAAAAAGAGGGACAGGTGCACTAACACAGGGGTGACCAAACGTGATCCTGGAGGGCCAGTGTCCTGCAGAGTTTAGCTCCAACTTGCCTCAGTACACCTGCCTGGAAATTTCTAGTATGCCTAGTAAGACCTTGATTAGCTGGTTCAGGTGTGTTTAATTGGGGTTGGAGCTAAACTTTGCAGGACACCGGCCCTCCAGGAGCACTAACACCTCATGGCGTCACTAACTCAACAACCCTACCTTGTACAGTTTTCCTCAGCATTTGCATTGTCTGCACAAAGTTGACGTTGGGCAACTGCTTGAAGATCTCGCCTTTGGAGAAGACTGTTGATTTTATACTATAAATGTAAGTATTACAACTTAAAAATTTAGATTACCCCAGAATGAATTGCATCGCTAGCCAACCCCAACACTTACACGCAATAATAATGATAACCAATAATTAATTACATTACTTTTTTTTTTCCCTAAAAATGACTCATTTTAGTAAAATAAGCAAAATATAATTTTTGTCATATGATATAGCTATATGTGAATATACACTAGTTAAACAAATGCAGTCGATGTGAATACATCAATTTTCAGTCAAGCAATTAATGCATTTTATTTACTGACAACAATAAGAAACATGAATAAAAGAATGAATAAAAGTAAGCATCACAATACATACATACATATACAAGTCAACAACAGATAAAACAAAGTTTTGTTCAAACTTACTGTTCTAACAATGATGTATTTACAGACAGTGAACCCACATCCTACTGCCATCTCAACACAGCTGTGCCAGTTCTGCTGCTGCGCTGTGCTTCACAATCTTGCTCTTCTCAATGGGGACATCGTTGAGCCAGAGGATAATGAAGACCATGATGACACCCCTGAACCACACAACTTTGAGGCAAGAGCAGGAGAAAACGTGCGGGACATTCTGGCTGCCACTGTGTCTGCTCCAAACATTCATGTACCTGTTCTCCATTAGCACAACTACCTGTAAAACATTTAAACAGAGTTAAACATTTTACAATTCATGTTGTCAGCTTTCCATTTCTTGGCAAATTTAATTTCATGTTTACAATTACATATACATTTTTGTTGTAGCTTTATTACTTTTGTAGTGGGCTAAACCACTGAACTGGTAAGCAAAAGGTTACTGGTTCACAACCACCAGTGTGTCCTTGAGCAAGGCTCTTTTCTCCAGGGCATTGTGGGTCCCTGTATTAAGAGCACTATAAATCACTTTGGATAAAAGCTTCATGACATTTTTTTAATGATGCTTTTAAAGCTTCTGAAAGTCAGGCTTCATTGTATGAACAGAAACCAGCTGAAAAAACTTGACCAAAATCACATCCTCAGTGTTTTTTGGTTTTTCTCTAGATGCTCTTGCTGGCTCCGGGGTCACTGATGATGAAGAGACCACAGCAACAACCGGTCCAGATGAGGCAGTAAAGGCCGGTGGAGTGATGGAGGGTCTCATCCATGGCACTGGATGCTGCTGTGGACTCTCCATCCTCAGTGCTCAGCTCACACCATTCTGCAGACATTTCAGATCATACTAAAATGCACAAACACAATAAAAAATCAGCCATTTTAACAGTACAGTGTCATTTGATTTCTGTATTAGAAGTAACACAATTATCATATTTATATTTTTGTTTCAGGTTCTCCCCCTTTTTTCTCTCACAAGTGCTACCGTCACATTGCATTGCAGGTCCTGCTCCACCACAGAAGATCTGCAGCAAAGGCACAGGAATCAAGAATAAGAAAAGTGCTGTAATAACTCTGTTTGAAATTACAATAATTAAAATAACCTACAACTTAAGATTTAAAAGATGTTTAATTAATTTCATCAGTGTACTCACTGAGAGCATTTGATGGCAGCATTTCTTCATCAGTCACTCTTTACTGGATAAACACACGTGTGTCTCATCTGTCCCTGTAACATCCAGAACAGAGTCAGTCACCTCTGTGATTTATCTGATCAATACTGCATTTACATGTTGAGGTAGTTGCTGATGTAACTCGCTATTTATCCAACACACAAGCTCCTCAGTTTATCAACAATACTAATAGACAAATAAAAGAGATAACTTATGTTTAGTAACTTCATGTAGATGTGTTTATATTTACATTATTACATTCATCTAAAGCAGTGTTGACAACAGTGAATTCTACATAACACAAATATATCACTCACTCAGATGTCTGTTTCATGTCTATTAGATGTGCTCATATGCAATATATATCAAAGATTTTCCTAGCAATCGTCTTTAAGATGAATATATGGTTTATGTAAATCCACTTTGGAGACACTTACTGGAGCTCCCCTGTTAGCAATACATAATAAAACGTGTTTTTATAGCAATACTACAAATACACTATATTATTTAGGACATTTAAGTAGCTTTTATAAACGTGCCTTGGATAAAAACACTACCGATGTATATTGAGACAAAACAATCAGTCAGTCAGTTTATTTCAGTTAAAACAACCCAGACATGCATTTTAGCCTCGTCTGTCTAACTGGGGGATAGCGTCTTTAACTTACACCTTTTGCTTATATATTGCTTACTTTACACTTTAGTTTTAATAGATTATTAACTACAGAAACAATACTACTGTTTGAAAATGACTTACACACTTCAATTTAAACAGTTATTTAGAGGAAAAAATATTCTCACCGTAGTCTCACAAGCAGCCATCTTGACAACAACATCTCGTTTTGACATCTCGCGTGGTTCTGTGTGATTTGGACAACTTCAAGTTACGCCCCCTGCTTCACGTTACGCCCCCTTCAAGTTACGCCCCTCTCTTGCAGTCCGCAGACAGATGCTATTGTTATTTTTAGACAAAGTTTGCATTAAAAGTTGGATCATTGTATGTTAACACTAGGGATGTGCGGGTCTAGTCGACTAGTCGACTAAACGGTACAGCTCCTACTAGTCAACACTGAAAACAATAGTCGATTACACAAGAGAAAAAAAACTTGATTTTATCATTCAAATTACCATCATTTTAACGTTACATTTAAGATATTTTAAATTACATTTTAAATAACAAGTTAAAATAAAACTTTTGAAAAAGAATACATATCAAATTTTTAAAAAGCGTATCTGGGCGGAAACTAAACTTTTACCTCAGACCTCGCATGCGTTATCTTCAAGTCAGTTGCGGCGAGCTCAAAATGACAACATGAAAGATCAGCAAGGTGTGGGATTATTTTTTTGAATTAGAAGGAAATGGAAAGGTTTAGTGTAAACTGTGTAATGTCAGATTGGCTTACAATAACTATACTGGAGCGATGCGTAATCATATTCAATACAGGTACGTATGCGTTAGCTTGTCAATCACGTCATACACTACAACCTGCTGCTGCGGTCCGCGATCCCATCCGTGCCGTCTATTCCTCTAAACGAAGACCCACTTTGGTGGTGGTGCGGGATTTCCAGGCTCTTTTCGAAACTGTCTGCTTGCTTGTAGTTATCTCTCTGCGTGCCTGTGACTTCAGTTCCTGCCGAGCGCGTTTTTATTTCAAGTGCAGAATCACCTCTAGTCCCGTCTTTCGCCAGACCACGTTAACGTTAAATTCACTGAACAAATGCGCATGGTCTGAGTAAGTAAAACGAGCTTTGTTTTGTTTTTAGACAATATAGCCAACATGAAGTACATTTTTAAAAGCCGTTTTAATGCTATTCCTTGATAAACTTTCCTATTGTTTTTGACTTTTGTTTTAATATGTTGGCTAACGTTATATGAAAATGAAGAATTCTGTCAGTCTATTGATTGATTTTCCATTTCTGCATTGCTCCTGCCGATCTGAATAAATAAGCTATGCACTGGTTTGTGTTGAGTGTATGCTCTTCTTTTTTCTGTTTAACGACCGCCTAAAATTAAATGATGATAATGCGAGGCAAGCATACGGCATAATCGTGACATATATTTATCAGAATTCATTGAGAGATTTTACAGTGCGATTCAAAGATTAAGTATTTCAAGTGTAGGCTGTTATATAGACACGCACAGTTTTTTCTTTTACCATTTTTGGGGGGTTTCTGGCTTTTAGACTAGTCGACTAGTCGGATACAAAACTTCCGTTTAAACGACAGTCAAATTAGTCGTAGCGCACATCCCTAGTTAACACAGCTTTACCCATATCAAACTTTCTGTTATTGCATCTGTTAAGATGTTTTGATTTTCTGAAAAAAGTCACGGTTTATCCCAAGCAGTCTGATATCACTAGGTTGGAAATTAACATATTTTAATATGTTCAATAAATTAACATTTATTAATAAGTTGAAAAAAAATGCCTCTAGTAATTATGTGTCTAATTTTTTATTTACAACTTATGTTGGGTTAATTTTAAGCCAGCCATATAGTAATTTGTAAACAATAGTTGATATAAATAAAACTACCCAGAAGGTTGGGTTAAACATTTAACCCAACCGCTGCAAAACAACCCAGTCACTGGGTTTGTTCATATTTCACCCAGTGCTGGGTTGTATTTAACTCAGCATTTTTAGAGTATACTGACGCTGAAAAGTGCCCAGGGTTCCTGCTCATCTGGGTGAAAATTCCAATTGTCCTGCTGCAGGAGGACTGCAGATGTGGCCAGTGCAATAAACTGCAATGTCTCTAATGTAAGAGGCCTAAGACAGTGCTACAGTGAGACAGGAAGATCATCTTTGCAGTGGCAAACCATGCCCCCCCCCAGTCGTGCAGTCCATAAGGATGAGATGAACTATATAATTCAAAGCAGCTGGTGGCCACACCAGATACTGACTGCTACTTCATAAGTCCTTTAGTTTGCTTTACTTGTTTTTCTTTTGTCCATTTTGGTCCAATGTTGTTTTAGGGTACAAAAAAATATAACTAAAAATAAAGAAATAAAGAAATAGCAGCCTTGTGCTGAATTCAGGCCCTGCTTAATGGCTAGTGATTTCACCTGAAAATTTTGACTAGACAGATCACAAAATAATAAAGCTGTACTTTTATTTTTTAATGTTGTTCAGTTTGAAGAGCTCATTTTTCTTTAGTAAGATTACAGAATTACAATGTTCTACAGCCTGACACTATTCTGCTTATTTTTTTTAAAGAAATGTAAATTTTCCCCCAGATGGAGGCAGCATTTCATCACAGCAATGTTGCAGGGCCTGACTGAATTTAGCACAAGGCTGCGCAATGCAGGTTTCATGATAGAATGTTGATTTTTCAAAGGCAAAGAACACACACACACACACACACACACACACACACACTTCAATAGAGATCCAAATCTGGGCCCAAAGCAAAAAGATTCAACTGAACAAAACTAAGCATAATAAGGAAATCATAACTTAAACAATTCACCCCAAATGTGTCACAAGGGAAACATGTATACAAAAAGGACTAGTCCATTACAGACACACAGGCAGTAACACAAAACATAATATTTACACATGCAATAGGTGATTGTCTTCAGAAATGTTTTTGTTATGCTGGTTGAAAGTCTCTTCACATACTGATAGCAATCATTAAGTTAAATGGTCTAAATTTATTTTTGGACCAAGATATTTATTGAGTAATTGATGGTAGGTGCCATTGCAGTTTGTAATTGTGCAGCACTGCATAGTGTTAATACTTAACAGGCACAGTCATTACCGCGGGAAGTAGGGGTGCTGAGGGTGTTTAGCCCAAGAAAAAATGGGGGTGCTGGAGGTGCGGTGTTAAAAAATAAATAAATGAAAATTTTAAAACAGAAAATAAATAAAACTCATGTTCAGGGGCGCCTTAAGATATCCAGAGGCCCCTGGGCTACAGCATTACGGTAGGCCCCCCATCACAGAAAACCTTTTTTTTTTTAAGCTTCCTGACAATTATTTATGTCAAATTTCGAAAGAAAAAATCTTGTTAATATGCCAGTTAACATTCACAACACTGTTCTGCGTAAAATGTGAATATAAGTGAATATGCAAATTCCCTCTTTGCCACAAGGTGGCGCTTAAGAACAGCAGAATGTAGCCATTACATAACACTATTACAGGCTTTATACTGAGGCAATATGAAAAGAAAATGCCATCAAAACTTTCCTGGCTGAAATGTGAGTTTACAGGTATGATTTAAACACCATAAATCACACAAAATATGCATTATTCATCATCAGTAGAACGAAACAACACGGCATGTTGGCATAAATGTGGGCTGTTTGGTGATTCCTAACTGCGTTTTTATTTTGAAACATGCCGTGCTCACGTTTAATTAATTAAATCACAGCCGTATAAAGTTTAATGATCACATTTAAGCAACAGGACGATTCCTATTTTTCCATCCCTGGATTTAAAATTGAGACTTTGAAGCAGCACCTTAATCTAAAACCTTCATGACACACAGATTACATCCACGCAAATTACTGAACTCGCACTGTATGATGTTACAGAAAGTTGTCCCGTCCAGTTCCTTTCACACAGAAGTGTTGTTTCTCTTGTTAATCTGCACATTAACATAAAGACACTCTTGTGCTGGGCTAACGTTACTTTACTAGCGAAATAAACGAATGCATTGATTGTGCATTCACGTGGAGCATACCAACTACACAAACTGTGTGGGGGGAACCTAAACTGAACCATTCACTATATGGGCTACTACAACCAGGGTGTCGCTGAAAATGAGTGCGTGAGTTTGTTTACAGAATGCTATTGTCACTGCTGCAAACTCCCATATAAATAATTATTCAAAAAATATAATTTCCCTGCAGCCAGTGGGCCCCCTTTCCAGTGTAGGCCCCTGGGCTTCAGCCCCTTGAAGCCCGTGCATTAATGCGCCCCTGCTCATGTTATTAATTTGTATATTCATTAAAATTAATGGAAAAAAAGAAGCCTAATCCTACAGCAACAGTAAAACATGAATTAAGTTGAATCAAATTGATTGTTTTAATGGGGTGGCACATGGGGGGCCCATGGGAAAAGTCATGTGCCCCAACACAAGTGGGATGACATAAAAAGGGCACTGTACATGCGCCTGGACAACTCATCTCTCTTTTTATGAATAAAAACCACTGAACAGACAATACTTGTTCTCAACTTCTTTCATTGTCCAAACAGACGGTGTGTGTGTGTGTGTGTGTGTGTGTGTGTGTGTGTGTGTCTAGTTAACTTTTTGTAAAAATTGCTCATGTTCTGTTGCTGCAGATAGATGGCTGCTGGTGCAGTCCTCACTGGCCCTCTCTGGCCGGCTCTGACTTGTGCTGCCAGGTTCAGGGCTGCTAATTTGCTGGCCTACTTGCCCCTGCCTGGTGGATTGGCTCTGACATGCACTGCACTGCATCTACCTGTCTTTGACAGTTTCTTCAAGAAGAAACTTTGAATGTATTGCTGCTGTGCCTTACTTTGTCCCCTTTTAATTTTTTTTTTACCCAAAATTCTGTCTGGGGCAAGCATTTTTTGAGGGGGGCCGGTGCCACCCCGTGCCCCCCCCCCTCTAGACACGACCCTGTGTGAAAGTCGTTTAAACTTAAACTGACTTAGGAAGTCGTTTGTTGCCATGACTTTTTGATCATATTATTACCTGCACCATACCCGAATCAAGAATTAATGACCATTTCTACAGCCATCGCAAAGATACAGCAGAGAAAGATCGAGAGAGTCTATTTACCTCAGCAGCAACCGATCTCGCATTCTCACATCTGCAGGCAGCGCTTGTTTTGATCTTTAATGTTAGATATTTCCTATTCTTGGAACAAAATTAATGCTTAAGGTTGATTCAGTATTAGGCTACTCTTAATGAAAAAGAAAAACCCACACACAACATCAGCAATACAGTGACAAAGTAGCTTATATTAAACATAAAACTTGTATTAACTGAATGAATAAGTCATACCCGCGTTGTAACAAATAAATAAAAGGTTTTTGGATTTCCCCCTTACTTCAAACAAATGCTTAATTTGGCTCATTATTATTAATTAATAATAATAATAATAAAAGGCTATAGCCTACAATAAAACAGTACAATGACAAATTCACTTAGGCCTACATTAAACTTTGAACTTTTATTAACAATATGAATAAGGGAAATATGTTTTACCCGCATTGTAACACAAATAAATAAATGGTCTTTGGATTTCCCCTTTCTTTAAAACGATCGTAGTTTGGGGTTCATTATTAGCCATACAATAGTGCAATGGCAAGTTCGCATAGGCCTATATTAAAAATCTAAATTTTATTAACAAAAAGACAGATAGCCTACTTGCATTGTATAAGGTATTTTCTCTCTTTTAAAACAAATGCGTTGTGGTTCATTGTTGTATTTTTTTTTTTTATGAAAACAGCAACAATAAAGGCAAACTTGCTTATATTAAACGAATAAATAAAACTTTTATTAACAAAAGTTGCGCTTTTGTATCATAGTGTCTATCTCGCATCACTTTTGTCACGTGAATCAATTACTCAATAAGCACCTTGGTCCATGTTTATGCACCCCAATTGAGTACCGCATAACTTATTCTGTACATTAACTAATAGGTACATACACCATGTAATGCCTTTGTGGAGAGAAAGGACACACACACACGCACACCCTAAGTGCAACCACAAATTCCTTAGGCTTAAAGAAATTTTCTTCACTATCCCTTAGCTGTGGTCATAAAATTGACAAATGACCACCACCGCGCCCAATTGTCCTGGCCTGTTCCCTTGGGATCAACATGAGACCCATAAAACAAGGACAGATTTGTGGAGAAAATCTGGAACGTATTTAAAACAGGACTTCACTGTGGTTTCTTATCACTTAACCATCATTTAACCAGGATGGAACAAGGATCACTGGATCTGAACATGGTCTGGGGATGATCGCTTAAGCAGTAACTCAATGATGGTATCAAGAACAAAGACTGTTTTATGGAAAAGTCCGAGTGTTGAAGTTTTACAGATACAGCCCCAAAGTGACTTTATGACCTCCCGTCCTCCCAGGACATTGCAAGGATATGTGCCTTTCATTCCTTTAACAGAACAAAGACTCAAAGACTTGTATAAAGTGTTCCAAAAAGACAATTGATAGTAATCACTACTGCTATTCAAGCTATATAATCAAAAGCAATATATATATTATATTTACAATATATATAGTCAGGCTGCATTTTATGAAATGGAAGTAAGCTTTCTGTGTTATTGGAATCTATGGTGTTTTTATAATCTTTTGAGGTATAATTTTCTCCTGTAAAGTGAGTATTACACTTATAAGCATCATATGCATGATGTGTTGTTTTCAATCTTTAATTTGAACCCTTTTGTGTGTCTTAGCAGGAAAACTATTAACGTGTAGGACATATGCTGAATTTGGTTTCATTTTAACGGCCACGATAAATGCAACAAGTTGGTGTAAACGAAAGTTAACTCTTATTATAATAATGTATGATTACAATGCATACAGGATGTGTTAAGATATTTTCCTCATGAGATTAAAGCAACTAGACGAGAGGATTTACGGCATGGAAAATGAGCCGTGTAGGCGGAGCTCCGTCTACAGGAACCCTTTAATTGGAAGAGCGCTGGTGGACGCCCTGATGTCAGTCCATCTAAAAAGCGGACCCCCCGCTCTTGGCTCTCTGCTCTGCTCGAAAATCGCGCTTCTTTGAAACTTGGAGCTACTCCAAAATAGCTCGCAGCCTTAACATCTAGGCCGAGTTTGAACATTGAACCAACATCTAGTCAAATCTCTGAAGAAACCCTTGAAAGTCTGAAGCTACGCTGAAGGAGCTCAAGAGCGCCAAGCAACCCCAGAGCCAACCAAGCAACAACAGAAGGACATCCCCAGAGTGACGTCACGCGACGACGACACGCGGGGTTCCCTCGAGCCACAGCGATCATTTCAACTTAAAAGCAGGTATCAAACAAAACCTCTATTCTGCTGAATCGTGTGGTATTTATCTCTAAAGTAAAGATACTAGATTTCTCCTCTTGATGATCGACACGGGTAAAATCGTGTGGAAATAGCAAAACAGTGCTATATATTTAATCATTCTCAATTGTAACAATTCATTGCCTGTGTGTATGTATTTTGTGTTTTGTTATTTAGCTTAGTTCATGTATTGTAGTAAGATAGCAAATAAACTCTTGATTGATTTATAGAGAAGTGTTCTGTGTGAAATATTCAAATCAAACTTCGCTCAGATAATGTTACCTAAGCTCATAACTGTCATGCGTTTATTTAAATAATTCTGTATTATTATATCGTGGCCACGAGAATAAACAGAATTTCTCAGATATACTGAAATCTAACAACTCGCTGAACGATTGTTAAATAAGGTATAAGTTGGACGTTTTGATTAATACCAATTGATCATATCGATATCAGACTTTAAGATTCCCTAAAGCTAAAATAAAGCTTAAACCAAAGAGCTAAATTAAACAATGTAAAAGGGGTAAAATCCTTTACAGAATGGTGGAGAATGCGGGCAAATTTGATTTGAATATTCATAATCAGAAAAACATATTGTTGTATTTTGCCTATTTTTAACCGGAAGAAATAGTGTAGATACAGAGAGACAGAGTTTGTTTGTGTTTGTGGTACTGTATGCATGGCAATGCGTTTTGAATGAATGAAAGTACAACTTTAGTTGTTTAGAAGAAATTAACTGCAGTATATAAATTGTCTTGTAAGACAAAAAGTCGCTCTAAAAGCGCAAAAGAGACAAATGAGCGAATTTCCTCATTTCTCTCTTCCATGAGGCCTTAATAGCGTGATCTGGTTTGTGCGTTTTCCACTTCCGGATATGCTATTTAATCTCCCGGCGAGAATATCAGATTAGCTACCTGTGTATTTCTCCGCCAATCTTTGAGTCACTAAAAAGAGTGAAATCGGACGCGGCGCTCGGGAAGAGTGGCCGAAACGCATTCTGGGTAGAATAGTTATTGATTTTGATCAAAGAGAATTGTGTGATAAAAAATCCACGTGTGTTTCTGTCTGTCAGATAGACTGACAAGTGTTAGGTCCGCCGAGGAACAATAACGCTGTTGTATTAATTAATCGGTAGATTAATTTATATCTCTCTGAACGAGTTGAGATTGTTAGTGCTATAAAGATAGAATCTAAAGAGCTGCTTTTTGATGGTAGTGTGAAAGACATTGATGTTTCATTGATTATCCGGATCTGTGCATCTGAAATGACAGGTTCCCTGACGTCACCACAGTGACGCGTAACTCAGGAAGTGCGCAGGCTCCGTTCCCGCGCCATTTTGAGGCTGTTGTAAACAACAGCCTAGCAAGCTTGGCTAACTGAAGCCTGTAGCATTGGAGCTTAGGCAAAGCCAGGTGTATTAGAAGCATAGCGATTAGCACATAGCATTTTGTAGCTGTGGGTTTGAATGCGTGTGTGTTTGCAGTGTGTTTTTGAAGTGTTGATACGAGTTTAACCCTTCACAGCTGAACTTTAACTCACACTAAACTGTTTACATCAGTTCCTTCTCTCTTTTGAATTCACTCATTCTCTCTTTGGCATTCACTGATTCTACCTATGACTTCTAATGTGAAAGGACTTTAACAATACAAATTTAAATAAACCTTTAATGTGCAAGGCAGCTGATTTTCATAGGAAATGAGACCAGCGATGTCACAGGTGGTTTTAACAAGTAGTTGTGTTTAGGTTGTTTTGTTTCGTTTCATATTTAGCAGATATTAGTTTCATAACTATTGGGGTTTATTATAAATTAATGATGGGTCTTAGCCTCATTGCTTTGATAGGAAGATAATTAATTTAATTATGATTGCGCTCTCATGATTTTAAGAATCTCATTGGATGAATTGCTATGAAATATTTGAAATTGATAATTTAATTCCATAACTAATCCCAGATGTGAAATTAAATTAATTTCATTAAAGTAATTTCAGTTTCTGATTCCACATAGACTGATTGAGATAATTATGTGTGCTCTGATAATTTAACAGTAACATTAAGATCTTAATTATTAACTATCAAAGTGTTTGATCGTCTGGCCCGGGAAAATTTTTACATTTTCTTTATAATTGAGACGATACGGATTAATTTGTTCTAATGATTTGAATAACACAAGGAATTAGTAATTGGTCAGGTTTAGGGATACAAAATTAGGAATGTGGAATTTGTCATTTAATTTCATAATTAATTACGAATTTGAAAATTCTAATTTAATTTAATAATTAATTACAGTTCCTGTTTCCCTATGGCAACACTATTGGCTGATCAATGAAATGTAATCGCTTGTAATGTTAATGAAAAACATTGTTAAGTTAGATCTTTAACTATCAATCATTGCTCTGAAATTTTAATTCCAGCATTGGCTAATAAGGATCCTACCTCAAGGATACCCTATTGATTAATTTAATCCTAATCAAGCCTATCAAATTTAAATGATAACATCATAAAATTCGAATTAGAAACTACCATTTCTAATTTGAAATTCTAATTTCAGTTGCAATTGAGTTTTGGTTCCAACCTGTTTGGTCTCTCTCCGTCTGTTATTAAATTAACTTTTATAGGTTTCCCTTTTCTTAGGCCTGATAGGAGATAGGGCTCCCCCTAGTGCTTGGTTAGTGAAGTGAAATTGCCTCCAGTGTGAGTTACAGCAAGCGGAGTCACCCGTTCCGACTGTACCTGGTGCAGGCTGGAGGGGAAACCCGAATATTTCCGTCCTAGTGTTGCAAAGTGACGGCCCGCAGCAGGCTAGCAATTGGGTATCGGAGGAGGAGTCAACGGCTGACTGGGCGAAGGTGCGGATATACCATCCCGGCTAAACTATTGACGAAGTACGTCGAACTTCGGGTTCGCGCTGACGGATAGACACCGGGACCTAGCCCCGCCCCTCTTCAGGCCAGCAGTCGTTTGGCATACCTCACCCGAGTCCCAGCCCGGTTGTGCCAAAAGCCACAGCTGTCTGAGAGGCTCACAGCAGTACGGTGGGGACGGAGTGTTCGGCAAAACCCTTACAGGAGCTCACCTGGTGTGCTCGGGCGGTGGGCCTTGCTGCTGAACACCACTGGAGCAATTTACATTCATCACAAAGCCTAGAGTATAAAACTTTCTAATTAGGAAAACCCTTCTAAGTAGCAAACCTCCAAAAGAAAAAAATGAAGGTTTTCTTAATGCTTAGGCAAGTGTGTTTATTCTACTAAAATTAGCAAAGCAAACCCCTAGGTGCATCGACTCAACAGCGCCTCCGCGCTGCCACCTTTGTTACTAATCCTAAATCCTACTCTCACCTTTCTCTCTTTTCTTCCTGCTGCTATCTTCTAATTTGACTACCGCTGCTGTTGCTGAGATTTTTGCCTGTGTGAAGATCACAAGTGGAGAACTTTAGCAATCGAAGCAGGTATTTGTGGAACTTGAGAACATGTCAAAATTGTTTTCCATTTACCTTCCTCTTTTGTGAAATCCTACCCCGCCAGGTTAAAGAAGGTCCACAGAAGAAAGGCGCCGGAAAACTTCAACCACGCGAACACTCTAATTAGCTTGTGGTGTCAATTTTGTCATTAACGGGACCAGTGCTGTCATTGTTATTGTTTTCCTTCACCCCGGAGAAAATCAATTGCAATCACAGACTTACAAAACATTTTTTTGTCATTTACAAATCCTCTGATTAGAAGCAACCTTCTTCTTCTCTTTACCTGTTCTCTAGCTGTGCTACCTGTGTGTGTGTGCTCAATTTTCCCCCCACAGAGGCTACAAATTAGAAGCACGCCCCCAGAGGATCACAGTCACAGAGAACCACACCCACCTGTTTTACACAGTCAACACTAGTACACATTCTATATTGCACATCTACACCCCTTGTTTGTTGATTTGTTCTGTTTTGGTTTGTTTGTTTTGTTTTGTTTTGTTTTTCTTTTCAAGGTCTGTGTCAGTCGCGGTTCGAGATCTCACTCACCACGCCCAAACATGTCTCACACAACAGGACATGTCGGTAACTGGGAGGATTTGGAAACATGGCTAAGCATTGCAACAGACAGTCTCCTCCCTAAGGCTGCTGAAACACTAAAACATCAGACACAAGACCAGCTGGATGACAACATAACAAGCCTCATGGCACAAGACCCAAGTCACAGCTACAATCACAAAGAATTAGCCAAGATCACTGGCTCCTTAAGCCACACACTCATCGCCACCCTCAAGTTGAGCGACAAGCACGCTGCACAACGCCAGCAGGAGCTGACACGCTCACAACGACGCATAGAGCAGCTGGAACTTGAAGCTCAAGAACGACGGGAAGGATCGGATGAGGTGGAACAAGGTGCTGAGGAGGAGATCAACCGGCTAAAAGAAACCCTAGCAGCTACTAGCCAAGAATTGGAACAAGTCAAGGCAGACTACGATGATCGGTCCGAAAAGCTACAGTATGCTGAACAGCTTCTGGAGAAAGCAAAGGCCGACTTCAGAGATAAAAACGGCAGAATCAAAGCCCTTGAAGCTCACCTGGATGAGTCAAGAAACGAGATCAGCCGTCTAACACGACAGCTTGACTACGTCAAAGAGGAATCTGACAGTTTCCAAGAGGAACTCAAGCATGCTTACGAACTGCGCCGTGAGCCATCAAGGACACGACGCGCATCGACCTCACCCCTGCCGAGCAGGACCGGGTCACCTGTTCCTGGACTGACACGTGAGAAAAAGATGGAGGGGGTGGTGTTGAAACATTCACCAACTCACTCTGGAGAACTTTACCTCACTTTACCTCAGCCAAAAGAATCTGCTGCAGCCAGTCACAGATCATCGCACGGCTTGGACCTAAAAGACCTCGACAAGCTCGCCAGGAACATTGGCAAATTCACCCCGAGCGTGCCAAATAGCCCAAATGTCCAAGCGTATCTCCAAGATATCGATTTCCATCTGGAAATGCGACCTAACGTTACGGACAAAGATAGACTATATTTACTTCGAACGACATCCAGTTCTGAAGTTCGCAGCTTCCTGGACAGGCAGCCTGCTTACACAAAGACTGATTACCAACTGCTCTGAGAAGCCCTCATTAAAGAGTTCTCCGACCCTGAGTCCGAACAAGGCCTCGTGGCTGCCCTGGAGACGAGACAAGGACGTCACGAACCTCCTCAAGCCTACTACAGCCGACTCAGATGGGCATACTTTGGAACTCGCAACGAACCTGACATGGAGGATGAACTGAACTTTAAAACTCTCTTGCTACGAAACCTTCATCCCGGCGTAAGCCACCATCTTGGCGTTCTCGTATGTCCACGGACAATGAATGCTCAGCAGTTGCGAGACTTGGCACAGAAAGCCTACGGCAAACAAAAGATGGCCTCAGAAAAGAGTGCCAAAACCCCAGCCGTTCTTGACTTCAACATTCAAAGTCAAGGGCTGGCGCTAGAGGGCGCCCAACGCCAAGACAATGCCAAGCCGCCACCCAGGGAGTGGAACGCACCCTCGTCCAACAAAGAACGAGACTCCCACGCTGGTACCCGATCTAAACAGAGGTACGAACGCTGGGATGGACCACGTGGACGTCAACGCTCACCTGGACGGAACTGGGAAAAGACATGGGACCAGTCAAGGCCTCACGAAAGTCATTGGGAGAGATCGTGGAACCAGCCAAGCTCATTTGGAAACTCAAGAGGAAAAAACTCATGGGAATCCAACGGATACTCCAAGGGAAGACGACAAACTCACCCTGGAGCAACCAGCCCAAGGAATCGACGAAAGAATTCGCAAAGATTCCAAGTTGACCGAGCTCAAACTGAACCCACACAGGAACAAGAGACACCACCGTGTTTCGACTCACAAGAACTGATGAAAATGATGATGAAAGAATTCTTCCAACGGAAGGAGGAAGATCGGAAATGGGAAAAGAAAGAGAAACCAGATTCAGCCTGACTAACGGCCGGACGAGATGGCAGCGACCAGTTGACACAACCAGCCACGGAGAACAGCACTCCTTCACCTCACTCTCAGAGAACCGTAATCACACTAACTTCAGATGGACACGAAACCCCACCTGAAAACCCAGCAACAGAGTTAGACACTAACTCAACACCTAATGCTCCAAATTGCAGCAGCGTCCAACAAACACCTGCTGACGAAACCCATCAAGTTCCTGAAAGTGCTGTCTTGGTCATCTGCCACTCCTCCGAAGAACGCCACATCAGCCCTGATATCCTAACTGTTTCCTCCCAAACTCCAGTCCCTCAACTCCTAGGCGATCTCATTGAGAAAGGTATAGCCAGAAAATTCTACCTCTCCATCATCATCGAACGACACATCAGAGTCGAAGCCCTCCTCGATACGGGAGCCGACATTACTCTAATGTCTACCGAACTCCTGGAGGAAGTCCAAGAAAGATCAAAGAGGACTAACAGAACCCTCAAACTCCAAAGGTGTGAACTAAACCTTCAAGCATACTCCCACACGGGCCTACAACTAAAACATGTGGCCCCAATTCACCTAACGGTGGGATCGCTGGACCTCGTCCATCCCGTATACGTTTCACCACTTAAAACGTATCCACTCCTCATTGGGAAAGATCTGCTTAATCGCTTCGAACCCCTAATAGACTTCAAGCACCTAAAGATGTGGACACAAGTCCGCGAACCTCTGCCTTGCCAGGCGTTAGACTCCAACGAGTCGCAGTGTCAAGTCACAGACACCGACCCTAAGTCACTGATCGATGATGCAGTAGCAAAGCCAGGATCTGGACCAAGCACAAACAGCAAGGACAAGGACCCTCTCCTCTGCTCACTGCAGGAGCCTGAATCAAACGCAGGCCCCCTTCGAATCATGACTGCAATAGATGTCCAAGGCACATCAGTGTCCGACACGGCACTAGCCCTGTGGGCAGAGAACTCAGCCATCAGCCTGAAGCTATTCAAAACATTGAAGCAAAGACATCAGTGTCTACCACATGTCGCTAAGCACAGCCGCTTCCCTCTCAGTCCCTGGTCGACAACCATGGCCACCTCCAAGATCATCTGCTCTCTGGACATACGATGGAACAACAGACAGCTAACTCACTACTTCCTCGTTGTCTCAGACCTGCCGCATGACATCTACATTGGAGCGGATATCCTGGTCCGGCTCAATGCTTGCATTGATACCGTAAACGACATAATATGGGCTCCCCTGTCACACCAACTGACAACGTCAGTCAACCTCAAGAACCTCCAATCCGGTCAAACCATGCCAGACGCATGCGCTATGATCACGGAGCAAGAAGCCACAATACCTGCCTACAGCAAGAGTGTCAGCGTCCGCCTCAACATGCGACCTGGCCAAACTCTCAACAGTAAGCTAGGCTTCTTCCAACCTTCCAGGACCTGCCTAAAACTCGGACTGACTCTGGAAGCCACACCTCTCATGGAAGTGTCATCTCGTGCTGTGTATGTGTTGTTCAACAACTGTACGGCCCAAGACATCCACTTTCCTAAAGCCAATCACCTGGGATGGCTCATCAGCCAGGCGTTCCAGGACTTTGAACTGATGGTACCTGTCATAATCCCTATACCCACACAGCTAATGTCAGACGAATACGACGACACCGTAACGTTCACAAAACCCCATGAAGTGATTGCCATCACATCCATTCTGCCGGTGTCCAGAGAAAGCGTCTGCCGTTCAGAACTAACAGATGACACTCATCTCGCTGTCTATGCTGTCTCAACACAGCCTGCGACAGAATCACCTACACAGGTGACCATCGGGGCCCAAAGCCCCTCAAATGACCTCACTGCAGAAGAACCCTACGCCGGGTTCAATGCACAAGTTCAACAGATCCTGAGTGAGGCGGATGCCCTCCACAATGAAGCGGATCGCCAAGGACTCAAAGAGGTTCTGCACAAATACAAGGACTCTTTCGCAAAGGATTCCCTGGATTGTGGACTGACAAACATCCACACGGTGCGCATCCCGACAAACCCAAATGCGCCACCCACATTTGTGCGACAGTACAAGATTCCAATAGCGTCATACGAGCCAGTGCAAAAGATTGTTGACTCCATGCTGGAAAAGGGGGTCATCCGGCCCTGTAACAGCACATACTCTGCCCCAATATGGCCAGTCCTAAAACTCAACGGCAAATGGCGGCCCACCAACGACTATCGCAAGTTGAATCAGCAAGTACCATTGTCACGATGGCCTATGACCCAGTTGGATCAAGAAATTCCAAAAATCAAAGGCTCGACGATCCTTTACACACTGGACGTCGCCTCCGGGTTCTGGACAATCCCTGTCCATCCCGATGACCAACACAAGCTGGCATTCACCTTTGGAAATCGACAGTACACCTTCACACGGTGTCCCTTCGGCTATGCCAACTCACCAGCAGAATTCAACATCTTCCTGAACAAAGCATGCCCTGACGCCAGAGCCAGAGGCAACCTTGTCTATGTAGATGACGTTTTGATGAAAAGCTCAAGTGTGGAAGACCACCTCAAAGAGATCAATCACGTCCTAAACCAGCTGACAACGGCAGGAGCCAAGATCGCCCTTCACAAAGGACAGTGGTGCAAAACCAAGGTGAACTATGTCAGATTGCTTGTCGGAAGAAATGGCATCGAGCCACAGTCTAACCGCACCCAAGCAATCCAAAGCATAAAGACGCCGACTAACATCTCTGAGCTCTCGAAGCTTTCTGGGAGTGTGCAATTATTCACGACAGTTCATCGAAAACTACGCTGACATCGCACGACCACTAACTTCCCTCCTGAAAAAGGATGAACCCTTCGTTTGGACGGAAACACAGGACAAAGCAATGGGCCAGCTCAAACAGCGCCTGTGCTCTGCGCCGTGCCTTGCCTACCCAGACCCAGGAAAAGAATTCTATCTGGACGCTGGATTCTCCAATCATTGCCTCAGCGCAGGCCTATACCAGCTCCATGACAAAGACAAACGAGTGGTCGCTTATGCCAGCAAAACGCTGCTTCCCCCAGAATGCAAGTACTCAAACTGCGAAAAGGCGTTGCTTTGCACTGTGTGGGCTATCCAGCGTTTCTCTAATTGCATCGGTGCACAGAAAGTCGTCATCGAGACTTGTCATCAGCCTGTCACCTTCCTAAACAGTCAACGCATCAGAGATGGCGTGGTGACCAATGCACGCATAGCTACCTGGCTAATGACACTCCAAGGACGGGACGTCGAGGCAAGATATGCCCAAAACTACAAATCCTCACTTGGAAACGGGCTAGCGGCCTGCCAAAACTGTTCAACGGACACGCTGCATACTCCAGCAGAACCTAAAGAACCGCCACAACCTCAACTGACGAATCACAGGTACTTCGAGGAGAATGTATGTGAAGGAATGCCCACAGCATATGTCGACGGCTGCTCCTACAACCACAAGGGCAATTTACAAGCTGGAGCGGGAGTGGTCTGGCTCAACAACGACCCCTGCCCACCGCAGCAATTCAACTTAGGCCCTCGCTCATCGCAATATGCTGAAATAGCAGCCATCCTCATCACACTTCAGATGGCGGCATCCCACAACATCAAAGAACTCCTCATCTGTACCGATTCGAACTACGCCCGTCTAAGCTTCACATGCCATTTAGCTGGATGGAAACAGAATGGATTCAAGACAGCTAACAACAAGCCTGTCAAACACCAGGAACTCTTCCAAGCAGGCGATGCCATTGTCACTGAACATGACATTATCATTTATTGGAAAAAGGTTCGAGGTCATTCACGTCAACCAGGACAAGACAAAGACTTCAATGACCAAACCGATGCCCTCGCCAAAGCAGGTGCATTACACGGAGAGTCCTGGACATTTCAAGCCCTCCCTCCCAACCCTTCAGTAGCGGCCATAACCCGCCGCCAACACGCCACTGGCGTACAAAACCCCACCTCCTCCCATATTGCCATTTCACCTCAGTTTGCTGCTAACGATCTCCTCACACTCCAAAATGCGGATCGAACACTGCGAACTATGGCAACTCACATTTCCGACCCCTTAACTCATCCTATTTCCACCTCCGACCTAGCTGCTTCCTCCGAGCTCCGCACGCTCCACTCAATCAAGCACATGCTGCATCTGAGAGACGGTGTACTCGCGTATGTCCCTGAGCCCCTAACTACGCCAAAGCTCGTAGTCCCTCACGGCCAAAGGGGGATGATGCTGACACACGCCCACGATGCACCATGCGCAGGACACCACGGCGCCAAGGCCACCTATGAAACACTCAAACAAGTAGCATACTGGCCTGGCATGCAACAAGACGTGGCGGAATACGTAAAAGGATGTCTGGTGTGTTGCCAGTTTCAACCGGCAAACCCAAACCACCGAGCCCCACTGCAAAGGAAAGGAATGACTTTCCCCTGGTCGGACCTCCAAATAGACTGGGTAGGACCCCTGCCACGGTCAACGCGAGGTAACAAATACTTCCTCACCGTGGTCTGCGAATTCACGAAGTGGATAGAGTGCCTCCCAGCTCCCAATGATACAGCAGAAACAACAGCCTGCCTGTTAATGAACCACATCTTTTCAAGATTTGGACTGCCTTTAAGGGTCAACTCTGACCGCGGAACCCACTTCACCGCCGACATCATGCAGGAAGTGTGGAAACTCCTCGGTGTACAGGCCAAGCTCCATATAAGCCATCACCCAATTTCCTCGGGTCAAGTTGAACGGGCCAATAAAACAGTGGTCAGCATGTTGAAGAAGTATGTGTCCGCCAATCAAAAGGATTGGGATATTAAACTTCCGCTGGTACTGATGGCTGCTCGAGCCACCCCTCACCAGTCTACCGGCGTACCCCCATTCACATTGATGACAGGGAGAAACATGACGCTACCGCTACACCTGCTGTACCAACCTGGTGACCTGAACCTCGTCACCGCCTATACCACTCACCAATACCTGGAAGAGTTGCATCAGCACCTGAGAACAACTTTCGCCTTCGCTCAACAGCAACTACAACGAAGTGCGGAAGGTCGTAAAGCCTACTACGACCAAAAGGCCTCTCACCATGAGTTTAATGTCGGAGACAAAGTGTGGTACTACAGCTTTGCCCAACCAAAGCAGAACACTCCCCATCGCCTGTCAAAGAAGTTCCTACCTCACTGGACAGGACCCCACGCGATTGTAGACAAGCTCTCACCTGTCGCCTACCGAATCAAAATCAGACAAGGGCGCAGCGAGCCAGTCCTTCGATGGGTCCATCGAAACCAGATAAAGAGGCACCAGAGCTCCAGCCGACCGGGAAAGGGGGAAGATCAAACCCACTGACACAGACCGACAATCATATGTACCCCACACTAACATAATTTCTGTTGTTAGGAAAACATATAGCGACCTTGTTGAAACACAACACTTACACTCTCTCCTCAGCTGCACTGCTAGAGCCAGCCTCTAGTAGAGAGGAGATACTCCACACATGTGACACTCATTTGCTGCCTAACCTCATTCGGTGTCCTTGTGCCGCCGTTTCTCGTTTTGTTGTTTCCTTTCACCTGTGTCTCTCTTTGTTTTTTTTTTTTTTTGTTTTTTTTTTGTTTTTTTTTTTCCTTCTTCCTCTTTCACTATAATTTCCTCTCCCCTCTAGTCCCCTCATCAGGGAACTCCCTTTACCAATTATTTAAATCCAGGTCCCAAAATTAAGATTGACTCCCTTCAATAAGTCGTTGTAACTCGTTGTGAGAACCGTTATCAACCGATTGAGGCGACCCGCCAAATCATGACAGACATGCTACGTGAAGTAAGTCCTCGATTGATAACTTAGCCATGGGTAGGATTCCACACTACTTGATACCTCTTAACCTTGTCCAAAACATCCTAACTTCGGCCACCGCGGGCCCTGCTAGTCCCATCCAAACCCATCTCGCCTTTTCCCTGGGTAGCGCTATTCCCTTGTACGTAGACCCGGAAGCAGGCGACTTGGCCTTTCTCCTCAGTTTGCCCATTATCGACTCGAATAACATTTACCGGCTCAAAGACGTTGTGAATGTGGGATTTTGGCAGGGGAACACCTATGTCAAAATCCACACTCCTGAAGTCGTTGCGTATCACGATAACAACGAGCAGTTGTACTTGGCCCCAAACCTAAGGATGTGTACGCGCACAAAGGACATTCACTTCCTTTGCCCGAGTAAACCTTTCGTACGTGATAATACTGAGGGCATCTGCGGCCTAGAATCCATTAGACCCGACACTAGCTGCCCCGCCGAAGCGACACCACGTTCTCAAGTTGAGGTAACGCAAGCCGAAATCATCGGAAACCGATGGCTGGTCAACACCCCAGCACGAACAGCTACCCTCACATACGATCAACACAACACAGCCACACGCATTATCTTGCCCAACCAAACTTTATGGATCACTGTCCCTAAGGGCTCGATCCTCCATATCGACGAATTGGCATTGTATCACCTTACCGACGACGAGTATCAGGCTGAAATTGAAATCTCGCCCTTCTTCAAACAGCACTCCTTCGTCCTCGATCCTGAATTGGAAGAAAGGATCAAGGAGGAAGGAACGCAACTTATTGACTTGACTCCTGTTGATACAGCTTTAGAAGCTATCGCTCGCCTTCCGCCCGCTGGCGCGCCTATTATTCGCTCTTGGTCTGCCGCTGACACAGCGCTTTGCATCTCTACTATTGTAGGGTACGTTGTGACATTGACACTGGCCTTCCTCCTACACAAGCGAGTGAACGCCGTTCAAGAGTCTTTCAACAAATGCACGTCAGGCGTCCCACGCATTTTCCGACGTGATAAAACCGACCAAGAACCCGAACCTGAGAACTCAACCAACCTGCTTGAGATCACGCCTATACCGCCTCGTCGAACCCCTGACAATTAAACCAATCGGAATGACTCAATTGCCAGTAATCCTAAAGAATGCACCCCTACATCTTCTCAAGTTCCTAACCTGTTCTTTCCCAAATTACCCTACACCAGGATTCAGTCAGTGATGGAGATGTTGTTTGTGTCTTGTGTGTGTCTGTTCTCCCTGCTTCTTGTTCCAGTGCCCGCCGACGTTCGCAATGGGAACCTCACCGAGCAAAAGGGGGATGTGTAATGCCTTTGTGGAGAGAAAGGACACACACACACACGCACACCCTAAGTGCAACCACAAATTCCTTAGGCTTAAAGAAATTTTCTTCACTATCCCTTAGCTGTGGTCATAAAATTGACAAATGACCACCACCGCGCCCAATTGTCCTGGCCTGTTCCCTTGGGATCAACATGAGACCCATAAAACAAGGACAGATTTGTGGAGAAAATCTGGAACGTATTTAAAACAGGACTTCACGGTGGTTTCTTATCACTTAACCATCATTTAACCAGGATGGAACAAGGATCACTGGATCTGAACATGGTCTGGGGATGATCGCTTAAGCAGTAACTCAATGATGGTATCAAGAACAAAGACTGTTTTATGGAAAAGTCCGAGTGTTGAGGTTTTACAGATACAGCCCCAAAGTGACTTTATGACCTCCCGTCCTCCCAGGACATTGCAAGGATATGTGCCTTTCATTCCTTTAACAGAACAAAGACTCAAAGACTTTTATAAAGTGTTCCAAACAGACAATTGATAGTAATCACTACTGCTATTCAAGCTATATAATCAAAAGCAATATATATATTATATTTACAATATATATAGTCAGGCTGCATTTTATGAAATGGAAGTAAGCTTTCTGTGTTATTGGAATCTATGGTGTTTTTATAATCTTTTGAGGTATAATTTTCTCCTGTAAAGTGAGTACTACACTTATAAGCATCATATGCATGATGTGTTGTTTTCAATCTTTAATTTGAACGCTTTTGTGTGTCTTAGCAGGAAAACTATTAACGTGTAGGAAATATGCTGAATTTGGTTTCATTTTAACGGCCACGATAAATGCAACAAGTTGGTGTAAACGAAAGTTAACTCTTATTATAATAATGTATGATTACAACGCATACAGGATGTGTTAAGATATTTTCCTCATGAGATTAAAGCAACTAGACGAGAGGATTTACGGCATGGAAAATGAGCCGTGTAGGCGGAGCTCCGTGTACAGGAACCCTTTCATTGGAAGAGCCCTGTTGGACGCCCTGACGTCAGTCCATCTAAAAAGCAGACCCCCCGCTCTTGGCTCTCTGCTCTGCTCTGCTTGAAAATCGCGCTTCTTTGAAACTTGGAGCTACTCCAAAATAGATCGCAGCCTTAACATCTAGGCCGAGTTTGAACATTGAACCAACATCTAGTCAAATCTCTGAAGAAACCCTTGAAAGTCTGAAGCTACGCTGAAGGAACTCAAGAGCGCCAAGCAACCCCAGAGCCAACCAAGCAACAACAGAAGGACATCCCCAGAGTGACGTCACGCGACGACGACACGCGGGGTTCCCTCAAGCCACAGCGATCATTTCAACTTAAAAGCAGGTATCAAACAAAACCTCTATTCTGCTGAATCGTGTGGTATTTATCTCTAAAGTAAAGACACTAGATTTCTCCTCTTGATGATCGACACGGGTAAAATCGTGTGGAAATAGCAAAACAGTGCTATATCTTTAATCATTCTCAATTGTAACAATTCATTGCCTGTGTGTATGTATTTTGTTTTGTGTTATTTAGCTTAGTTCATGTATTGTAGTAAGATAGCAAATAAACTCTTGTTTGATTTATAGAGAAGTGTTCTGTGTTCTGTGTGAAATATTCAAATCAAACTTCGCTCAGATAACGTTACCTAAGCTCATAACTGTCATACGTTTATTTAAATAATTCTGTATTATTATATCGTGGCCACGAGAATAAACAGAATTTCTCAGATATACTGAAATCTAACAACTCGCTGGACGATTGTTAAATAAGGTATAAGTTGGACGTTTTGATTAATACCAATTGATCATATCGATATCAGACTTTAAGATTCCCTAAAGCTAAAATAAAGCTTAAACCAAAGAGCTAAATTAAACAATGTAAAAGGGGTAAAATCCTTTACAACCAGTACTTACATAGTAAGTATATGTAAATAGAACTGTAAAATAAAGTGCACCATTTTACATAAACATTACACAGGGATTACCAGTTCTTCAAACTTTGTAAGCACTGTTGTGGAGAGTAATTTAACATTAACAGTCCTACACAAGCAATTGAAAAACTAACCTGATCTCACAGAATTCCGTGTAATGACCACGGACCCTTAACTCCGAATCTGTGGTGGCATCACGGAATCGCCGAAAATTCCGTGATGGGCTCACAGAAGTGATACCAATGCAAGTCAGTGACAGGCATCAGCCGTGGTTTAAACTGTCCATTGTCCAGTTTAAATAAAACAATACAACCACAACTGCACGGAGGTGTTGATGTCGTGTGAAGGTATCTCCACAACATTATGGAAAATACCACTGTATTTGAAGGATACAATTTGAAGAAAACAAGATTTGCACGTTTCCATTTTAAAATAGCCTACTTCGTGAGTGATGCGCCGAGTCATACAATTGTATTTACACTGCAATATAGGCTAATATACGTTTCCAATAAAAATAGCTAAAAGATGTTCAACTTATCAGCCAAACTGCATAAATTTAATTTTATTTGAATTGTTTAAAACGATTGAAATACTATTTGGCCAGTGTTAAAGAATGTGATCAACTCTATTCTAAAATATTTATCTGATAACTATTTTAAACAGTTTTGTTTTTATGGATATTTTGATATATTTATTCTAAAACATAACTAGGATATTGGATTATTTTGTATCAATAAAAATAAATGTATGGCACAAATGGCATTTACATTATAGTCCGTATCTCATATTTCCTTAATGTCTTGCAGCTTTGACGGCGTTAACATGGTGTCACCTGGATGGGAATATGCATGGAAATGATATGCAGATGAGGTTATGCATAGTAAAACTAGGCGTTGTAAGCTGCATATATGGTTATTTTGGGGAGGAGACGGGGTGAAGATGTACGTACGCACAATCTTCCCCTGACTGGGATTTATAAAGTGATTTTTGTGCAGGTTCTGGCGTACGCATGGTTTTATAAATCTGAAAACTTTTGTGCATACGCAAAATCTAGCTTTTGTGCCTACGTACACTTTTAGGATGAAATCTAAGGAGAATTTTATAGATGAGACCCCTGCTGATTAGTAAAAAAAATAAAATAAAAAAATAAAGCTGTAAAAACCTGTGAAAGAAGCTCCATCAGTCAAAGCACCCACCACACATTCCATAGTTTCATGTTACGTGCACAAATAAAATATTATCAGTCTACACATTATGTACATATATGAATTGCATATGGCAAATATTTTATTTTCCTGAATAATTTAAATTCTTCTTTTTACTTGTATCACTGGGTATTTAAAAATGTAACTGAATAAGTCTGAATGAAAACTTACTTGTGAATGTTCAAACCCCAAGATCTTACTTTACAAGTGAATCGCGCATGTGATTGAACAGAAACTGAGGCTTCATTTGTCATATATAACCAAGGCCGGATTTATGCATAGGCATTCTAGGCACCCACGTCCTGGGGGGCCTAATTACAATAAGGATAAATAATAATTTATTCGGGCTACCTACAACAGCAAAATAACCAAAACTCGATAAAACATTAACCAAGCAAATAAATAATAGACATAACAAACAATAAGACAAAAACGACAAACTACTTGCCGCGTGTTTTGAGTTTGAGCTCCGTCAAGTCAATTCTTTATCATCTATTTTCTATCTTAGAATCAATTTTATACACCATAATTTTCGTTTCTATAACATGTGAATATATCCCCTATCGCATTCTACAACAAAAACTATCAGAACGCCTTGTTTTAACTAGTTTTATTTTGATTTCCCGAGTCCGCTATTAGCTTATAGCCCGTTAACACCGCCAGCACGGCGGCCGCTAAACTCGCTAACACAGCTAATACCCTATTCACACACATTACCATTGTTTCACTGTTACTTGCTTTAATGGCGGATTTGTGTCTACCTTTGAGTGCAGGTGAGGACGCGTTCGAGCTGCATTCAGTGCAGCTGGAGCTGGAGGCCGTGGAGAAGCAGATTCGCGACCTGGTGGAGAAGCAGGCCCAGCTGAGGGAGCGGCAAGCTGCACTGGAAACATCCCGGGCTGACGCTCACAAGTCCTGGGTAAGTATACAGCGTGCTGCTAACACTCCCACCACTTCTACTCCGTGTGTTTCTCTGCACAGGCCTCGTGCACTCAGGACACGATCTTCCCAGATGTCCTTCACTCCGGCGCCGGGACACCACGGACCCTGGGTGCAGCAGCAGCAGAAGACGCGAACCAGGCCCTGGGCGACAAACTCTACCCCTCTGCCGCCTCCGGTCTTCGAGATCTCCACCCGGAACCGCTTCGCTCCCCTCCGCGAGACGGAACGCGATGCTGTGATCATCGGAGACTCCATCGTCCGGCACGTCCATGCTACGTTAGCTGAAGGTAAGGTGCGCACTCACTGTTTCCCTGGTGCTCATGTTCTCGATGTTTCTGCGCAGATACCCACGATCCTGAAGGGCGACGAGAGCGTTGCAGCTGTTGTGATTCACGCGGGGGTTAACGACACCAAGATGCGGCAGACGGAGACACTGAAGAGGGTCCGTGGTGTCCCGGCGCCGGAGTGAAGGACATCAGGTGTCCTGAGCCTGAGAGAAACACACGGAGTAGAAGTGGTGGGAGTGTTAGCGAGACTTACCCAGGTACGCAGCACATCGCCCGCGACGGTCGCGACTGCTTCTCCACGGCCTCCATCATGCACTGTGTCAACCCTATCCTACAGGACCGCTTCCCACAAAACAAACATAACCCCAGTATCGAAAATTAACAAAAAATAAAGATCAACAGGACACCCAACAGAAAGGTTCACTTTACTTCCAAGTATACTATTAGACTGTTGCAGCCGTGCTTTTAACAAATGGTTATTGAGGAACAATCATCATTCTCTACTATAGGAGAGGAAGAATGTAAAGAACATCTAAACCAACAACATGAAACTATTCCATCTAAACTACTAAAAGCTCTTTCCTCTTTTGGCTATTAATAATTAGGATTTGTCCCCAAAAACTTTAAATTGGAATCTTTAAAAAACCACAACTCCCCAAAGATGTTAATTACAGGAGCGTCAAAGATATTAGAGAAGATTGTATCTACAATTATATTCCTTCTTAGGAAAAATGATATCTTTTCCATGGATTTAGACTATCATAGATGGCTTGCACCCCAGCATCTCTCTATTAGAGTCGGGGCGGAACTCCTGTCGGACAACATCTCCAGGACGCTACGCTCAAGCCAATTCTCAAATAACTGCTATGATGACTTTTGTTCTACCCACTTAAATGAAAAAACAGAGGTACTTATCGAAAAACCCCCACAAGTACTAGAACATGCATTGTCCAATCTATACAGACTAGGTGTGCTGTCTCTTCTTTGACAGCCACGTTCCATTTGTAGAACCGATTTTTTCATAAAAATATATCTAAACTGTGAGTCAAATGCAGAAATATTAATTCATGCGTTTAAATATAAATTTATTGGGTGGTTGTTCTGCATAATAAACAAATTACAGATGGTTCAGGATAGAGTTCTAGAAAAAATATGAGCTGCCCGGTTCTGTCATCATGGCTCCCTATTAAATTTTAAAATCTTGTTAATTACAGAAAGAATGCAAAATAAATTAATAAAAACAATTGCGGGCGGCAGATTTTTTCCTAAAAACTCTGCATCTACCAAACACTGGGCAGACACACTCCTAAACATTAGACCCATCTCTTTAACCTGTCACTCACACCCAAAGTTAAAGGATTGTTAGGCAGTAACCGGAACCGGGAACACTTGTACTTGTTAATCATAAAAATATTGAAATAATATTAGTCTGTTTCTTTCTTATCACAGATAATAGTTGCGGCCCAGATTGTCGGTGGAGGCCGGACCCCTGTACCCCGGGGACATCTGAAGACCTTTAAAATACAATAAAACTAAAAATAAAACAGACTAAAAATAATAAAATACCTAACTACATAATACTATTATTGAAACCTATTAAAATAGAAATATAAAACATTTAAAGCTTAAACAATAAATAAACAAATGGCCAGAGGAGAACTCCCCCCGACTAGCCTGGTTTCTCCCAATTTTTTTCTCCATTCTGAGTCTTGCCGCTGTCGCCTCTGGCTTGCTCAGTTGGGGATACTCCACCAAGCTACTATTTAAACTATACTGTAGACAATATAATTCAATAATGCATAAGAGTGTTTAATCTTATTATTATACCCACTCTATCCTCCAACTTGTCAGTGCTTTGACTGGTCGTATATAAATAAAGGCGGCGGTGTCACAACATCGCCCGCGACGACAATATTGTGTCAGGACCGCTAGTGACGAGGACACGAAAGGTATTCTCAATGTTATTCAGAAAACAGGCTCTTTATACAATCTTTTCTGGTTTAACTCACCCCAGCAGAGTCGGGGCGGAACTCGAAATAATTCAAGCCAATTCTCAAATAACTGCTTAATGTTACACTGTAGAAGTACAGATATGCTCTGTCTGTTCCCCGAAAATAAATATAAATTTAATGCTGTCCTATCCAGAAAGAATCTTTAACAAAAACAATTTTTAAAGCTCTCCTAAACATTAGGCTACACCCAAAGCAGTGTGTATAGATAATAGTTTTGATGTACCGCCAGGCTTAAACCAAATGCTAAATGAGTCATATACAGATAAGCCCCGTTTCTGGCGGCGGTGTCAAAAAAAAATTGCAGAAAACAGGATTTCCTCTCAGACCTCAGGTTATCTCTTGCTCTGGCTATGTTGACCACCAGGGCCATTAAGATTTTCTAAAAAAAAATTGCACTAATTGTTGATAAGGCGGAGATTTTAAAATTCACGTTGATAATACAAATGATGCATTAGGACTTGCGTTTACGGACCTAATAAACTCTTTTGGAGTCAAGCAAAATTTCACCGGGCCCACTCATCGTTTTAATCATACGCTAGATTTTATTATATCACATGGAATTGATCTTACTGATATAGATATTGTACCTCAAAGTGATGATGTTACTGACCATTTCCTTGTATCCTGCATGCTGCGTATTACTGATATTAACTATATGGCTCCGCGTCATCGTCCAGGCAGAACTATTGTTCCAGCCACTAAAGACAGATTCACAAATAGCCTGCCTGATTTATCTCAGCTGCTCTGTGTACCCATACATACAAATTAACTAGACAAAATGACTAGCAACATGGGCACTATCTTCTCTAATACGTTAGAAACTGTTGCCCCTATCAAATTAAAAAAGGTTAGAGAAAAATGTTCAGCGCCATGGTACAAGTTATACCCATTCTCTCAAGAAAGAAACTCGTAATTGTCAGGGGTTCGCGGGGATCGAAGGAGCACTGAGACAGGGATATCTTCAACACGGGGTTTTAATAACATACAGGATCACAGGATGGGAAGACATTTAACAGCAGACAAAACTCAATGGAAAACACAGGACTTATAAAGGAAACGGAAACTAAGGAGCAAATGAGATGATTAATGAACACAGGTGATACGAATGAAACAGGTGAAAAGACTAAACGATGATTAAACTAGGACAGGAAATAAGGACAGGAAAAACCAAATAAGGGCAGACAGGAAACACCTTGGGAACACACACGTGACAGTAATCTTGAGCACAAATGGAGAAAAAGTAACTTGGAAATTTTTAGAATTGCGTGGAAAAACAGTAGGTCCAGCAATAGACAGGCTCTAAAAGCTGCCAGGACCGAGCATATCCACAAACTCATAGATAATAACCAAAATAATCCAAGGTTTTTATTTAGCACAGTGGCTAGATTAACAAATAACCAGACATCACTCGACCTAAATATTCCCTCACAGTTTAATAGTAATGACATTATGAATTTCTTCACTGATAAAATAGATAACATCAGAAATACTATAACAAATGTAGGTCCTACGGCGTCTAGTACTTCAGCTTCATTCATCGCACCCAAAGAAAAACGGCAGTGCTTTACAACTATAGGATGGGAAGAGCTAAATAAACGTATCACTGCATCTAAACCAACAACATGTCTATTAGATCATGTACCCACTAAACTACTGAAAGAGTTGCCACCTGTAGCAGAAGAACCGCTTCTCAATATTATTAACTCATCGTTATCTTTAGGTCACGTCCCAAAATCATTCAAGCTGGCGGTTATTAAGCCCCTTATTAAGAAACCACAACTAGATCCTAGTGAACTGGCAAATTACAGACCCATTTCAAATCTTCCGTTTATGTCTAAAATTTTAGAAAAAGTTGTCTGCTCAATTGTGCTCATTCTTGCAAAAAAAATATCTCTGTGAAGAATTTTAGTCAGGTTTCAGGCCCCACCATAGCACAGAAACTGCACTTGTTAAAATTACAAATGACTTGCTTCTTGCATCAGACCAAGGCTGCATCTCATTGCTAGTTTTACTTGATCTTAGTGCTGCGTTCGACACTATAGATCATGACATACTCATAGATCGATTACAAAACTATACGGGTATTCAAGAACAGGCTTTAAGATGGTTTAGATCCTACCTGTCCGATCGCTACCACTTTGTTTATTTAAATGGGGAGTCATCTCAATTCTCAGCAGTAAAGTATGGATTACCACAATGATCTGTCCTAGGTCCTCTGCTATTTTCAATATACATGTTGCCCCTTGGTAATAGTATTAGAAAATACGGGATTAGTTTCCATTGTTATGTTGATGATACTCAACTATATATCTCAACTAGACCAGATGAAACTTCTAAATTATCTAAGCTAACAGAGTGTGTTAAAAATGTAAAAGATTGGATGACCAATAATTTTCTCCTATTAAATTCAGATAAGACAGATATATTACTTATTGGACCAAAAAACAGTACACAGAATCTCTTGGATTACAATTTGCAACTAGACAGATGTCCTGTTACTTCCTCTACAGTCAAAAAGCTGGGTGTTATATTAGACAGTAACTTGTCTTTTGAAAATCATATTTCCAATGTTAAAAAAACAGCATTCTTCCATCTTAGAAACATTGTCAAGCTACGGAACATGTTACCTGTTTCTGATGCAGAAAAGCTAGTGACCTCTAGACTGGACTATTGTAATACACTGCTAGGTGGTTGTCCTGCATCTTCAATAAACAAGCTACAGATGTACAAAATGCAGCGACTAGAGTCCTTACCAGGTCAAGAGAATATGATCATATTACCCCAATTTTACAGTCTCTGCACTGGCTACCTATTAAGTTCTGTAACAGTTACAAAATATTATTACTTACCTATAAGGCCCTAAATGGTTTAGCTCCTGCGTACCTAACTAGTCTTCTATCACGCTACAATCCAACCCACTCCCTAAGGTTGCAAAACTCTGGACTTGGTAGTACCTAGGATAGCAAAGTCCACTAAAGGAGGTAGAGCTTTTTCATATTTGGCTCCCACACTCTCTCTGTTTAAATCGAGATTAAAGACACATCTCTTTAACCAAGCATTCATATAATGCATTAATATAATGCATCTCATAATCTTGTACTGCAGTTATATCTGATCAAACGCACATTATTATTCTTTAGCTTTGGTTGAACAAATAATTTTTTGCTTGGATGGAACAACAGCTACGCTAATTATGTCTCTATTTGTTTCTCTGTTTCTGCCACGGTGTCACAAATGAGGCTCCCGTACCGCCTCCTCCGCACCATCAGAGGGAACCCTCACCAGAATATTGACTGGTTCGCATTTGGACTCCAATTCCCATCAGCCCACATACCTGGGACTGATTGCACACACACCTGCGAATCATTACACTCTCTCCATATAAGCACACCACACACATTCACCCTTGCGAAGTCTTGGTTTGCCTAGGTGATCATTTCTGAGCGTTTATTCATTGTGGATTGTTTATTCTGTTGTGACCTGGACTGTTTCTCATTTCTGGATTCTCTGCCGCCTGCCCTGACCCATATCTGTTTACTGGACCGTGATTCTATGCCGCCTGCCCTGACCCATATCTGTTTATTGGACTGTGAATCTTTGCCGCCTGCCCCGATCTTAGCCTGTACTGTTCACGCCCTCATCTCGCCTTTACGGCTGTTTGTATTTATTGTTCTGGTGTTAAATAAACTGCACATGGATCCTCAATCTGCTGACTCCTCGTTACAGAAGACTTCGCCAACAAGCGATCCAGCAGCCATCATGCAAATGTCAACAGAGTTATCGGCCCAAGCTAATATGCTCGCTATGCACCAGCACCAGCTCAGTCGACTCACCTCTCTCACCGAGGGACTCGTCACGACGCTGCAGAATCTAAGCATAGCAGCTCCTCAACCCACCTCTGCACACATGGCCGCTCCGGTAAACACCATGCCCAGCCAAAACCCCACTGTAAGTCCACGTCTTGCTTTCCCTGAAAGATTTGATGGAGATTCGTCTAAATGTAAGAGATTTCTTTTACAATGCTCCCTCTTTGTGACCCAACAACCCATGCTGTATCCCACGGACTTGGGGAAAATTTCCTTTGTGTGTTCGTTACTGACTGGAAAGGCATTAGAGTGGGCAACCGCTGTGTGGAGAGCAGAAGGCTCAACCTTTCCCTCATTCGAGGTATTTTTACAGCGCTTTAGAGAGGTTTTCGAGCATCCCGCAGGAGGCAAGAGTGCTGGTGAACAACTCCTCATGTTAAACCAGGGAAGAAAGACCGCAGCGGAATACGCATTATCCTTCCGCACTCTCGCCGCACAAACTGACTGGACTGAGGATGCTTTGAAATTAATGTTCCGAAAAGGATTGAGTCTGGAGCTTCAGTCGGAGCTGGCGTGTCGCGATGAAGGAAGAACCTTGAACAAATTCATTGAATTATCCATCCAGATAGATAATCTAATAAGATCAAGACGACCTGTTTGTACTCTGGCCAACGATACCCCCGACTTTGTGTCCCATAGTGAACCCATGCAACTTGGATACACTCACTTGACACCTGAAGAACGAGAACGATGGTTACAGCATCATCTCTGCTTGTACTGTGGAAAGGCCGGCCATCTCAAAACGTCATGCCCCGTTCGTCCTCTCCACCCGAATTCAAGATCGGTGAGTTCCTGTTTGCATTTCAGTCAATCAATCTCCAGTTTCAGAATTCCTATAACTCTTACTAGCGGTGATAAAAAGATTTTCACAAATGCCTTGATAGATTCAGGAGCTGCTGGTAATTTCATCTCTGCTGAATTCGCTCAACAGCATAATGTGAAATTAACCCCTTGTGACTCTCGTTTGGCAGTGGAGGCGTTAGACGGCCGACCCCTCGGAAGGGGCAAAATTGCCCACCTCACAGAGGAAATTCACATGCAGATGGGAGCATTGCATCACGAGAACATCAGTTTCTACATCATCTTTTCACCCAACAATCCAGTAATTCTCGGTTTACCATGGCTACGCAGTCACAACCCTCACATCTCCTGGAGGGACGGTCAGATCATTCATTGGGACAACACCTGCCATGAGCACTGTCTTACTCCCATCGCTCCACTTCCATTACAGTCAATCACCCTCACTGAACAGAATCCTGACATTGCAGGTTTACCCACCGAATACGCTGACCTCACGGAAGCATTCAGCAAAATCAAAGATTCTCAGTTACCACCACACCGCTCTAGTGACTGCTCAATCGAACTACTCCCAGGTACCACACCTCCTAAAGGTAGAAGTTTCCCTTTATCCCAACCTGAATCAAAAGCCATGAAAGCCTACATAGAAGAGGAGTTAACTAAAGGCTTTATCAGACCTTCAACATCACCCGCATCAGCTGGATTCTTCTTTGTTAAGAAAAAGGATGGAGGCCTTCGACCCTGTATTGATTACCGCGGACTCAATGATATAACTGTCAAGTTCAGGTACCCCTTACCTCTAGTCCCTTCCGCCCTTGAGCAGCTTCGTCAGGCCAAATACTTCACAAAGCTAGACTTGCGTTGTGCCTATAATTTGATCCGAATCAAGGATGGAGATGAATGGAAGACGGCCTTCTCTAC
This sequence comes from Schizothorax lantsangensis, assembly GCA_027422415.1. Lineage (NCBI taxonomy): Eukaryota > Metazoa > Chordata > Actinopteri > Cypriniformes > Cyprinidae > Schizothorax > Schizothorax lantsangensis. The sequence goes on from CM049846.1 coordinate 27,637,452, forward strand.
TTCCACTGGCCACTATGAATACTTAGTTATGCCGTTCGGCCTGTCCAACAGTCCCTCAGTTTTCCAATCTTTCATCAATGATGTGTTCCGTGACATGCTAGACCAGTGGGTAATTGTATACATTGATGATATTCTGATTTATTCTAACTCTCTAAAGGAACACCTCCAACACGTAAGATCGGTACTAAAGCGCCTCATTCAGTATCAGCTATATGCTAAGGCTGAGAAATGTGTTTCATCAGACTTCCACCTCATTCCTTGGCCATATCATCAGTCAGGAGGGCGTGGCCATGGATGAGAACAAGGTCAGAGCAGTACTGGAGTGGCCTCAACCTCACACAGTCAAGGAATTACAGCGATTTCTAGGATTCGCCAACTTCTATAGACGATTCATTAGAAATTTCAGCGCAGTCGCTGCCCCTTTAACTGCCTTGACAAAACGTTCCACCTCCCGTCTCTCCTGGAACCCTGAAGCTTTACTAGCTTTGCAAGAACTCAAGACAAGATTCACATCTGCACCAATCCTTCATCATCCAGATCCCAGGACCCCTTTCATTGTGGAGGTTGACGCTTCTAGCACGGGTATCGGAGCAATATTGTCACAACGTCAGGGTACTCCAGCCAAGATGTTCCCGTGTGCCTTTTATTCAAGGAAACTATCCTCAGCCGAACGGAACTACGATGTAGGCAATCGCGAACTGCTAGCCATGAAGGCAGCCCTGGAGGAATGGCGTCATTGGCTAGAGGGAGCCCAACATCCGTTCACTGTTTTGACTGACCATAAGAACTTGGAATATTTACGTTCTGCCAAACGACTGAACCCTAGGCAGGCAAGGTGGGCAATGTTCTTTACCAGATTCAATTTCACAGTCACGTACCGACCAGGCACCAAGAATATCAAGGCCGATGCTCTATCCAGACAGACAGATCAAACTAATTACCCCGAGATCGAGGAGAACATTATCCCAGAGACTTTGCTCATTGCACCAGTACAGTGGGACGTCATGACTGAAATTGATCAGATTAACAGGCAGAATCCTCCTCCACCAAATTGTCCACCTGAACTCACTTATGTTCCTGAATCTCTCCGGCCTAAGCTCTTGCATCAGGTACACAACTCTCCCAGCTCAGGTCACCCTGGTATAAATGCTACCATACAACTCCTAAAGAACCGATTTTGGTGGTCTGCCATGTCCACGGACACAATCACCTTTGTAAATGCCTGTGCCGCTTGCAATACATCCAAATCTCCACGACAACTACCCGCAGGTTTACTTCAGCCACTACCCATTCCCCAATGCCCCTGGTCCCATATAGCCATCGACTTTGTCACAGATCTCCCCATTTCTCAAGGTAACACCACTGTATTAACTGTAATTGATCGATTCTCCAAAGCATGTCGCTTGATTTCCCCTGTCAAAGCTCCCCACGGCATTTGAGACAGCTGAAATCCTGTGCAATAATGTTTTCCGCTTCTATGGTCTTCCAGAGGACATTGTATCAGACCGTGGCCCTCAGTTCACATCTAGAGTCTGGTCTTCATTCTTCAGACAACTTAATGTGAATATCAGCCTTACTTCTGGTTACCACCCTCAATCCAATGGACAGACTGAACGCTTAAACCAAGAACTGACTCGTTTCCTAAGAACAAACTGTCAACAGAACCAGGCAGATTGGAGCAAGTACCTCATGTGGGCTGAGTACGCACAAAATTCCCTTCAGAAACCAGCAACCGGCTTAACTCCCTTCAAATGCATCCTGGGCTATCAACCACCTCTGTTTCCCTGGTCAGGGGAACCATCCAATCTTCCCTCTGTCACCGAATGGCTCCAACGAAGTGAAGAGACTTGGAACCGGGCACATCGTCGCCCTCAACCCCAATACGTCCCTGGACAGTGGGTCTGGCTGTCTACCAGAGATCTACGTCTCAGACTTCCATGCAGAAAGCTCAGTCCTAGGTATGTGGGTCCTTTCCATATTCTAAGACAAATTACACCAGTTTCATTTCGTTTAGACTTGCCTGCTAATTACCGTATTTCTCCCACATTTCATGTGTCTCTGTTGAAACCTGCTGATGGTCCGAGAGGAGAGCCGGAGGAGGGAGCCGAAGTCCATAACCCCCCGCCCATCGTAGTCGACGGCGAGGAGGCGTACCAAGTTCGAGAACTGCTCGATTCCAGGCGCCGGGGTAGAGTACTCCAGTATTTGGTTGACTGGGAGGGGTACGGCCCGGAGGAGCGGTCCTGGGTCGCGTCAGAGGACATCCTCGACCCCTCTCTCATCGAGGAGTTTCATAGGATGCATCCGGAGAAACCGGCCCCTCGACCACGTGGTAGACCCCGGCGTCGACAGCTTCCTCGCGTCAGGAGCCGCTCGCAGGGGGGGGGGGCTCTGTCACAAATGAGGCTCCCGTACCGCCTCCTCCGCACCATCAGAGGGAACCCTCACCAGAATATTGACTGGTTCGCATTTGGACTCAAATTCCCATCAGCCCACATACCTGGGACTGATTGCACACACACCTGCGAATCATTACACTCTCTCCATATAAGCACACCACACACATTCACCCTTGCGAAGTCTTGGTTTGCCTAGGTGATCATTTCTGAGCGTTTATTCATTGTGGATTGTTTATTCTGTTGTGACCTGGACTGTTTCTCGTTTCTGGATTCTCTGCCGCCTGCCCTGACCCGACCCATATCTGTTTACTGGACCGTGATTCTATGCCGCCTGCCCTGACCCATATCTGTTTATTGGACTGTGAATCTTTGCCGCCTGCCCCGATCTTAGCCTGTACTGTTCACGCCCTCATCTCGCCTTTACGGCTGTTTGTATTTATTGTTCTGGTGTTAAATAAACTGCACATGGATCCTCAATCTGCTGACTCCTCGTTACACACGGGATTAACATCCCGTGGTAACCAGGAATTACACAAACTTCAGTCTGGATCTAACCCTTAAATGATCTGAGATGACCGAACACCTGAGAAGAGATGATGCCAACCCCTCAGAGGATGCCAACCCTCAGACAACATACAGAATTACCAAATTTTGCCATAAGTTAAATATGTTAAGTTTCTACAATATATAAATATATTGTAGAAACGTAATTTTCTGTAAAGCTGCTTTGCAACAATTGTATCGTAAAAGGCGCTATACAAATAAACTTGAATTGAATTGAATACTTCGATGTTTTCCACACATAATTATTTTACTTAAGTGAGAAGAATGAGAGTAGAATGAGTTCAGCAAAAGGCGGATTCAAACTCAGGTCAATTGTTTCAAACGTTCATATTATGGGCCTTACCTCCTAAACAACTGCTGTTGCTATTAGACATCTTTTGTATTGATGTCTATTGCAACTAGACATTGGTGGGTGCAGTTACTCCAAATAGCTTCTGCCAACAAGGTGGGCTATTTGCACTTACTTTAAATAGATACTGTATTTGGAACTACTTTTATTGGCGATATAGAGCAAATCAGACAATACTGTCCTTTAATGTAAGTCACTTAAAGGGATAGTTCACTTTGAAATTAAAATTTGGTATCTATCAGCTTACCCCAAGGGCATCCAAGATGTAGGTGTCTTTTTTTCTTCAGTAGATCCAATTTTGATGTTTTTAGGTCAAACCGTTCTAGTCTGTCAGTCATATAATGGCAGGTATAGGTCACTGTCTCTATAAGAGGGAAAAAGAACATGCACAGAGAAATCCAAATTAAACAATTCCCCATCGTAACTACACATTGATGGCCTAAGACACGAAAAGAGCGGTTTGTGTGAGAAAACGAACAGTATTTATATATTTTTTTACCTCTTGTACACAACCATGTCCAAGTGATCTGAGTGCGCACACGCATCCGGTGTGTGTCGTGTGTGTGTGCGCGCGCTTTGGCTCATGCTGCATTCACACGGGGCTTCGGCGTCAATGCTTGACGGAGGGCGTGTCTGAAGCGTGGTGCTGACGCGCCGTCATAGTTACAACAACCAATCACATACTTCTCTGGTGTTGCATGAACGGGATTGGGTATTTGCATGAGGCGATCTGATTGGCTGACACATCCGTTGGCGCTTGAAAAGTTGCGTCAGCACCACGCTTCAGACACGCCCTCCGTCAAGCGTTGCAACGTGAGCCAGAGCGCGCGCACACACACGTCACACACCGGATGCGTGTGCGCACTCAGGTCACTTGGACATGGTTGTGTACAAGAGGTAAAAAAATATATAAATACTGTTCGTTTTCTCACACAAACTGCTCATTTCGTGTCTTAGGCCATCAATATGTAGTTACGATGGGGAATTGTTTAATTTGGATTTCTCTGTGCATGTTCTTTTTCCCTCTTATAGAGACAGTGACCTATACCTGCCATTATATGACTGACAGACTAGAACGGTTTGACCTAAAAATATCAAAATTGGATCTACTGAAGAAAAAAGACACCTACATCTTGGATGCCCTTGGGGTAAGCTGATAGATACCAAATTTTAATTTCAATGTGAACTATCCCTTTAATATTAGTTTCTTGTTTTTGAATTGCATAAAATCAGTCACATTACATCACATGCTAATACTCATGAAAACAACACTCCTCTTCCTCGACTGACATTGCTTAACTATACCACATTATAAATATTTAAAAAAAGAAAAAAAAAGAACTTGTACAGACAAACCTCACTTGCACTGCGTGAGAAAATGTCAGTGTGGCATGAGCACAGTGTTGGCAGCCCTGGTTTTCAAAGACTTTGCGATGCCTTTCAAGGTTAGATGTTCTTTTGAAGCCAAGAGAGTTTTGTTGCAAACAAAATTGCATTGCGGTGATGTTACATACATTTTTCACATTTGTAAGTAAAAATGCCTTTGTATTTCCATGACAAAACATATTACGCACTTGGCTTTCTAATTTTCTCTTGCATTTTTTTGAGTCCTGACTAGTGTCTGCACTCTGCAGGTTACTAATTGAACAGGCTATATGCTGATTTTATAAGAGTCAGAGAAATACAGTTACGATTTTAAACATGGAAATATTTACAATGTAACAGTTCACAAATTAATCTTATCTGCACGGAATCAGTTAAGGAAAGGGGAGACTTGATCTCATTTGATTCTTCTTATTACAACAGCACAATTTATGAGTTTTAAAAGTTTTAGAGAAACTGAAAAATGCTTTGAACTAGCATATGAATGGTTCATTAAATTTCATCCCTGATAGATATTTCATGGTCAAATGTAAATGGTATTATTGGAAATTGCAGTCATTTAGGACCAGCAGCAACTTGAAATAGAAGACCATGTAAAATCACAGAGCGGGGTCACAGAGTGATGAGGTGCATGGTGTGTAAAAGTCACCAATTCTCTGCTGATTCCATAACTGAAGAGTTCCACTGGCATTAAGATCAGTGCAAAAACTGTGTGGAAGGAGCTTCGTGGAGTGGGATTGGCAGTTCTCCTCTGAGCAGATGAAACCAGCATGGTGAGTTTAATTCCAGGCTGCAATGCAAGTCAGACTGAGCAGAAGACTTGTTTGGTTCCTGGGGTCTTATGCTGATGGCTGTCGACGGTGATGAGTTCTTCGCTGGGGATCTGTCTCTACGGCTCATCTAATTGATATGGACTCCAGTGACATTCGGAGCTGTAGAGGGTCAGCTCTAGGTGCTGATCCACCATCTAGACTGTATACGGACTGGATCCAGGCGACTGCAGTGACCATCTGATCTGGATACGGACCAGATCTGGGTTGCTACGTTGGCCTTGGAATAAGAATAAAACATGTAATGATCGGCCTTATCGGAAGATGTTACAATTGTTAAAATGGAGTCAGATTGTACTGTGTGAGATCTTGGAGTGTTTAAAAAGATGAGACAGACAAAAATGTAAAAGTGAAAATCAAATGTGTATTTACAATATTCACAGGAAACTTAAAACAACACAATGAAACTAGAATAACTTAGGCTGTTAAAAGTGTGGAGTCTATTTGCACCATACCATAAAACAGTCCATAAGAAATCCAGTGTGTTGCTAGTCCCAAAGTGAATGTCCCAAAAGTGTCCAACAGTGTATATTTACGATGTGTCACATGACAGGCAGACCCAGAGTCACTTAAAGACATACACACATTAAAATGGTTAAGAGGAATAAAATGGCTAAGACAACATGAAAACCTATTAAAACTCAAAAATACATAAAATCATTATAATATATTGAGCAGGTTAAAACGTGTCCTGTGTGACAGTGTCACAAACAGACTAGTAGATGCCCTTCTTACGATGTAGCAAGTACATCAGGTGTTATCAAGTCAAGTCAAGTCAAGTCAACTTTGTTTATATAGCACTTTTAACAATACAGATAGTGTGAAAGCAGCTTTACAGTATCAAATAGGAAAATAGTGTGTCGGTAATGCAAAATGACAATAGTAAACACTCAATTTTCAGTTAAGTCACAAGAGAATGAGAGACTGCACAGGCTTTGTTCTGTATGAGCGTTACAGATTTACATTGACCACACAATCAGTAGCTTAAAGGGATAGTTCACCCAAAAATGAAAATTCTGTAATTTACTCACCCTCAAGTAGTTCCAAACCTGTATGAATGTCTTTGTTCTGCTGAACACAAATGAAGATATTCTGAAGAATGTGGGAAACAGAGCAGTTCTGGGGCACCATTGACTTCCATAGTATTTTTTTTCCTACTATGGAAGTCAATGGTGCCCCAAAAGAGCCTGGTTACAAACTTTCTTCAGAATATCTTCATTTGTGTTCGGAAGAACAAAGAAATTCATACAGGTTTGGAACTACTTGAGGGTGAGTAAATGATGACACAATTTTCATATTTGGGTGAACTATCCCTTTAAGTTAAATAAAATCAAAAAACTATCCCTTTAAGTTAAATAAAATCAAGGGGTAGTTCACCCAAAAATGAAGTAGTAGTAGTTCCAAACTCATATGAATTTCTTTGTTCTGGTTTGGAACTACTTGAGGGTGAGTAAATGATGACAGAATTTTCATTTTTGGGTGAACTATACCTTTATTTTTTTGTTTTGGTGGCTGGCACAAAGGGCTTCCCTTACCAAAAAGTAGTATACTTCAAGTTTATTGATTATTGATTAATTATTGATACCCTCAGGCCTGCAAACTAGAGGTCTTCACGGAGGACCCAAGACCCGAGGACCCGGGACCCGACCCGGGACCCATACGGGTTCGTGTCTATATTTTAAATGGTCAGCCGGGTCCGGGTCGTGTCCCAATCTATTACTTCGGGTCCCGGGTCTTTTTAACATTGTGTGTAATACCCGAGTCGATCGGAGAACACCGCACCTGCGAGTGATCAGTGTCAGTCACCATGTGTGTGTTTTGTAACTTGCAGTTTGTAAAATTAGGATTAGAAAAGTGTGAGCGGGAAATAAGGTGAAAAACAAAAAAAACACGCGTTACCTCAGCCGCCAGAAACAGAGCGCGGGCGGAGTTAATGTAGTAGCCTGCAAGCGGATGGTGATCAAGGATTCCTTCATGAGTGATGTGAAAAAAAAGCTGAAACAAAACTGAAGAGATGCACCTGTTATTGAACACGCACGCAGTAGAGTGTAACAAACTTCTAATTCTGTGCGTAGTACATTTAAGACGAATTTTTGGACCCGTGAAGACCTCTACTGCAAACACAGGACATCATACAACATGAACATCCCATGACTCGCTTCCTGCTCTTCTGCGTTTTCAAGTCTTTTCTTTGTCGAACAGAAACGTTTCAAATAAATGATTTCAATAGACAATCATTTAAAATATTGGAGAAATATACTCCCAAATAATGTGCTTTCTGTTTGATGTGTTTATTGGAACCTACGATATTTTAATCTTTGCTATTTTAATCTCAGATAAAGCTATGTGATTTCAGATGTGTGTACCAGATGTTTGATGATTAGTTTTGAATGAATGGTCACGAATAATTGCAGAACATTGGTGTGAATTAAAAAATATATATATTCGGTATCATTCTTGGGTGAAAACACTTTATAGAAGTTTTTAGCAGAACTTTCAGAGATATTCCCCATGTAGAATATTAAATATTAGGTTAATTTGTGTACCAAAGAGGATCAGTACGGGGCGTGGTTAAAGCTCTGCAACAGCATTTGATTGGAAGATCGCGTCGAGGGATGGACAAAATCAGCAAGCTTAAGAACTGGACACAAAGCCTTCATCGCTCGCTCGCTTGCTCTCTCGATCTTTGGCTCTTTCGCCTCATTGACTGTGCTCCAAAGCGCTCACAGCCGTAACATCAGGTTAGCTATCATCCAGAACTCCAACACTCCGTGAAACTTCGTGACGTGCAGAGATCTTCAAAATCCTAAAGCCACGCAAAGAAACTCTAAGAACTTCAAGTTCATCACCAGCCGTAGCCCAGGCAACAACCAATCACCGGAGGGTGTTCCCAGAAACGCGTCACCCAACGATAGCGCAGCAGCCAATCCGCAGCCCTAGGATCAGTGTTGCCAATTTAGCGACCTTGTCGCTAGACTTAGCGACTTTCCAGACCCCCCTAGCAACATTTTTCCAAAAAAGCGACTAGCAACAAATCTAGCGACTTCCTGGACAAACCTCTGTGATCGCTGGTACTGCCGCAACGGCGCGAGGTCAGCGCGCACACACCTCTTTCTCTGCGTCTGCTCTGTTCAGCAAGCGGCTGAGAGGAGCAGCGCAGCGCGTTCAGTTAAAATAGATATTATATTGCTTTTCTAATTTTCCATGCAAATATAGCCGACATCACAGCACAGGAATTGTCTTTGTCTTGTCTTATCTTATGTGTATTATTTGATTTCATCAGACGACCGCTCAATTATAAATTAGGATTTTTATGCAGACTAACTTCTTGGAAGGGAGAGCTGGTTATGTATTCTTAAAGGGCTGTGTTTCAGTCACTATATTTATCATATTATATTCATATATATATTCATATTTATCCCGTTGACTGACAACAGAAACAGTCAAATATATAAAGGAAAACAGTTTTATTGAGAATGTGGCTGCATTAAAATACAGTATGAGCACAGAGAGACAAACAAATGTAAAAGGCAATACGACGCGATGACGTCATTGATATGCTAATTAGCGTATGACGTCACCTAGCGACATCTAGCGACTTTTCGAACTGGCTTTAGCTAGTTTCCATCAAAAGAAGTTGGCAACACTGCCTGGGATTCCCTCAGGCAATCCATCCAGGAAGCCAACTCTCAATTCAAAAACTGGGCGAATTGATCTTAAAGCAGTAACGATAAGCTAAGAATCTCTGCTTATGATTTCTCCTCAGGTTGAATTTAAAGAACTAGTAGCTAGTACTAGAACTTTGGGATTCTCTTCACTTGCAATAATTCTCATCCGTTGAAATGTGTATGTGTGAATGTGTGTGTGTTTTAGCTTAGTTTAATGTGCCGTAGAATAGCAAATAAAGTATGTTATAAAAGTATATAAAATATATTATAAAGAATCCTCTCGTGTTGTGTAATTTTCAAGTCTAAACATTTGCCCAGATCTCGTGTTACCTTGCTCATGGTAAAATTATCATTTTGTTTGAATTATCGTTGGCCACGAGTAGTAAAACAAAATTGATAAGACACTAAATTCGACTATGACGCTGGACGTCTAGTTGATAAAGTTTAAATTATAAAAATTGAATCAGATCAATTTAATCAAATCAACAAACGGATTGGTCAGATCCAATTCCCCAAGAAGCAAAAAAAAGAGCTAAATTACTACACTTTATGTAATAAGTATACAAATATCAGTGTACTTGTAGTATAATGTTTATAATCTCATAATGTTTATGAGAACACACACCCATCACCATCGACAAGACACCTGTGGAGCGGGTAAACAGCTTTAAGTTCCTCAGCGTTCACATCACTGAGGATCTCACATGGTCCGCTCACACAGATGCAGTGCTGAAGAAGACACATCAACGCCTCTTCTTCCTGAGACGGCTGAGGAAGTTTGGAATGAGCCCCAGCATCCTCAGAACATTCTACACCTGCACTGTTGAGAGCATCCTGACCAGCTGCATCACCGCCTGGTTTGGAAACAGCACCGCTGGCAACCGCAAAGCTATGCAAAGGGTTGTGCGAACTGCCCGCCACATTGTTGGGGGTGAGCTTCCCTCCCTCCAGGACATCTACACTAGGCGGTGTATAAGGAAAGCCCGGAGGATCATCAATGACTCCAGCCACCCGTCCCACAGACTGTTCTCTCTGCTGCCCTCAGGAAGACGTCTCTGCAGCATCCGATCCCGCACTAGCCGACTGAGGGATAGCTTTTTCCCTCAGGTTATCAGGCTAATGAACAGTCAGAACTAATACACCCTACAGCACACTCCCACCTTACGATATGCCACACACTGCACTTTAACTCCAACTCCAACACAGTTCAAACTGGACTACACGTACACACTGCACAAATACAACAATCTATCTGCTACCACTGGATACCATCCAATGCACATCCATGACATTTGCGTATCCAGCTTATGTATAATCTACTGCACCTTGCATATTATTGTGTGTATATATGTGTACATAATGTAGAATGTGTACATATGGTGTATAATGTGTATTGATAACTGTAAGTATGTCTAATAGTACACTGTGTGTACTGAGTATATGTATGTGTTTATTGCACATAAGTCTGTAAGTATGTAATGGTACTGTCTATATGTTAATTGTTTATTGTTAATTGAACTTATAGGTGTCACGATACACTCGGGGAGCCAGGAACGAGGAGGCGAGGAACTTCTGCCAAACACTTTGACTTTATTTACAAAACACAGAGATCGCGGGAGACACACTATCCACTCAAAATGACGTTAAGACTGGACACAGAGGCAGGGAAACACAGGGCTTTTAAAGGGGAGACTAAACTAGATAAATGAATGACACAGGGCTGGGAACTAATAAACTACTAATGACAAACAAGGACAGGAACAGGAATTAACCAACTATGGGCACAAGAGGGAGGGACACACAGGACATGGGGAACACAGGTCTGACATTACTCCATACACCATCCAACGGGGATGGGGGGTGGGTGCTCTGGAGGCCTCAAGGGACACGGAGACAGGACAGGACAGGAGGCTTCCAGGGCGGCGCCCGTTCCGGGACCCACAGCGGAGCAGGGAGCTCGGGCGGCCATGGCGGATCCGGGGACTCGGGAGGCAATGGCGGATCGGGGAACACGGGAGGCCATGGCGGATCGGGGAGCTCGGGCGGTCATGACGGATCCGGGGACTCGGGAGGCCATGGCGGATCGGGGAGCTTGGGTGGCCATGGTGGGCCCGCCTCTTCGGCAGGAGCCCTACAACCCCCAAAAAAAATTTACTTGGGGAAAATAGGGGTTACATCGGGCACATGGGGGCGCACTGGAGGCGCAGACACTTGGGGGCGCTCGGGTAGCACTGACACTTGGGGGCGCTCGGCAGGCGCGGACACTTGAGGGCGCTCGGCTGGCGCGGACACTTGAGGGCGCTCGGCAGGCACGGACAATTGAGGGCACTCGGCAGGTGCGGACACTTGAGGGCGCTCTCGAGGAGCGGGCTCTGGGGTGCGCCGGCGAGGAGCGGGCTCTGGGGTGCGCTGGCGAGGAGCGGGCTCTGGAGAGCACTTGCGAGGAGCGGGCACTGGAGGGCACTTGCGAGGAGCAGGCACTGGAGGGCACTTGCGAGGAGCAGGCACTGGAGGGCGCTCAGGTAGCGCGGATCTCTGTGGGCGCTCGGGAAGCACGGATTCCTGGGGGCGTTCTGTCAGCATTGGCATAGGAGGGACTGGCCCTGGAGAAGCGGGCACTTGAGGGACTGGCTCTGGAGAAACGAGCCCTGGAGGGACTGGCCCTGGAGAAGCGGGCACTGGGGAATGTTGACGAGGTGCTGGTACAGGAAAGCACTGGCGTGGAGCTGGCACAGGAGGGCGCTGTCGAGGAGCGGGTTCTGGGGAGAGGACAGGAGCCAAGAATTCAGGGTTATCGCCGTGTCCAGAAGCTCCAGGGCAGGAACCGGCGGGTTTGGGAGAGCCATGGGCGGTGGCGTAAACCTCGCCGCGGATGGCGGCATAATCATCGCCGTGGGCGGCGGAATCATCTTCGCCGCGGGTGGCGGCACAATCTCCCGCAAACGGCGTGTCTGGAGGAGCCGCGGACGGCGGCGACGATCTCCCGCGAAGGGCAGGTCTGGGAGAGCCGCGGATGGCGGCATAATCTTCGCCGCGGGCGGCGGTAAAATCTTCGCCACGAGTGGCAGCAGGCTGATGATCCCCGGGCCATCCCTGCGGGGAACTAACATCAGCTTCCTCATTTTCGGTTAGGTCCAGTCTTCTGTCACGATATACTCGGGCAGCCAGGAACGAGGAGGCGAGGAACTTCTGCCAAACACTTTGACTTTATTTACAAAACACAGAGATCGCGGGAGACACACTATCCACACAAAATGATGTTAAGACTGGACACACAGGACATGGGGAACACAGGTCTGACAATAGGCATACTGATAGTTTACTAATTAAAAACTTGTAGTAGCATTTTTAGTACACTTTGAAGTATAGTTTAGTAGTTTTATACTGAAAGTATAAAACTTTTTTAAGTGAACTTTACGTCATACTTTAAGTATGCTACTATGTCCCTATTTAGGTATTATTGTGTATATATTTTGTTGTATGAATATTTGAACATACAAAACATCAAAAGAAAGAACAGATTACCTGCTTGTAAACAAAAACATTTTATTCTAGCTTCTTGCATTCTTTTTATAAACACTTAAATGTGTGTAAGTTTCGTAAATAAAAAACAAAGAAATAAACAACATTTTGAACAAAAAGCTGAAAAAAGACTATGAATTAGATTCAGAATGATAATCAAAACGTAGATGGAGTCGATCAACACCCCAAAGCTTGACAGTCATTATTGCCTCTTCATTGGTCGCCATTTTATTCCATAACGTTACACAGTTTTGATGATGTTTTATGTCAGATGATCGTGTTAGATTACATGTGGAAGTATCTGTTGTTTCTGTTTCTTCTTCACTTGTTTTTTTACAATTCTGTAAAGAAGATGTGTACTAGCGCAACCTACAATATAACAATGAAAACACGGATTGTAAAGGCAAGGCAAGGCAAGTTTATTTATATAGCACATTTCATACACAGTGGTAATTCAAAGTGCTTTACATAAAATAAAGTGAAATAATCATTCACAGCAATAAAAACAAGGAATTAAAAATAATAAAACAAGGAATTTTAAAATGATATAGAAATTGATTTAAAATGAAATTTAAAACAGTTAAATAGAAAAGGATTATACATAAAATACAATGCAGTCAGTTCGGACGTAGCACAGTGCTCATTCAACAAATGCACAGCTAAATAGATGAGTTTTGAGACTGGATTTAAATGTGGCTAATGTTTTAGCACATCTGATCTCTTCTGGAAGCTGGTTCCAGCTGCGGGCGGCATAATAGCTAAAAGCGGACTCCCCTTGTTTTGTGTGAACCCTTGGTATTTCTAACTGACTCGATCCTAATGATCTGAGTGGTCTGTTAGGTTTATATTCAGTGAGCATATCTGCAATGTATTTAGGTCCTAGGCCATTGAGTGACTTATAAACGAGTAAAAGTACTTTAAAATCAATCCTAAATGTAACTGGAAGCCAGTGTAAGGACCTGAGGACTGGTGTGATATGCTCAGATTTTCTGGTTCTAGTCAGAATCCTGGCAGCAGCATTCTGGATGAGCTGCAGCTGTCTAATGGTCTTCTTTGGAAGGCCGGTGAGGAGACCATTACAATAATCCACCCTGCTGGTGATAAAGGCATGAACAAGTTTCTCCAAGTCTTGACTGGAAACAAAACATCTAATTCTTGCAATGTTTTTGAGATGATAGTATGCTGATTTAGTTACTGCTTTGACATGACTACTAAAACTAAGGTCTGTCTCCAGAATCACCCCAAGATTTCTGACTTGATTTTTAGTTGTTTGACCCCTAGAGTCAAGGTATGCATTCACCTTGAGAACTTCATCTTTGTTTCCAAATGCAATGACTTCAGTTTTCTCCTTGTTTAACTGAAGAAAGTTTTGGCACATCCAACTGTTAATTTCATCAATGCATTGGCAGAGGGAGTCAATGGGGCTATAATCATTTGGAGATAAGGCTAGGTAAATCTGGGTGTCATCTGCATAGCTGTGATAGGCAATTTGGTTCTTCCTCATTATCTGACTTAGTGGGAGCATATACAGGCTAAACAAGAGTGGTGCAAGAATTGAGCCTTGTGGGACTCTGCATGTCATGGACGTCCACTTAGACTTATGCTCTCCTATACTCACATAATAACCTCTCCCTTCTAAGTATGACCTGAACCATTTGAGTGCCATCCCAGAAAGCCCGACCCAGTTTTCCAGTCTCTCTAGAAGTATGTTATGATCGACAGTGTCAAACGCAGCACTAAGATCTAGTAGTACCAGCACTGATATTTTGCCAGAATCAGAATTAAAGCGAATATCATTTATTATCTTAATGAGTGCTGTCTCTGTGCTGTGATGCACGCGGAAACCAGATTGAAAATTATAAAAAATTTATAATTTATAATTTTGTAAAAAATACAAAAATTGTAGGAGCACAAGTATAGCTCAAATATATTTAGACTTTTTCAAAGTATAATTCAAGTATACTTAAATGTCATTTTAAGTATATTTCTGAGAAGTACATAAAGCCCATTTCTGAGAAGTACATAAAAAGTAGACTAAAAATATACTTTCCTATTTTTAGTTTAAAAGTAGTATACTAATAGCACACTTGAATAAACTTTTTTTTTTTCGTAAGGGTTGTGGCTACAAATAGGATGTTGCAAAATATAGGATGTTGCATTGGGTAAGGGATGTTTATAGTTCCTGAGATGAAGCCACACTCCTAGTACAGTGGGCTTTATCTAAGGCATCATACTGCAAAATTGTAGCCCCAGTTTTCAAACACCATCATGTTTTGTGGAAATTGCCAACAAAGCCCAAAATTGGTGCTTGTACATGTGTGTGACAATTGCGTAGTGTGTGTTATCAAAGATGTAATGAACTCCTGTCTTATGCTTGATCTTACTTTATTTCCTGTATCACTTCTTGCTGGGACTCTCTGCACACTTTTTTGAAATTTTCGGTAGTTATTTAGATATGGATTTGACTCCTGGTTCTAATCCAGGTTTTATCTGTTTGAACAGTAGTCAGTTAATATCTTGTGTCAGTCTGTGTTGAGGCAAGGGCTAGCTTCCCATAGTTTCAGCTGCTGATGCAGCATTGAGTGAACCTGTAAAAGTAAACTTATCTGTTATCCAATAAAAGCAAAATTGTAACCTCCCTTGCCTTTAAAACACTCAAGGTTCAAGTACACTTGTGTACTGTGTTTAAGGTAGTTTGCTTTGTTACTACAGTTTGTCTATAGATTCATGCTCAATTGGTTCTGTTTCTGAATTGAATCAGTGTTTTTGAAAGAATCGGTTAGCCAAATGATTTAATGACTCACTCATTAACACAGCCACCTACTACTGTAATTTTGTAACTTACAAAATCCCTCAGCCAATGAATTTCTGTTTCTTTTGTTTCTATCAGGGATGCATTGATCCAATACCAAGTATCGTTACTGGTTAAACACTACCCTTTTTTGTCATGTACAAGTCAGATTGGATCAATCCAACTCCGACATTACGTTACCTATTATTGTTACTGTCAAGCTAAAAAAAATAACAAACATTATAAAAGCACCATAGAAGGTTTACTGCATTGTATTCCAAGTCTTCTGAATCCATATGTAGGTGTGTGTATAGGTCTGGACACACCAAGCCGACTGCAAGCGACGGTCGGGCTAGTTTGTTTGTTGTGTTCCACTCGTCAGCGGCAGTTTGCCCGATTCTACATGTTGAATCGGTGTCGGGGCCATCGGCGAGGGTGAGAACTCTGATTGGATGTTCAGTTTAGCAAAAGAGTCAGTGCCAGAGAAGTAAAGCGAAAGTGATGAAAACAAGCATGTAAATGAAGGCGGTACAGACAGAAGGTCGTTTAAATGTTACGTGATCTTTCCCAATCATTCTAATATGCAAATGTTTTCATAACAACATGAGCCGCTTAAAATTATTAAAGTTATCAACGTTACTGATATTCAAAATGGTAAGCAAGCTCTGCTTTGTTTACATTTCGTATATCTGTGTTTATCTCGTATTGTTTCGGTTTCTCCCTTTGAATGACGAATATATACTATTGATAGCTGCTGATATGGAAAGTTAATTCCTCTCACGCATGCGCAGAACGCATGTGTTAGTTTGCAGTCGGCTGTAGTTTGTGCAGTGTGTTCGAGCGCAGCTTTTTGATCCAACGCTGGCGACGAGAGGCGACAACACCATCAGCTTTCTTCGCCACTAGTTCTTTGAAGTCGGCTTGGTGTGTCCCTGCCTTATGTCTTTATTTACAACCCCAAATCAGAAAAAGTTGGGACAGTATGGAAAACGCAAATAAAAAAAGAAAGTAGTGATTTCTAAATTTACTTTAACTTGTATTTCATTGCAGACAATATGAACACAAAATATTTCATGTTTTGTCTGGTCAACTTCATGTCATTTGTAAATATACATCCTTTCCTGTCATTCAGACCTGCAACACATTCCAAAAAAAGTTGGGACAGTAAAGCATTTACCACTTTGTAATGTTGCCATTCCTTTTCACAACACTTAAAAGACGTTTAGGGACTGAAGACACCAAGTGATGAAGTGTTTCAGGTGTAATTTTGTCCCATTCTTCCTGCAAACAAGTCTTAAGGTGGGCAACAGTACGGGGTCTTCGTTGTCGCATTTTGCGCTTCAAAATGCGCCACACATTCTCTATTGGAGACAGGTCGGGACTGCAGGCAGGCCAGTCAAGTACCCGTACCCTCTTCATCCGCAGCCAGGACTTTGTAATGTGTGCAGAATGTGGTTTTGCATTGTCTTGTTGAAATATGCATGGACGTCCCTGGAAAAGATGTCTTCTTGAAGGCAGCATATCGTGCTCCAAAATCTCTATGTACTTTTCAGCATTAATGGTGCCATCACAGAAGTGCAAGTTACCTTTGCCAAGGGCACTGACACAACCCCATACCATGACAGACCCTGGCTTTTGGACTTGTTGCTGGTAACAGTCTGGATGATCCTTTTCTTCTTTGGTCCGGAGCACATGGCGTCCATTCCTCCCAAAAAATACCTGAAATACTGATTCATCTGACCACAGTACACGTTTCCACTGTGTGATGGTCCATCCCAGATGCCTCCGAGCCCAGAGAAGTCGACGGCGCTTCTGGACACTGTTAACATAGGGCTTCCTTTTGGCACAGTACAGTTTTAACTGGCATTTGTTGATGTAACTACGTATTGTGGTACTTGACAAAGGTTTGCCAAAGTAGTCCTGAGCCCATGTGGTGATATCGCTTATAGATGAATGACGATTCTTGATGCAGTGCCGCCTGAGGGATCGGAGATCACGGTTGTTCAGCTTAGGCTTGCGCCCTTGTCCTTTACGCACTGAAATTCCTCCAGATTCCTTGAATCTTTTAATTATGTTATGCACTGTTGAAGGTGAAATATCCAAATCTCTTCCTATCTTTCTTTGAGGAACATTGTTTTTAAACATTTCAATAATTTTCTCACGTATTTGTTGGCAAACTGGCGATCCTCGGCCCATCTTTGCTCCTAAAGGACTAGACCTTTCTTGGATGCTGCTTTTGTACCAAATCATAATTACAATCACCTGTTGACATCAACTGTTTCAAATCACATCATTATTTAACCAATTTACCTCATTACTAGCCCTAAATTGCTCCTGTCCCAACTTTTTTTGGAATGTGTTGCAGGTCTGAATGACAGGAAAGGATGTATATTTACAAATGACATGAAGTTAACCAGACAACACATGAAATATTTTGTGTTCATATTGTCTGCAATGAAATACAAGTCAAAGTAAATTTAGAAATCACTAGTTTCTTTTTTTATTTGCGTTTTCCATACTGTCCCAACTTTTTCTGATTTGGGGTTGTACAATTAAGTAGTGTGTAGATATTGTAAACTGATAAAAAAAACTAGTATCAGCAGATAAAAAAACATTGCAGTATCAGACATAAAAAAGTGGTACTGAGCTATTCCTAGTTTCTATACAGGCTTTAGAGAATCTCCACATCTGGGGGTGTTCCCATAGCATCACCCAGTGACACATATTGTTCCCTATTCAGAGAGCCAGGGGGGTTATACAAGCAACAGACACATTTCCTGTTAATTTAGTTACTAGAATTTTAATATTGTATTAATCATTTGTTCCTGTGTATTCAGGATGGAACAGTATTCTAAAGTGTTACTGGTTTATATATTAAAATGCATCATTTCAATACGGCATACATGTTTTACTACAGTGTTTTCAAAGGTTCATATCATGAAAGAGAGAGAAAAGTAAATAAACAGTTTATTGGTCATTTCAAAACCTTTTTTTCCCTGCCAGGGATAGGTATAATTCAAATCATAAGTCATAAGGGATAGGTATAAGTCAAATCAACTTGTCAAGGTGAAATTTCAGCATTGGAACTACCTAAAGACAGACAGACAACACCAACAACAATAATAATAATAATAATGTCCAATGTCAAGAGCCCATGGTCAGTCATATCCCGCATTTCCAGATGATGCACTGAAGAATCAGTTCTGGGCTTCTCCTGATTGATGGTGTCAATGCTGTGCTACTGGCAGTAAGCACTGCATTGTTTGGCTAAGAATGGCTAAATTGAAGATGCAATGAATCAGTTCTTAGACCCAACCTGCTACAGTCTGTCTGAGTCTCTGGCCAGGATGGGGCTGATGCCCCTGAAGCTTCCATAAGGCCTCTTTGGTGTCCCACTCAGGGTTGGTGGGGTCCCTGTATCCATGGGGCAGATATAATCTGCTGATTCGTCCATTCTGAGCTTTCTTAGTTGTCGGAAATGAGTAAAACCAAGCTTCTTTGGCTAAGACAGATAAATTAATAAAAATACAACATGACAAAAAATATACTTGCAACTTATATATAGCATAAAATAGATTATTTTGTTTGGAATATCATACCCTGACTTTGGCAGTGGTGGTAAGTGGTGCATGCCCACTGGCA
Organism: Schizothorax lantsangensis; assembly: GCA_027422415.1. Classification (NCBI taxonomy): domain Eukaryota; kingdom Metazoa; phylum Chordata; class Actinopteri; order Cypriniformes; family Cyprinidae; genus Schizothorax; species Schizothorax lantsangensis. The sequence goes on from CM049846.1 coordinate 27,656,600, forward strand.
TTGGCAAACTCCTGTTTCTCCTGCTGGGCCTGAGGCCCCACCAGTGAGTTAAAGTTAGTGGCGAGGTGGCGTCTGAGGAGGGTTTTCTGTGGGGGGATGTTGAGCAGCATGGCCAAGGTTTCTGACTGAAAGCGAGGCTCCAGGATCTGATATAGAAATACATACAACTTAAAGGGATATTTCACCCCAAATAGTCATGATATTTATTTTAATGTTACAGCTAAAGTAAAATCAGTTTGTTTAACATGATCAACTTAAAATAGATAAAACACCATACATAAAATCTTACTACTATGTGACACTGAAATAAGCATCCTAATCATCACACAATGTCAGCCCTTTTGTAAATATCAAAAAGGAATTTGAGGAGCAGCCTTTCAGCAGAAAATTAGCCAATCAAAAATGCTCCCTTCCTATGAGTAATTGTGTATTTGTCTTCTGCTCTGTCCTGAAATAATGTGCCTGCAAACCTAAGCCTTTCAAGAGCGCTAATATAACTGTCCAACAGCCTTGAGACTTCTCATTGTGTCATTCCACTTGTCTGTGTTTGCATGTTCCAAACAAACTCTTAGTCTGTGCATTAGTAACAATGATTTTTCAGCGACTTTTCTGTAGGTTACAAAATTACAGTAGTAGGTGGCTGTGTTAACGAGCAAGTCATTAAATAATCTGGCTAACTGATTCATTCCGGAAACAGAGCCAGTTGAGCATGAATCTATAGAGAAAAACTGTAGCAACAAAAACTACCTTAAAAACTGTGCACATGTGTACTTTAAAACTTGAGTGTTTTAAAGTCAAGGGTGGTTACACCAAAAATTGATTGGATTCAATTAGAAGTTAATTGCTAGACTGTCCATGGCATTATTTTTGAAAACAAGGTAAAGCGTTGTTTCACAAGTGCTTAAAACATTTCTCGTTATTGTAGTTTGCAGGTAGACAGCATCATCCATTAGAGTTCAGCCCTAACTGCAAAATAAAATATATAAATTAATAAAAAAAATAATATCTCAAATTCTCACATAACACATAACACCTGCCCAGTGCTTAATTTGTAAGTGAAACATTGCCGGATCCAAATCAGCAGTTAAAAGGCGCCGTGACCGACACTGACAATACAACTTCAGTTTTCCCGGATCATTCAATGGCGTCACTAAACGGTGATGGCACAACTACAAGAGCATCATTCACAAGTTTCTGCATGGACCTAACTATACAGTTTTGATGATTTAAGGAAATGTATAGGCCTAGCCTAAGTTACATTAAAAATAACAAAATTTGTTTCCATAAAAATAAAATACAAATTTAATCTATATAGAAAAGGTATAAATATGCGAAATATATCTGACATAAAAAATAACAGATATAAAACAGATGTGAGGCGCGGCGATCCGCAAACAAGTTCACAGAAAGGAAACCGAGAACCGAGATGACAGAACGAGCATCCTGTTTGTTTGCTTAATTACAAAAACACAAATGTTCTTTTTATTGTGAGTGTGCAAAAATAAAAGTAAACATTTGCATTTACACTGAGTCATTTAGCAGACGTTTTTATCCAAAGCAACTTACAAATGAGGACAATGGGAGCAATCAAAATCAACAAAAGAGCAATAATATGCCAGTGCTATAACAAGTCTCAGTTTGCTTAACGCAGTACACGTAGCAAGATTTGTTTTAAATTATATAATAAATAAAAAGAAAACCGATAGAATAGAAAAAGAATAGAGCAAGTGCTAGAGGCCTTTTTTGCTTTTGTTAATTGTATAATCAATAAAAAGAAAAGAAATAGATAGAATACAAAAAGAATAGAGAAGCTAGTGTTAGTTTTTATTATTATTATTATTTTTTTTAACACTTTACGGGTTGTCTTACTCTTATCTGTATGACCAAAAATAGAGTATTTAATATCAGCTGTTTGATCGCGCCGGTGCCTCACGCAGACACACACACACACACACACACACACACACACACACATATTGTAGCAATTCAAACTTGCCATAACAGTCTGTTCATTATCAAAATAAAATACAGTCAGCCAAACATATCAATTTAAAGAGTCGGTAGTATAACCGGTCTACAGCTGCTGTTATGCCAAGCGCATTTTTGCACATGTGAAGAGGATGATCTTTCCGTCAATATGCGAACGCGCATGAAGCCTAGTCTACATTATAAATAATAGTTTAACATTGAAATACATTGCGAATATTGAAACATTGGATTTGTGCCAAATGAGAGAGGTATGTGAGCCCAACGGTACTTTCAGTTTCCCTTTAGTTTTTTCATTCTTGATCTGTTCTGCATACCATTACATTTAAATGATTTGTTTTGGAGTGAGGGGAACTAGACTATGATTATAGTGTTTATAATTTTTTATACAATATAATATTTCACTTTATTTGGTCTTATTTCTGGTATTATTACAATCTCTCCAAATGTTCCCCCTGCTCACAAAACAAATTATTGTTTTGTGAGCAGCGGAACTTTTGGAGAGAGTGGGTTCATCAGTAGCACCAATCAACGAGAGCGATTTTGAACTTGAGAAAGTTGATTGGTCAATAATATGTTGAGGACCAATACATAATCTACAAATCATGCTCAAAATACATCTGCATAAACCCGCAATCGCTCTGTCTCGTATATGCACACACGCACTGTCACAATCTGCGCTTGTTAATGCCGGATCTTTAAAAACAAATACCGGAACGCAAAAATCCAAAATCTGACATTTTCCGGAACAGGATCCGGCTCAAATTAAGCACTGCACCTACCCCTTGTTTCAGTTATAGTATACAGTATTGTCTTTCAGTTTATTTTGTTGTCTAGTACTGTTTGCTGCCACGCGGTTTCTCCTGCTATTACCCCTATTTGGATTATATTTTATATTTTGTTTTAATAAAATACCTGCCTCCTTGTCCTATTTGCCTCACTTGTCATGACAGATACAATGAATACAATGCAGTGGATCAAGAAGCTGTTCATCTCTTCCTTCTCACCCAGAAAGATCACTCTCTCAGGAACCACACCAGAGACTTCTAGGACCTTGCCCACCAGACCCACTATCCTGACAATGCACTTATTTATTTATTTTCTTCTCAATGAACAATTGAAATAACAACAACTTTCTTTTTCAGTTTATGGATCCATCTCAGTCCAGTAAGCCTGCGTCTCTGCCTTAACTTTCCAGACCAGCAGTGTGGCCCTGGATCTTCATCTCCTTGGCTCTGCCTAGGTCTCCACCTCTCCAGAATCCACCTCTTTCGGTCATCCCACTGGTTCTAGCTGGCATCACCATCAAGTCTGTGGCCCCTTCCACAGCTAGCTTCTTCATGGCCTCTTCTCTTCTCACAGAGCTGGCAGTGGCAGAGACCACCAAGGACAGCTCCTTGGTGGTCTCTTCCACTGCCAATTCTGTGGCATCACCATGGACTCTTTCATCTGGGGGTCCTAGTCCTCCTTCCGTCCTCCCTAGAGTCATCATCACCTCCTTCCACCACAGTTGTGTTTTTTTTTTTTTTTTTTTTTTTGCTTACAATGCCTAGCAGGATGGTAATGTACTGTTAGTGTTTCTGGGAGTTTTAATTTGTATAACTTTGTTCTCGTTTCCTGTGTTCCCGCTTTTCATGACCCATTGAGCTATCTGATTTCTCACACCTGTTCCTCGTTTTACCCCTTATCAGTTCCACTATGTCTTGCCACCTTTCAGTTCTGTTCTTTGTCTTGTATTGTTTGCATTGCCATGTGGTTTGATTATCTTTTTGTTTTGTTTAATAAAATAGCTGTTTATACCTTCCTCTTTGTCCTATTTCCCTCCTAGCTGTAACGGCTGGACAAATCAGACACATTATATTTAACAAATAATCCAACAGACCCCTCACCCAATAACTGGACAGGGTGCAGAGATGTCTGTGAAGCCATAACAAACAACCAGAGGCAGAACAGGCCTCTGGTTATCATAGCAGCAAGGACAGATTAAAAGATTAAGACAGGTTTTATGGCCCAACGGAATTCACAAAGAGTTTTACACTCACTTAATTCACTTCAAAACAGACACATACTGCCCATAGAAAATGACTTATTTCATTAATTCATAGCCAAACCTTTCTATGAATTAACATTCATATACTCAGGTCATTGTGTGTATTATTAATGTTCTTGCATATTGTCTTTTGTGTTGTATACTATTATATGCATACTTTATGAACAAGCCATGTTGCAACTTTTCTCTCGGGAGAGAAATCTCCTGACTTCTACTGAGTCAGAATAACATCTTTGATGATTGTCACTCTTCAGTCCCGGAAGAACGTGATCGCTATTCCAATACCATCAGCACTTCAAATCATCAAGACTTTCATCCGAGACTGCATCCGGATGCTCGGTTTAACGGCCAAGGCAATGCAAGTATTGTACATTTAGCTAAATGAAACAGAGGTTTAGCATAAGCTGTAGACTCCTTTGTAAAAAGGCACTGATGGTTCCTTCAGATGGTTAAACTGACTTGTAACTGTCCATTCCTCCCCCTGCTTGACTTTGGTTTATTCAATCATTTTCACTTTTCCATATACCCATGTATGCATCATTGTATATGTTTGATTAGACTAGTTACGTGTTTGTGATTTAGTTAATAAAACTCTGTGCACAATACATGACTGCAGTATATTAAAAATCATTTCACTTACTGGATTGGACAATCCTGTTATCTAAATGACATATATAGTATATTTAATGTATGAGAATATTTAAACCTCATTAGCAGTAGTACTTTAATGACCAGTGAAAGCTGACTCACAATTAGGCCTCCATGAACGCCGCTGCCTCTAAGGTTTGGAGCATATTCAGCCAAATCCACCGACCTCAACCACTCCATCACACGATGGTTGGACCACTGCACCACCTCAGAGGGAGATGTCTTATTCTGCAAAAAATAAATAAATAAATAGAAATACAGTCTTTCGGTGTTTCAAGTTTTATCCTTTGTGGAGATGTGAGTATCCTATATAATTCTGAATTTGAAATGGTGAGTTTTTAATCTGCAATTTGTCTTACTTCATCCCCTGGCCTGCGTCTCAGGCAGTTTGGGTTAAACTTGTTAACATGGAGGACATGGATGGCACATTTAATGCTCAAGTGATGGAGCTGACTGGTGACTTTCAAGAACAATAGATCATTCTGTGAGAAAAGAACATCAGTTTCTAAAGGGTAAAAATATGCGAATTTGAAAAATATTGTTATACGGCATTTTTAACACAGGGATAGAGGCAACTTTTGGTCTTACCACTGTTAGGTACTGTAGCATGCGGCCATCAACTTTGCTTTCATAGAACTGATCTTTGTACTGTGGTAAACCGACGTCATCAAGCCAACCTACAGATGGAAAATAGGGTAGTGGAAACACATGCATTTATTTCAACACTGTCATACTGTCAATCTTTTCTTTTCTTTTCTTTTCACATAGCAAGCCACTTGTATTTATTTCCAATCTAGCTAATTTTATTATTAGTAGTACATACGTGTAACCCAGATGTGATCCAGTTCTAAAGATTTCTCCATCGTCTTGTTGCTAAAAGCTCTGAGAGCCAATTGCAGCTTTTTTCTGTGCAGAGGATGTTTAATACAAATCTCCTGTTGAAACCGGTGCATAAGAGTCATGGGAACTGTACTGTTTCTGTAAGACTTTCATGCAGAACAGTATATTTTTGTTGATTTTAGAAAAAAAAAAACTATGGTTGATCATTTTACATCATGCAGAGTACACTCTTAATAATATAACCCATAGACAGCAACATATATAATATAACATATAAAATGATACCTTCTCAAGCTCCTGCGGAGTGGCAGAGAGGAGGGTTTGTCCGCTGTCCACCCACTGACGTGCCAAACTGACATACTGCCCCAAACCAATGTCCTCCAGCCAACCACACACCTGCTCCGTCGTCCATTTAGAGAAAGGTGTGTGTGGACTAATGAAGACAAGATAATAACATCATCAGAGCAATAACAACTCTTTATCTGTATTGTCCTTTCAAAATCTATTGCACCTCCAGCCCTGTCTGTTTATGAAGGAAAGTGTACCGGGATGAACGTCCAGAATCAGGGGTCTGTGTTAGCCGAGGCCCAGCTGTGGCCCTGAACCCTCCTCTCTTGAACTGAGTGGGCTCAATGTCATCTGACAGCACACCTGTCCTCTTCATCCTCAATACAAACACATCTTGTCAGATGCTTGTTTTTCATTGGTTTCACACAGAAACAGGGAAGATGCAAGTAACTGTAACATTTTCATAATTTAATATTGCAATTGCCCCTGGTCATAATCAACTCACTTTCCCCAAAGTTTGCGTATGCTGCTATTTTTGACGTTGTCTTGTAACACAGGAGACTGCTGGCCAGAGTCAACCCCAGAAGACACTGAAGAAAGGTCAGAATTGGTTGTGTCCTTCATTTTCTCTGTAATTCCTTTGGGGGACAAAATAATAATAAAAGTTATTACTTATTGCTGAATGGCAAGTACAAACCAGCAACAGAATGCTATTTTGGTTTAAAAAAAAAAAAAAAAACTTCAAGGAAAGAAAAAAAATGTAAGGCATTATAAAGAGGAAGCTCAACATCTGCAAATGTTTATTGTGCAATCTTATTTTGTTATGTGTGTATGTACAGTATGTATGTATATATGTATGTATGCATGTATGTATGTATTTTTATTTATTTAGTCCAACATAAAAAAAAATCATATATACTTACAATGAGAATGAATGAATGTTTTTGTTACAGCATTTTATTTTATTGCAGCATTCAGTATGCAGTAAATGTAATTTATCAGAGCTGAGTTGTTTTGAGGTAGAGTATTTTTTTTTTATTATTATTATTATTCATTAATGACAATCTCTATTGGAATTTTCCTTTATGATATTTATTTATGAATTGCATAGCTTCTTGTGCATATCTTGCACAAGTGATAATAGCATGTGTTCAAAGACTGGAAATAGTTTTGCACAGACAATGTAGAAGAGTGATTCTAATCACATGGTAACATCTGTTAATGTTATGTGCTATGGTTATACTTTTTTTTTTTTTGTTATCAACATTTTTTTATTTTTTCACACACAACATCGCAACATAACATCCACTCAAAACAAACAAAACTAAACAACAGACACATACTCCATATTTCAAAGGTCCAATCAAAGGGGAGAGAGAGAGAGGGAGGGAAAAAGTAACAACAAAACAGGTCCTTCCTTTATATAATCACATATGTTAGAAAAATAAAAAAAAATAGAAATAAAGTAATAATAATATGCAATCCAATATGCCTCTCCACACATGTGCGGCGCACACCAGTTCTGCATCATTGTCCTCCTCGCAGCCGCAAAACCAGCAAACAGCCTTCTCCTTTGTATTAAGCTTATAGAGAGACCAGAATCAACATCAAGAAGACACACACTGGTATTAGCAAAGCAATTAGTCCGTAGTGAGGAGGATAAAACCAGGTTTACATGCGTCCATAGATCCATGACAACAGGACACTCCCAAAACACATGAAGAAAAATACCCGATGACGCAGCGTTACATATCAGGGCACCAGAAATAGATTTACGGTGTAAATATTCTAACACACAGGTTCGTTTAACAGCAGAATTTAAGCCAGTCACATTCAGTAATAAAATATTTAGAGTATACATTAAATATTCATAATCCCGAAATTGTATTCAATAAACTAAGAGAAGCAAAAGCACTCCCATTCTGTAAATGACATGTAAACGTTAGTGTGCGTTCTAGATATCAAACCACCTAGATGAAAAATCCCCTTAGAAACAAGGTAAAGTAAATAAAAGTATGAATATCTGTTGTAAAAAATAAAAGCAACACAGACAGAGATGACCAACAACTATAGACAAAAAACAACTCAGGCCGCACGTTACCGAGAACATAGGTCTGATTGAGCAACAAAAATTTGTGATGATCCGTGACCAATCCACTTCAGTGCAAAACGAGCCTCCCAAAAGGCTCACATAACCAAAACATTATTGTAATGAAACCTACGTTAGTCCCCTCCAGAAAAAAAAAAAAGAAAAAAGGGGGGGTTAGTCTTACCAGCAAAGGGACAATTGTATCGAATAAATATGAACATTATCTCAGGAGGAAAGAAGAAAAAAGAAAAAAAGAGATCTAGCAAGCATCCATATCCCTCCCGCCACCATCTTCTTTCCGGTCAGCCGGCATCTCCTCCATCCCGGCCACCAAGCCCCTCCCGCCGGGCCGTAGAGAGGGCGGCCGCCGCCCTCCCGCTGCCCTGCAGTGATGGGAATAACGGCGTTATAAATAAACGGCATTACTAACGGCGTTATTGTTTTCAGTAACGAGTAATCAAACTAATTACTGTTTCCCCCGTTACAACGCCGTTACCGTTACTGACAATAAAATGCGGCGTTACTATAATTTATTATAATATTATTCGAATTCTATTTTCAGTTGATCTGAATGGATGCGCAGTGTAGCTGTATTTGACGTACCGTAAACTCTAGTGTGAAGCGCACGGCTCGCCGTAGCTTTGTCGCTCTCTCTCTCTCTCACACACACACACACACACACACAGAGATACAGAGCGAGAGAGTCTTTCATAACATGCCGAATTGACGCACTACATGTAAACGATATTCTTTATTGTGTTTTCGTGTCAAAATAACGGAGTTCCTTTGGAATTCTTCAGCTTTTAAGAACTGCCAGGTTCTCTGTTAGTGGGCGGAGTTAATGTGCAAACGACAATCTCATTGGCCGGCGCTCACCTATTATCGTCCCTGTTTTGATTTCAGCGAATCAATTCGAGCGAACGCAGACAACCTGATTAATATTCATGAACCCAGCAGCTCATTAATCATTAGTGCGTTTTATATTGTTATTAGTGGTATAATTCGTAGTAGTTTTGTTATCTTATCAATTTTCCCCCCCTTATTTATAGAAACACAATATGACAAACAATATCTTAAGCACCAGTCCTAAGTTCAGTCAACATGACAAATATGAATTCATACTTGGTTATTCTAATTACTAAAGTTCTACCATCATATAATGCTAAATTATCATAATATCCTATTTTAATGCTTGACTGACTGATGCTAAGTGTCAGTAGATAAATAGTGTAGATTAATGTACAATGTTTTATAATAATAATTTATTCTATTTAGTGTCCATTTCATTCATTTAACATTTAATATTGGGGGCATCCAAGTTATTTGACATTTGAACATTTAAAAAAAAAAAAAAGTAACACAATAGTTACTTTCCCTGGTAATTAGTTACTTTTATAATGATGTAACTCAGTTACTAACTCAATTACTATTTGTGAGAAGTAACTAGTAACTATAACTAATTACTTTTTTAAAGTAACGTGCCCAACACTGCTGCCCTGTGGATCCGCAGCAAATGTCCCATTCTGTGACAGGGAGCTGACAAAATCCTCCGCTTTCCGAAGAGAATTGAAGCTTCTCTGTTCATCGTCATCGACCTCAAAACCGGAACCAAGCTTTTTCTCTTGGCGGCTGTAACTGGACTAAAGTCAGGAAAAAATAGTAGCGTGACATTGTCCTGCGTGCATTTCACCGGATAAGCCTGCCGAGCACCTTTCAGAATCTCCGATCTGTCATTCCATCTTAGCACACGGAAGATGAGAGTACGCGGCCGATCTGAGTTTTTCCTTCCATCATACACGCGATGTGCCCGGTCAATCTCGATGTTACGACCTTTCAGGGAAGGAATCCACTTGGAGAGATTAACTCTGAGGAAACCAGCCACATCGGAGCCCTCCACCCCCTCTGGTAACCCCACCAGTCGTACGTTATTTCGTCTGCTCTTATCTTCCATATCCGTCATCTTCTCAGTGAGTCGCTCTAGCTGATTTCTTAAGTCCGTGACTGCACTCCTATACTCACGTGCAGTTGCCTGAACAGAATCAACGCGGTCACGTGTCTGCTTCGCCGCCGCAGCCATGGCCTCAAACTCCTCTCTTAGCTCTTTAACAGAATTGTTAGTCGCTTGTATGTCCTCACGCAGTTTACGTAATGCTGGAATCAGCACAGAGTCCACAGCATCGCTTACTGCCGAAGTCACAACCGAATCCAAAGTGCTTTGCTGCTCTTTAAATGCTAACTTGATACCGTTAGCAATAGAAATGTCGATATCCTCTCTGGAGATGGTGGAATCCCTGAATTTTTTCTTTATTGCCAATTGCCCAATCTCTCTTTTCCGATCGCCTTTGACTGTTCAAGCACTCATGATGAGTCCGATGCAAAGTGGTTCGAAATTTACTGACAGGATTACAAAATATTTGACAAAGTCAGCAGAGCGAAAGACTACGCGTGCATCGAAGTCGAAGGGTCACGTGATCTCTCCTATGGTTATACTTTTGAAATAGTGTAATAATTTAATAATTAATTGCAGTTCTGCATGCTTGACCGCAATGGCTTTAATTGAAAGAACATTTTCCCATTCCTTTTTACAAGGAGGATTTAATTTATTTTCTGCAGTAACCAGATACAGAAAACCATAGGAGTGGTGCATTGCTAAAAATAAACTGGAATATTCCTTTATATACAGTCAAAGTGTCTTTTTAAAATTCCAAAACAGTGAAAAAGGGAGAAAAGGCGGGAGAGATTTGATTGTGACATTCAGCCCTATTACAGTTTTAGTTATGATTTACATGTGTGAAATGTACATGCAATTACCAAAGGATTCTCTGTGCAGTTTTTTTTTGTTTTTGTTTTTGTTTGTTTGGTCTTGAGTACTATTAGCTCATTGTTAGAGATTTAAATTAATGAAATGAAAGCAGCTGTGCTAATGGAGCATCAGAGACTAACAGAGCAGGTTTTCATAGGCCTGTCTCCAGTCTCCCTGCTTGTCAAAGCATGTTTGGGCATCTGGCAATGATTTGCCTCCCTTCAGTCGAGCTTCAGTTACAGGGTGGGTCCTGAACAGGTGGGGCCCATATGATACAGTATATCTGGTTCCTGATGGAGACCCTTTCATTATAATCCATCAAAGGCACATGGTTTTAGGAATGGTAGAAGTGGTTTTGCTCCAAAATAGTGTGGAGGAATTATACATTCTAGTCACAAAAAAAAAAAATATTTCACCAGAGATGGGTGGGTATGAGATCAAACACAAATAAGCAGGGCTGGGAATCAAGATACTTGTTCTAATAATATACAGAAATATACCTCTGCCATTTGCAATTGGTCTATGATTTGAGTTGTACAGACTCAGCTGGATTAGAATTAAATATCAAGATTATTTTTTTAGAAAGGTAAATCCTTTCTAATTTCAGATTTATAGTACCAGCTCTGATAAAAGTTGCATAAAAAAGTCAAAATGGTTGGTCACTTCACATGTCATTCAGATGGACTTTTCTGCAGTTCTTGGCTAGAACAAGCTCCAATATGGACCAGACTTTATGCCAATACACTGTTAAAAATAAAGGTGCTTCATAATGTCATAGATTAACCTTTTTTGTCTAAATGGTACCATAAAGAACCTTGAACATGAAGAAACTTTCTGTTTCACAAAAGGTTATTTGTGGTGAAAGAAGATTCTTCAGATTATAAAAAAGTAATACAGAGATGGTTCTTTAAATAACCTTTGCCTGAATGGTTATTCTATGGCATCGCTGTGAAGAACCATTCAAGCACCTTTATTTTTAAGAGTGTAGTCAAATTATGCAAATTATGCAAGATCACCTGCTCTCTGATAATTATATTCAAAAGGTAAATGCTAAATGATTATGATAGGCTTAAAAGAATCAGCAGTGTCTTCAGCACAGGACAAGATACTATGAAAGGATCTCATACTAAGGTTGATGTCTTCATCCTTGTTCTCTGGTGTCCTCTGGCCTGATGTGTCACTCGCCTCACTCTCTCCCTTCTCTGGGTGACTCAATACTGTTGGGCGTGTCGGATGTTTGTTATCAGCTGGTCGAGTCTATAAAAATGGGTGAGACATGAAGTGTACAGGTGCATCTCAATAAATTAGAATGTCGTGAAAAAGTTCATTTTTTCTTGTAACTTATTTCAAAAAGTGAAACTTTCATATATTTTAGATTCATTGCATGTAAAGTAAAACATTTCAAAAGTTTGTTTTGTTTTAATTTTGAGGATTAGAGCTTACAGCTCATGAAAGTCAAAAATCAGTATCTCAAAATATTAGAATATTTACATTTGAGTTTCAATTAATGACCATCCATACAGTATAAATTCTGGGTATCTCTTTGTCAGTCCTCTGTCGTGTGTGTCATGTGTTCCCGCCTCATGTGTCCATATTTGGTTTGTTTCCTGTCCTTGTTTCATGTCATTATGAGTTTATTCGTGTCCAGGTGTGTTTATGTGATTATGTGTTAATTACCCTGTGTATTTAGTTCCTGTCTTTTGAGTTTGATTTCGTCTGGTCTACTTGTGACTCCCCGGTGTATCTTGTCTCTCAGCCTTGTCTTGTCCTGCCTTGTCCTCATTAAAGAATATTATTTGAGTTTATATCCTCGTCTGCGTGTTCCTGTTCCTCCCTCGTGTGTGCACCGTGACACTCTTGTTCTTTGAAACCACAGTAATGGGGAAGAGTGCTGACTTGCCAATGATCCAGAAGACGAACATTGACGCCCTCCACAAAGAGGGTAAGTCACAGAAGGTCATTACTGAAAGGTGTGGCTGTTTACAGAGTGCTGTATCAAAGCATATTAAATGCAAAGTTGACTGGAAGGAAGAATTTGGGTAGGAAAAGGTGCACAAGCAACAGGGATGACTGCAAGCTTGAGAATATAGTCAAGCAAAGCTGATTCAAACACTTGTGAGAGCTTCACAAGGAGTGAACTGAAGCTGGAGTCAGTGCATCAAGAGTCCCCACGCTCAGACGTCTTCAGGAAAATGGCTACCAAGCCACTTCTGAACCAGAGACAAAATCAGAAGCGTCTTACCTGGGCTGTGGAGAAAAATAACTCAGTGGTCCAAATCCTCTTTTCAGATGAAAGTAAATTTTGCATTTCATTTGGAAACAAGGTCCCAGAGTCTGGAGGAAGAGTGGAGAGGCACAGAATCCATGTTGCTTGAAGTCCATGTGAAGTTTCCACAGTCAGTGATGATTTGGGCTGCCATGTCATCTGCTGGTGTTGGTCCACTGTGTTTTCTGAAGTCCACAGTCAACGCAGCCATCTACCAGGAGATTTTAGAGCACTTCATGCTTCTGCTGACAAGCTTTATGGAGATGCTGATTTCATTTTCCAGCAGGATTTGGCACCTGCCCACACTGCCAAAGGTACCAAAAGCTGGTTTAATGACCATGGTGTTACTGTGCTTGATTGGCCAGCAAACTCGCCTGACCTGAACCCCATAGAGAATCTATGGGGTATTGTCAAGAGGAAGATGAGAGACACCAGACCCAACAATGCAGATGAGCTGAAGGCCACTGTCAAAGAAACCTGGGCTTCCATACCACCTCAGCAGTGCCACAAACTGACCACCTCCATGCCACGCCGAATTGAGGCAGTAATTAAAGCAAAAGGAGCCCCTACCAAGTATTGAGTACATATACAGTAAATGAACATACTTTCCAGAAGGCCAACAATTCACTAAAAAAATTTTTTTATTGGTCTTATGAAGTATTCTAATTTGTTGAGATAGTGAATTGGTGGGTTTTTGTTAAATGTGAGCCTAAATCATCACAATTAAAAGAACCAAACACTTAAACTACTTCAGTCTGTGTGCATTGAATTTATTTAATACACGAGTTTCACAATTTGAGTTGAATTACTGAAATAAATTAACTTTTCCACGACATTCTAATTCATTGAGATGCACCTGTAGGTAATGCTGGCTGCTGCAGACATGGTTAATCTTCAAAAGCCTCCTATTATAGCATCAGCATTAAACCACTGACAATAAAAACATGGCCATGATTTCAGTTATGCTGACTTATTTCGTTTTAATTCAACTAGAAAATTAAGAGTAAATAAGATGACAGAATAATAACTTAAGACGATGATTTCTATACCTCCTCTGAAAGAACAGGCTCTACCAGTTTCCCATCCACAGCCTAAAAAATAGAGTGAATCAATAGAAAGAACCTTGGCATGTCAACATCATTTTAGGATTTTATAAGCTCTGTGTAAACCACACACACACAAACCATAAAGAAATAATTGTGTATCAACAGCTATCAACTGTAAATAAATTAGATTGGTTGTTTGGTCAAACCTTTTGTGCTGGGCTGCCTTCAAAGTCTTCCATACTGATGGACCTGAGGAAAACAAAATCAATAGTTATATGTGACATATATTCTACTGTTTGAAATGAGGTTTGCATGTACAGACGCTGTTACCTGGGGTTTGCATCTTTCTGAGAAGAAACTGAAGAAAACAGCAGAGGAGATGAGCTACTAAAGGTCAACTTTATCAGAGACAAATAAGAATAAGTTCAGAAATGGTTCAGGAAATGTAAGTGTCAGCAGCCACTCATACTCATGAACCCCCCCCCCCCCCCCCCCCCCCCCCACCACACACACACACACACACACCTCTTTATGTGTTAAAGTATTCATCTTTACAGTCCCGTTCTGTTTTCCATCTCCGCTGCTTATCTCTGCTGATTTGTCTTCTGGGTCTGAGGAAGGCATCATTTACATATCATTAAGCTATACCCTAGTAAAAAAGAAATGTATTTAAAATACATTTATTTCATAAGTATAGTTCAAATCTCAAGGTTCAAGGGTTCAAGGTTCTTGTTTATTTGTCACATACACAATCATACAGGGTATAATCAGTAGTGAAATGTAGGTCAGGACAGGTCCGCTCAATGGACAGTGCAAAAAAAATAAAAATAAAATATGATACATAACACAGGAGCATATATTTAAATATAGGTAGGAATAAGATAAAAAAAAGAAAAAAAGATAAGTAAAAACAATAAAATAAGATAAGGAGTAAAATGTGCAATGAACTAGAATGTGCAAAACAGTCTACTGTGGATTTAATAAATATTAATATAACCAGGGATGTGCAAGAGGAATGTGCAAACAGGTTGTACCAGGTATGTATACATAGCAGCACTGCAGAAGATGGAGAATGATGGGTGTTACAGTTAATTAAATGAGTCCTGTAGATGTTATGAGACTGAGTTTAGGAGCCTGATGGCCTGAGGATAGAAGCTCCTCCTCAGTCTCTCAGTTTTTGCCATCACACTTCTGAAGCGCTTGCCAGATGGCAGTGAGATGAAAAGACGGTTACCGGGGTGATTTGAGTCCTTGATTATTTTTGCAGCTCTGCTTTTGCAGCGTTTGAGGTAGATGTCCTGCAGAGAGGGGAGGGCAGACCCAGAGATGCGCTCAGCTAAGCGCACGACTCTCTGCAGAGCTTTGCAGTCCTGTTTTGTGGCGTTACTGTACCACACTGAGATGCACTGAGTCAATACACTTTCTATGGCCCCTGAATAGAAAGTTTTCAGGATTGCTGGTGAGACCCTGAATTTCCTCAGCTGTCGCAGATGGTACAGTCTTTGCCTGGCTTTCTTGACCTGTGATTGAATGTGTGCAGTCCAAGTCAGGTCCTCGGAGATGTTTACGCCGAGGTACTTGAAGCTGCTCACCCTCTCCACAGGGGTCCCACTGATCACAAGAGGAGTGTAGGGCCGCTGCTGTCTCTTCCTGAAGTCTACAATCAGCTCTTTAGTTTTGCTCACGTTCAGAGAGAGACAGTTGTCCTGGCACCATGATGTTAGTCTCTCTACCTCACCCAAGTATGCGGTCTCATCATTGTTGGAAATGAGGCCCAGAACCACAGTATCATCAGCAAATTTAACAATAGAAGTGGAGCTGTGAGAGGACACACAGCCGTGTGTGTAGAGAGAGTAGAGCAGGGGACTCAGAACGCAGCCCTGAGGGGCTCCTACTTTCAGGGTGATGGAGTTGGAGGTGAACTGGCCCATTTTCACCACTTGTGGTCTGCCGGTGAGGAAGTCCTGGATCCAGTCACAGAGTGTAGTGTTTAGGCCGAGGTCTGAGAGTTTGACAGCTAGCTTGGAGGGGACTATAGTATTGAAAGCTGAGCTATAGTCAATGAATAGCAGTCTGACATAGTTGCCATTTTTGCTGTCAATATGTGTGAGGGAGGAGTGCAGTACCTGAGAGATGGCATCATCAGTAGACCTATTTGGGCGATAGGCAAACTGAAGAGGGTCCAAGGTAGCAGGTATGGAGGAGCATATGTGCTTCTTTAAAAGTCTCTCAAAAACCTTCATGACTGTTGATGTGAGGGCAACTGGACGATAGTCATTCAGGCAAGAGGGCTTACTGTTCTTAGGCACAGGGATGATGACAGATTTCTTAAATGAGGTGGGAATCACAGAGGTAGCAAGGGACTCATTAAATATGGAAGTAAACAAACCAGCAAGCTGATCGGCACATGATCTCAGAATGCGGCCGGTAATCCCATCAGGTCCGGCGGCTTTCCTGATGTTTACTCTCCTTAATTCTCTCCGAACCTCGTCCTCCGATACGGTGATAACATGATCAACATCGCTGCTCTGTCTGCTGCTTCCTGACGCGTTGATCGGCAGAGTCGCGCCGCCGTTGCGATCGAAGCGGCCGTAGAAGGTGTTTAGCTCTTCGGCCAGCGATGGATCTGCTCTCACCTCGGCGGAGGGGTTATTTCCAGAGGAACAGATGGTCTTCAGTCCCTGCCAAATGCGTCGAGAGTCATTGAGCTGAAAATGTGACTCAATTCTCTCTCTGTATCTGAGTTTAGCAGCTCTAACTGCCCGTCGGAGAGCATAACATGATGCTTTGTAATCGCTCATGTTTCCTGACAGAAGACCGGCGTTGTATGCGGCAGTGCGTTGGTTAACCGCAGCCCGGATTGTTCTGTCCACCCACGGTTTCTGATTAGAGAATGTCCTTATTGTTACCGTTTCAGTGGCTTGGTCGGTTAGCACGTAAACAAAGCTTAATGCTACATCCGTGAACTCACTGACGTCAGCTGAACTCGCCCGGAACATGTCCCAGTCGACGTCATCAAGAGACGCCTGTAGCATAGCTTCAGAGTGGGAGGACCAGCGCGTCACTTCCCTCACCCCCGGGGATTCCTGAACGATCCTTTGTTTATATTCCGGTGTGAGGAAAATGGCCGCATGGTCAGATTTACCGAAGGCTGGCTGGGAACGAGCTTTGTAGGCATTCTTGAACTGAGTGTAGCAATGATCCAGTGTATTCGGTCCTCTGGTTGGACAGGATACATGCTGATGGAAGTTCGGCATGACCTTCCTGAGGTTGGCTTTGTTAAAGTCCCCTGCGATGATAGAGGCAGCGTCAGGGTGTTTGTTGATGTAGCCGCTGAGCTCTTCGTGGAGTTTGGACAAAGCCAAGCTCGTGTCTGCCTGAGGTGGAATGTAAACGGCAGTAGCGATGACCGCGGAGAACTCGCGGGGTAAATAGAATGGGCGGCAGATAATGGAGAGATGTTCCAGATGAGGCGAGCAGGAACGCGACAGAATGGAGATATTCCTGGGGTCGCACCATTTCTTGTTAATCATGAAACACACTCCACCACCCTTGATTTTTCCGGCCTCGGCTGTTCTGTCCATCCGTAAAACAGAAAAGTTATCAGACGGTGTTACAGCGGTGTCCGGGACCGAGGGAGTGAGCCATGTTTCAGACAAACAAAGGATGTTACAGTCCCTAATGTCCCGTTGGAAACTAATCCTGGCTCTAAGATCGTCCATCTTATTTTCCAAGGATTGGACATTTGCGAGCAGAATACTGGGGAGAGGGGGGCTGTGAGCTTTGTTTCTCAGTCTGTCACGAATTCCAGCGCGTCGCCCGCGGTGTTTCTTTCACCTCCTGGGATTATTCGGGTGGCCTTTGTTAACATCAGCGTTCCGAAGAATCTCCGCTGGCCACGCTGGATCCGTGGATAAAGTGTCCAGAAGCAGGTTAGTGCAGCGGTGTCCAATGTCCAAAAGTGTTCTTTTGTCATAAATAAATAGTGCAGACGTTAATCGTGTAAAAAGAGAAAGTAAAAATACGTAAAAGAGTATATAAAAACACAAATTGAGCGGAGCCATCCTTTAACGTCGACTGAACACAGCAGCGCCGGAAGCGGAAAGCCTTAAAAGAAATGTATTTAAAATACATTTATTTCATAAGTATAGTTCAAATCTATTAACATATTACCGACATATCGCTCGAGACTTATTTACTGATTAAGAAATGCCACTATTGATGAAGATGAAGATGAACTTTGAATAATATCAGTTTTTAAATGCAATATATTTAAAGTGTACCTGAAGTATACTGAATTCTTCAGGTATACTTAAGTATCAAATACACTTCAGTATATCGTCAGTTGTACTTTCGTCCACACAAATCAAGTGCATTGATTAAAATAGAAAAGTAGTTGTTCCGATTTAGCAAACTTTCCCCCGGTTTCACAGACAAGGCTTAAGTCCCAGACTAAAGTGCATGTTTGATCTGTCGCAACTGAAAATATCTTGCTCTGACATATCTTAAAATATGTCAGTTTCACTGTTCTGTGTCAAGATGCACACCTGTAATGTTTTCTTCTAAGGCATTTTTGTAAACGTTGCTTAAATATCTTAATTTAACTAAGGCCTAGTCCTGGCTTAAGCTAAGCCCTGTTTGTGAAACCGGGCCATTTAAGTATACCAGTTTAGTATACTAAAAGTACAATTGCAGGGTATTTTTATTAAGTACAAAAAATATGAAAATGTATTTGTAGTATACTTAGCATGAAATAAATATATTTCAAATACAGTACATTTTAGTATATTTATTTTTCACTAGGGTAGTTTTCTGGAATTCAATATTTCAACACCTGATCATAACTCCCAACAAGTGTGAGTAAAATAATAATTCGGTTTTGATTTAATCTCATTGACATTTCCAACAGACAATGCACTCTTCATTTAATGATTTCTAAATGATCAGCAAAAGGTTATCACTTGACTTATAAATAAAATAAATAAAAATGAGCTTGTTAGAAAAAAACTCTGTTATGCACATTTTTTTAATGCATGATTATAGTGCCCTTTTTGTATTTTAAATATTTTCTGGCAAATCTCTATAAAATGGTTCCGATGGGTATATGGCCACTGACTATCTGATAAAACAGATAAAAAATAGTTTAAGAATTTACCTTTAACTAAAGTCATGATGTCATTCATTTGTCTGAATTTGCTGAGGAGGAGAGTGAGCTCTTCTATTCGACGATCCTGGAAAAAAAAAAAAAAAAAATATATATATATATATATATATATATATATATATATATATATAAAATATATATTTAAAAAATAAAATGAAACAGACACCAAATAATGAATGTGATCAAATGGCACACAAGGCAGTCTCTGCCACAGGTACTGTAAGTCCAAGTATTTGGCACATGTCTGGGGAAACTGGTTCTGGCTTCAGTTCCACAGACTTTCTACACACTTAAGTCCATAAACACAGGCCAGTGTGAGGAACAAAGGGTCCAGTGTGCTCAAAATTACTCTTGCTCACCATGTGAACATAGTGAGGAGAGAGTGTTGACACAGTGAGCTATAATTTGGAATTTCCAGATTTTTTTTTTTTCTATTAGTGGCCATAACAATTATGGATTTGATGTGTTTATTTATATATCTATTTTTATTTTAATGTTTAAAGTAAAAAAAAAAAACACCTTTTCATCATTTGCTGCAACAAGTGATTCCATTCCTGTCTTTAGCCTTTGTAACTCCTGATCTGTTGACAGACAAGAAAGAAAGAAAGAAAGAAAAACAATTTATGGGACAACCATGCACAAACTACATATTAAAGATCTGCAAGATTGTTTACAGTGTAAAGTAACTACAGTCTAGAATTTCATAAACCTCACACATGTTTAAGATCTACTACCCTGAACATAATTAAAGTATACAGACATCGAAAACAGGAATTACACTGATCTTACTTTTCCAAGGAAAGCCAAGTGGAGCAATAAATGGTTATGACTTCATTTTAGAGTCACCAGTTCACAAGACACTTACACAGGCATGAGTTTATGGGGTCACATAAAACAATGAAACAAGTGAGAACTTACACAATCAAATGCAGAAATGGGTTTTATGTACGCAGATGAATTCTGCATTAGTCTTTCTAGCGATTTATGTGAAGTTGTGTAATATAAACAAGCTTACGTTTGGTGTTGAGTCTCCTTCTGTATATCTCCTCTAATGGTGAGTGAATGGTAGTAAGGAAAAATAACCATTGTTAGCTACCACAACCACACAGCATACACATATGGCAATTACTAATAACTGCTGTTAACATTAGTGATTGACTGATACATACTTTTCAAAGGCTAATGCCAAAATCTAAAGAGCAGGGCAGCTAATGGCCAGTTTAATACAGATACAATTTAAAGGTTAAGTGTGTAATTTCAGTGCCACTGTAACAGCACAAAAGGGAATTACAAGAATAATGACAATGTCTCGAAATTGTGTGCTGTCAGTGTATGCACTATATTTGATGATGAACTTACTTCTCGGCCATTAATAAAGTATGTTATATAAAGTCTGCAACATCAGCCATGCTTTTCAGAACCTCTGCGGAAGCAGTAAGTCTCTTAGGTATGTTTTACCTACTATTTTATGAATACTGCATTTTTGGACATATTACTCATACTGCTATTCATACATAGCTAACTAACAACATCTGTATGCAAAAACTGAATGCATATGGAATGCATGCATTCCCTGAACTCTCTCACTGTCTGTCATTAGTCGGACAAACAACTGATTTAAAAACAGCATAACTAATACTTTTGCTACTTAGCCAAGTGCACACAGTTATGGGACACATATCTCAAATGGATACATATTGGCTTTTCACTAATTAACATGCATTAACATGCACAACTAATTAGACAGCTGTGAAAAATACAAAGAGCTAAATTGCCTTTAACATTAGTATTGACTGCATCAGGGCAGGCCTTTAGATGGATTTGAGAGAGAAAGCAGTACCTCTTTCTGCACTGTCTACATACACTGGAGCTCTGGAGAGCAGCTGAGCCTGTAGACTCTCTATCTCAGAGTTCTTACAGCTCAACAGCTGCTTGTAAACTCATGATCTCTGCCTGAGAGAGTAGAAACACTTCATTACGATATAGACAAAAATGTACAAATGAATTAAAATGATCTGCATTAATAACAATCATAGTACATGTTTACAAGAGTATTAAAAAGGACATTATAGAGAGAAGAAACACTGCTACATTGACCACAGTTGATCACAACATGAGCTACATTGGAATATTTTCTGTGAACAACAACTTTGGGACACAATTTGTGCCTTTGTGATTCACAATCACATTTGTGTGGCAGTACCTGTGTCACTTTGAGCTTCTGCTCGTACTGCATCTTCTCCTGTTCCAGCTCGTCAACTCGATGCTTGAGCATCTTGAGCTCCTGAAGCAGGTTCTGTGTAATAATGCACACACCAATAATGAATAATATTATATGGGAATACATAATGTTCCCATGTTATGAAAACTGCAAAATGATTATATATATATATACATACATTGCTGTAATACATCATGGTTACCATGGTCAATTTAGGCAGGGTTGTCCAATCCTGTTCCTGTAGAAATACCTGCCGGCTGTCACATGTATGTTCAGGTCTGTTTGAGTTTTTTTCTAATATTCCTTGTTCCTGTGTTTGACCCAATATTTTTGGTTCCAATTTTCTCACCACTGGTTAATCCACTGGTTAATTTCTATGGTTTCAGATAACTGTAGTTCACAGATGTTTCTGCTTACCCTGATTAGTTCTCTGTGTATTTAAGCCCTGTGTTTAGTTCAGTGGAGTTGTCCATTATTTTCGCGTTCTTTTTTGTTGTCCAGTCTCATGTTTCATGCATCATGAGTTTTGTTTAATACATTTTAATATAATTGCAAATAGATCCTGCTTCAACTACTACTTTTACAACCAGCTGTGACAGCAGAGTCTAGGTCCAACCCTACACCAACACACCTGTCTTAATTAGCTGGTTCAGGTGTGTTTGATAAAAGTAAGGTAGGAGCAGAACTTTACAGGAAGGTGGATCTCCAGGAACAGGATTGGGCACACTTCTGTTAAACAATAAAAGGGATTAAACAATAGAACATTTTTTAAGCAATTAAGACATAACCAAAGCTCAGTAAATGTGGGTGGTCACTATTGAGCTCTATTAGAGATCATACAAACACTGTTGATCAATAACAATGCATAGTTATAGAAAGATGGCATTCATTTATACAAAACAATTCTAACTCTTACACTTTATTTTTTATTGTCCATGTCCACTTTAGACATTCTACTAAATATAAGTAACTTTGCAACTACATGCTCACTAACTCTCTTTAGAGTATTAGACTATTAGGTTAGGGTTAGGGTTAAGGTCTCTGCACACTGAGTCCGAAATTTCACATCCGTTACATGCATTTTGATAGGAAAGGATGGAGAATACGAAAAAAAACAGAAAGACGCATGCGAAAATTTCGGACTCAGTGTGCAATGGCCTTTAGTAGAATAAGTTGATATATACTTGCAAAGTTACTTACAGTTAGCATAATGCTTGTTGAGGAACCATCAAAATAAAGTTTTGGCAGATATTAAGCAGACTGTCTACTAATACTCTTATTGACTGGTAGTTGGCAAGAAGTTGCAAAGTAACTTATAGTCAGCGGAATATCTAAAATGGACTGTCAAAAAGTATTACCAATTTGGACACCAATTCATAAACACAAACAATGTTTTTGCAGATTACAGACTATGACTTTAATCCAAGGGGTGCCTACAATTTTTTATTCCACAGTGACCACAGTTCCACAGTGTTTAAATGTGTCCAGGTCTCAGACCCACCGCTGGCTTTGGCTCAGACAGAGAGGCATGCGCTGGCTCACTGCCACAACCTTCCTCTGGGACCATCTCCGCTGGCTTCTCTTGGATCTTACTAGAGATTTCCTGCCGAATCCTACACATCTGCTCCTGAAGCTCGCTAATCAGATTCACTACACTCTGTCAGAAAGGAATAGCAATAGGGAAGAACAGATAAAAGAAGGTAAGAGAAAGTGGAAATAATGGATTATGGGAAGCAGACATGCAGTGGTTTCCTCCTGTCTGTGTTCTTCGGGTTGCTTGAATAATTAGATTATCAAATCACTAGTCTCCTTTGTGTTTTCTAGATGTAATCTCTGATATATCCTTTCCTCAAGTGCTTTTCTCTTCCCAACTATTATCATACATTGTAACATAACGTACAACCCGAATTCCGGAAATGTTGGGACGTTTTTTTTTTTTTTTTTATAAAATGAAAACTAAAAGACTTTCAAATCACATGAGCCAATATTTTATTCACAATAGAACATAGAGAACATACATGTTTAAATGGAGAAATGTTACACTTTTATCCACTAAATGAGATCTTTTCAAATTTGGTGCCTGCTACAGGTCTCAAAAAAAGTTGGCACAGGGGCAACAAAGGGCTGAAAAAGCAAGAAATGTTGAATAGATTCAGCTGGGAGAACATCTAGCAACAATTAAGGTGATTGACATCAGGTCTGTAATATGATTAGCTATAAAAGAGATGTATTAGAGAGGCAGAGTCTCTCAGAAGTAAAGATGGGCAGAGGATCTCCAATCTGTGAAAGAGGGCGTAAAAAGATTGTGGAATACTTTAAAAACAACGTTCCTCAACGTCAAATTGCAAGGGCTTTGCAAATATCATCATCTACAGTGCATAACATCATAAAAAGTGGTGAAATCTCTGTGCAAAAGGGACAAGGCCGAAGACCTTTGTTGGATGCCCGTGGTCTTCAGGCCCTCAGACGACACTGCATCACTCATCGGCATGATTCTGTCATAGACATTACTAAATGGGCCCAGGAATACTTCCAGAAACCACTGTCGGTAAACACAATCCGCCGTGTCCATCTGCAGATGCAAACTAAAGCTCTATCATGCAAAAAGGAAGCCATATGTGAACATGGTCCAGAAGTGCTGTCGTGTCCTGTGGGCTAAGGCTCATTTAAAATGGACTGTTTCAAAGTGGAAAAGTGTTCTATGGTCAGAAGAGTCCAAATTTGACATTCTTGTTGGAAATCACGGACGCTGTGTCCTCCGGGCTAAACCTTCCTGCGTGTTATCAGCGTTCAGTTCAAAAGTCAGTATCTCTGATGGTATGGGGTGCATAAGTGCTTGCATGTTTTGGAAGGCGCTATGAATGCTGAAAGCTATATAAAGGTTCTAGAGCAACATATGCTCCCCTCCAGATGATGTCTATTTCAGGGAAGGCCTTGTGTATTTCAGCAGGACAATGCAAAACCACATACTGCAGCTATTACAACAGCATGGCTTCATAGTAAAAAAGTCTGGGTGCTGAATTGGCGCATCATTAACGACCACGATCTCTTCAGCAGACGGAAACCTATATCAGGCAAGAATGGGACCAAATTCCAACACCAAAACTCCAGAAACTCATAACCTCGACGCCCAGACATCTTCAAACTGTTTTGAAAAAAAGATGAGATGCTACACCATGGTAAACATGCCCCTGTCCCAACTATTTTGAGACCTGTAGCAGGTCTCTTTTGTGTGTTAGATTAACTCTTCAAACAAACTAAGAAACTCAGTAGGAGGAGGGACACCCCGGGAGGGGGCCGGCAGACAGAGACCAAGGGGGCGATGAAGGAGGGAAGAGCCAGGGAAAAGACAGAAGGGACGCGGAGCAGGAGGAGCACAACCGGACCCAGGCCACAGCCATGATGATGGCCCACGGTGGAGCCGACGGAGGGAGGAGCCATAGAGGAGGGATGGCCACTCCAGGGGGCTGACCAATGGTGGCGGAGCAGGTTGTGGAGGAGACCGAGGAGGAGACAGAGAGCCAACAAGCCAGGGGGATGCCGAGGATCCAGGGGGCCAGGGTGGAGCCGAGGGCTATGGCGGCCGAGGCGGAGATCCGGAGATCCGCGGCAGAGCCGGAGCGACTGAGGACCCAGGTGGAGCTGGCGGGAGGAAGGAGCCCAATGGAGCCGGTGGGACGGAGCGACGAGGCGCAGCCAGAGAAGAGGAGTCCTGAGGCGATGGCGGGTCAACGCCTGACCAAGGCGGAGCCGGAGGGACGAGGGAGCCCGGTGGAGCTGGTGGATCGATGGGTGATGGTGGAGGCGAGGGAGCTAGGAGCCGACATGGAGCCGCTGGGTCTACGGGCCAAGGTGGAGTCCGGGCCTCGGAGACTGGAGGCGGAGGTGAGGGATACTCCAGCCCACGGCGACGCTGGAGGATGGCAGACCCGCGGGGCTTGCACCGTACAGATAGGAGGCTGAGGGCGAGCGGAGGGGCTGCCAGACGACAGCGGTGGAGGAGGCAAGAGCAGGTGGGAGTGCAGGCATTTTTGAGGAGAGAGCACTGGAGGGACCTTTCGAGGATCAGGCACTGGAGAATCGGGAGCCCCCTCAGGGCTGGACAAGGGAACCAGAGACGAAGGAGGGCTGGACGGGACCAGCGGGGACGACGGAGAGAGGAGAGAGGGCATTTCAATCTCCAGATCAGTCTTCCAGTCTATCAGATCCTCCTCCAAATCCAGCAGCCCCAGATGTATAATCAGCTCACCCTCAGCCACGGTGTTGACACTGTCCACGGCTGGCTCCCTCGTGGTGGGCACTGTCGCCAGCTCTCGCACCTGATCTGACGTGTTGGGCTCAACTTCCGGGGCGATCCTCTGCTCAGTCGCTCGGTTTTGCGCTGGCTCGCGGATCGCTGCGGGAAATGGCTCTCCGTCATCGGTGGGCTCGGGCTGATGCTCCGTACCGCGGGGAGATGGTGGGCTGGACTCTGGGTCAGGAGTGGATCTGGTGAGATCATCCATGGCGCAGATGGTGAGTGGCGATCCGTTACTCGCCAGAGTCCACTCCACAAAGGCGGCGAAATCCTCTCGAGGACCATCTTCGGACGACAGCGCTCTGCTAGTGGTGTTCAGGCTCGCATCATAGAATGAGCAGAGCGCGTCGTCCGGGTAGCTGGTGGCGTTAGCTACACACAGGAACAGTCTTGTATGGTCCTTGAGAGATCTGTCCCCCTGCTACAGCAGGAGGAGGAGGAATTTGGGCCGGATGAGAGGATCCATGGGGAAACACACAACGCAAACAAAAAACTGAGAAAAAAAAAAGAAACAAAAATGGAGGGTACACACACGGAGGTTACGGTTTGGGTCGGTTCTTCTGTCACGCTTCACAAACACATTTACATTTATTTACATTTATGCATTTAGCAGACGCTTTTATCCAAAGCGACTTACATTGCATTCAAGTTACAGTTTTTACATTTTATCAGCTCTTGCTTTCCCTGGGAATCGAACCCATGATCTTGGCATTGCTGGCGCCATGCTCTACCATTTGAGCTACAGGAAGGCACAGACACAGGGAGCACAGAGACGAGGAATTCACAACATGAAGGACTTTAATAATCCAGTCACTTGGAACACAGGAATTGCAGGAGACACAGAACACAAGGATGATATATAAGAACCGACAAACACTAAATGAAAGGACTGGGGCTTTTAAAGACAGGACAATCAGGGAGGAAGACGAGACACACCTGGAAACAAATTAACAATCAACATGAGGGAGAAACTGGGTCACAGGGAACACATGGGGAGCAAAACACACACAAAACAGCCCACAATCCTGACAATTCTTTTTTTATTTTATTTTTTTTAACAAGGTGAGTACTCAATAACCAAAAATATTAAAAGGTAATGCATAATCATGAGAGCATGCTAGTTTCTTACAAATTAGTGTTTCTTTCATTCTGCTGTTCCAGGACACTCTAGGGCTTTTCACACTTGAAATTGTTAACCCTGGGTCATCCTAAACCCCGGATAAGTGGAATCCTGGGTTATCTGTAATCACGTTTCACACTGCTCATACTATACCTGGGATTAACTGTTAACCCTGGGTATTCATTAACAGACGTTTCACACTGTACATTCCTAAACCCCGGGTTAACGTTCTTATTTGCATATTTGCGGTGTCACTGTCACTGATTGGACGAACAGCAGGCAATCTGTTAACAGGGCTTCTCCCGCGTCTGGCCAGTTATTAAAAACAACGTTGCCTCTTTTGTCTTTAGATCAGCGAAGATTGAGGAACAGCTGATCATATCTGTACAGGCAGGGATAGCCATTTTTAAATAAATTAAGTAGCAGAGCTACTGCAAGCGATTTAGTGCTGGAAATCCATTTATCCTTTGCTGAAACTTCTGCGTCTTCATGAAGAGCGCGGGTCATGGTTGCTTAGCAACGGCAGACGCCATGGGAGCGCAAGCTACAGAGCGCTTTGGAAAGAAGGAGAAAGCGCCGCGCTTAGCGTTTTAAACGCGTTTTAGGCGCGACATCATGTGAACGGCCTCATGAGACGCATAAAGACAAGTACAAAAGAAAGAAAACAAGGAGCAAAGTATGTGAATATTTCTTTGAATTTCTTTTAAGTGTGGAGAGACTAACGTTAGTGTTTACTTGTTCAGTAGCTTAAGATTAATACCGTCTCCTATTCACTCCTGTTCACACGCTTTCCGTCTTTTGATATTTCTTCTCACCGGCTGCAGTTTACACGACGCGCGTTTCGCTGCTCATTTCTGATTGGCTGTCTGTTGCCAAGCGTCCAGCAGCAACAATCAAACACCGCTCAGTTTCACACTGAACAAACTTAGCACCGCAATGCGGGGTTAACACCACAAATGCGGTGCTAACCCTGCTCCGGAGCAGGGTTTCATAACCCCGGGTAAAATGCGGTGCTAACACCGCTTTCAAATTACAGGTGTGAAACGTGTCTTTACCCGGGGTTAAAAGCGGTGTTTAGAATGACGATAACCCGGGGTTAAGCGCAGTGTGAAAAGCCCTATTGTGGGTTTAATACAATGGAACATTTCAGGATCATTCATGAACATCATTCAACAGCTCATCTACTAGCCTTTTAAACAAACCACAATGAGAAAAAATGCTGTCTGCTCCTATCAGCCTGGGGTTTCTGAAATATTCTTTTAGACGAGTAAATATCTCACTGACCCATTTCACACAAGCCAAGGTCTCAAATATAAGAGCTTTTGTTAAAGAGCCAAGTAACTCAATTTCTTTTCCAGGATATACTGTATGGGTAATCATGATTTGAACACAAACCAGTTTCCAATGTGGTGTTTCAAATAACTTCATCGTCTGGGTACTAATCTTTAAAAACATATCAAGTTAACTCACAATGTAATGCATAAAGCTGTCGTTAGCTAAGGAACTTGGCTTTCCTGTGTGAACCATAATGGCTTCATAAGCTATAATAACCACTTAACTTTTAGTATGTCAGGCACCAAAAGTTGTGACAAAAATAACTGTAACTTTCAAAAGTAAAAACAGCCATGAAGTTTATAAAAAAGATAATAATAATAATAACCTGTCAAACACAGACTCCTGTAGCATCTTTTACAGCAAATGAGCCTGTGTTCTAATAAAAGTTAAAAATCATGTACTGTCTCCAGCACGTGGATGAAATAACTTTCATGTGAGATGCCATGTGACACCAACAGCATGGTAAACTAGATGGTAAACTGGCCTATCTATAGCAGGTAGAAAGCCAGGACCTCATGAGTGAGAGAGAGAGAGAGAGAGAGAGAGAGAGAGTGAGAGAGTGGCATGCCGCTGAAGTGCTCACGGGTGGATTGGTGCCATTCTTTAACTGTGTAAAGCCCAGCAGTTGTCAGACATCACGCTGAGGTCATTCTTAACACTCTATCCCTGCTAAAAACACTCTGGCTGTTTGTCATTTAGACTAGACTGCTCAAGACCATTACACAGAAATTTGTTCTGCTTGTATTGCATGAGGCTCATAATGGTTAAATGAAAGGTACACAGCCACACAAACACACACAGCATATGCCAGCACGTCGTAATGTCAGAGGAAAGGTATATTTTAGATCAACCAGTTCTGTCCCGCAGTAGTTACTCTGAACATAGTAATTACATGAAAGTAGCAAACTGTAAATTAAAAGAAACAAATTGTTTGACGTAAGTCAAATCAGCAGCTTTTTTTTTTTTTTTTTTTAAATACATAGCAGAGTTTACAAGACTTTAAGAGACAAGACTTTAAGTTTACAAGACAATGATAAATGTACTGATATTTGGCACTTTTGAGATTTTTGGTCAAAAACTGAGCCCACCTGGTCCCTTAACAGGTGTTTTTTTTTTTTTTTCTTGCATGTGAACATAGGTTATATAATTTCATTTCAGCAATTTTGCGTACATCTCATCCAATATCAGTGCCACCCTGCTCCAGATCTGTGGTAAAAGTGGATCTGTGCAATTCACAAGTTCTATGTTATATGTTTTTTTATATGTCTATATAATTCAATATACCACATACCCACTGGTTGTAGCCTAAATAAGTTAGCTTCAGGGGGTAGAAGACCACATTGTTTCCAGACTATGTTCTTACTTCAGTCTGCATATCATAATCCACTTGGGGTGGGATCAGAATCTGTTGAGTTTTATCTTTGATTTCATAAGAGTTTTACCTCAGCTTTATGTTGTCTCTCAGCACTCTTGATGTGTTTCTCTTCCATGTTCCCCAGCTTCAGTTTTAGACAGGACACTTCCTCCATCAACCCCAGCTTCTGTGACTCTAGAGAACTCCTGTTCAGAAGCTCCTATGAGAGTCCACACACAAATGCAAACACACACACATGCACACAATTAAAGGAAACTAAGAACTGTACTCTTAAGGAGGCACAAAGTCCGTTCTAAATCTTGGTACTTTGCTGTCCCACAATGGCTAAATATACACAGGTTATGAAGGCTATATTTACCCACTTCTTTCGCAGGGACTGACACATGAGAGAGAGCATGAGCCAGAGCTTGAGTGTTCTGATCGTGGTGGGAAAAGTGCATTACATTTGAGTATAGTAAACAGAATGGATGATAAAACACCAACACAGAATCAAAGCTAAAAAATAAATAAATAAAACTTATATCACCCCCTATAACTCGGGTGATAGCAACTATTTAAACATCAGAAAGTGAATACTTAAAGTTTGTTTGGCACAACATACCTGTGTGAAACAGTATTTTCCCATGTGAAGATGATCAAATCCATATAAACATCAACCCTAAGTAAAGATCACCTGAATGCTTGTTTTAAACATGCCACCAGCAGCTAAAGCCCTGATTACACTAGACTAGCTGATTTGTTTCAGTGCAAATCAACTGAATAAGTTGTTGATTTCTTGCCATAAAACTTTGAGAACCCTTGGTGTAAAACATAAAAGCAGCATCTTGCCTTCTTTGATCTTGATGGTTAAAATCAGACACTGAACAGGAATCTATTTCACAATACAGAAGCCCAAAAAAAAAAACATTTCAAAATGTCAGTAGCTTGTGCTGATGGAGTTTTACATGAGTTTTGAGTCTTTCAAAGACGGCATATGGAAAATATTAGGTCCATGTCACTGGAATAGGATTTGCCTTTGAAGGCCAGAACCTCAATGACCACAGGCACATGCCCTGAAAAGCTTCCCATCTGAAGACTGGATATTTAATCAACCAAAGAGCTTTCAAAGCAAAGGCGAGTTAAACAGAAATATGCAATTAGCTTATGAGGAAAATGAGATTTACAAGCAGCGGAATGTGAATTCTGTCCTTGAAAATGGTATGGATATGTACAGGTGTCTTACCATGCCTGGAAAGATTTTATCTTCATAAATGGTCCTGATGTCTCAAGCAGGTCTACTGAAACGCCAAAGCTTCAAGACCACTTTGCTTCTCTCACTTACTTTCATGCAAGACTTTTTTTTTTTTTTAACTGGACACATCCTTGTCTGACTGATTACAGAAGAAAAAGCAGGTTACCTGCTCTCAGATAATTCCCAAGCCAATTAGAATGTCCACGTCAATGCTCTAGAATACCACCGCTACTTAAATATTTGAGTTGCCAAGGTGATGTGATGACCAGTCTCCTGGAATCCCACCAAAGAATTTCCACACAGATGCCAACGTTGCTTCTCAGGCACATCAGGTGCAGATTTCTCTGTTGACGTGAGCTGGTTCCCTAGAGTATTGCTATTAGTTTCCTTTAAAATAATAGCTGTTTAAAGACTAAAACTAGTGGAACCAGATTTTTATATTTTCTGAATCACAAATGCTCAATGCCAAGTCTCTATGGTATTCAGATTTATAGATATGTCTCAGGTCTTTGGAAATAGGATTACTGTCAAAAAAAGTGACAAGCCAACTAAGAAACCTACTGCCTTCAGAAACCCAAACTCTTTAATGCATGCCCTCTCATTTACACATCCACTGAGCCTATTAAGAATCCTGACCTTCCCAGTCAGTGTAAAGCAATGTAAGCTGGATAAACAGCTGATGACTAATGATGTAAATGTGTAAACATTTTAGTGCTCTTTACATTTCGTGCAACACATATCAGCATTGGTGGCTTTTTGAATCTGACACAGTCTAATGCATACTTTGCAACGAGGCAAATACTTTGATGAATTTACCACAATTCTTCATGTTCGAAGTAATTTCTAATACAAATACGAAAAGGAAAATAATTTAAATGTAGTTTTTGTTAATAAATATTACCAATACCTGTTGTAGAATCTCCTCAGTGGAGTTGAGCTTGTGCTGATATTCCCCAAGATAATTCTCTAGGTCTCTGATCTTCTCTCCCTGAGCCTCCACCTGATCTGTCAACACACTCACCTGAGAAACAGGTTTAAATTACATTTGTTCATTTGAGGTACAACTTTGTCCATTGTCCTTCTAAAGCTGCTCCCAGGTTGGAGAGTAAAGTATAAATTACTCACAGTCTAATCACACTCATTATTCTATTCTGAATTAGACTGAATAAACATATACATAAACATTGGGTTATTCAGAGTTTCAAACAAATTAAAGCAATATTCTCATCAACCCAGTTGATCAGGAAGCACCCACATGTACTTACTGTGAAAATCCCAACAAGCCAGAACAGGACTAATCCGTAAAGCCCTGTCTGTTCCTATGAAACACCACAATTGCACTGGCTTGGCTAGGAACACTTTACGGTTTTCTTCAATTATTTTATGCTACAACGTAAAAGGTTTTTGCAAAATGTCTTCATAAAACAGACATTTATGAAAGTAATGTTACATTTTATATGCTGTCAGTGTTGTTCCTATTCAAACATGATTACATTGATGTCATACAACACTGATGTTTAAACTATTTATTGAAACAAATCATGCTGTCTAGATGCACTTTAAGCAAGTAATTGTAACAAATTGCCTGCATGTTTTACCTGTAACACAAGATACTCTTTATCTCCTTCTAGACGAGACAGTCGCTCCTGGTAGCTTTCACCATTGCCTGAGCCTTGCACATTGACCTGTGGTTCACAGGTGGTTAGAGTTATGTTTACAATCAAAAGAGAAGAAAGTGAAACATTATAAATCATGAAACGTAAAGCCCACAGCTACTGTTACAGATGCATAAAGTGACTGGCTGTTTACAGTTTCTCAACACCCTGTATGATTCCATTTCTATTGAATATGTCACAGCTCTTTGGCAAATTTCACTATACCCAGCCCACCTAGGGATTTAGAGAGTATTTTTTTAAGAGGTTTATTTTGATAATAAGGTTTTGGTACACAAGCTCCATGCAGTAAAGCTCAGGGACTCTGTGGAATATGTCAGTGATCTGTGAAATACTGTGAATGTACTAACAAGATCTGCATCTGAATATCTGAATATCAATATACCATAATGTAAAACAGTGCATAATGGTCAGCATTATGTCAGAGAAAACTTCAAAGAACAAGAATGGTTGTTTTGATGTTTAATTAAATGCTGTATGCATGTTCACAGGCATATACTTTTTTTCTTAAATACAATGCGTGTTTGCATTTTATGGGTATAAAGGCAAGAAGCAGCAGTAAAAAAAAAATAAATATATAGTATACAGCACTGAACATGGACTTAAAAATACTTCAGTTTAAGCAATTATACTACTAAGTTTAAAGTCTAAAAGCTACTTCTGTTACTAAAGGCAGAAGTCTTCAAACCTGTTCCTGCAGACCTACTGTCCTGGAAAATGTATTTTTAACCTGCTACAACACACTGACCTATGATTATCAAGCTGTTATAAAGACCTTAATTAGCTGGGCAGTGGGTCTGCAGAAGCAAAGAGCTCTGAATCAAGAATTATTACATATAATGCAGCTCACACATTCTCACTGACAGTTAATGTAGATTGCAGACAAAAGATCAAAACTGGAGGCACATTGGTGCTGGTTTGTATAGGGTGAAGATTGATATGTTTTAATTATCTAAAACATGATCTAAGTGCCAATTTAGCTGGTTCAAAATCTATTCTAGACCTATCTCCGATCCAAGTGCTGTAGTATAAAATGTGTTTTGACTGGAACTGGCAATGACAGTTGTGTACTGTGAAACAAACATAAGGGTGGCATAAGAGTTATTTATATTGAACCTGGAGGTCAACAGCCCTGCATAATTTACCTTCATTTCTTATCAATTTAACCTGGCTGCAATGTTCTAGTTATCCTAAAGACATTGATTAGTTTGTGTTTGATTACCCCTTAACTGTCACCGTCCCACCTGTGGGACGCTTGGCGCTCTTTTTTTCGTTGTCTCTTTTTCCTATCAAATATTTTAGTAATCATCATAAATTATATATCATTTGAAAGGTTAAAATCTCAAAATTCATCCTGTGAAAACCATTTTGAAATCGGATATTGCGTTACCATGGAAATGGTACTTTAAATTATTTTGGCGGTCTCCTCCCCCTTAGTGGGCGGTGTCAAGTGTCATATTACACAATGCATTACGGTCTTTTAGAATCAAAACTTTTTATAATCTTGACAAAATACATATCGCCGGAAAGGTCTGACTCTCAGGATGCCATATTTGGTGGTCTTGTCGTGATCGGAGTAATATTTACAGAGAAATTTGGACATTTGTGACAGAAAAATGCATAAAAAACAATTCAATGGAGTTTGGATGGCACCCGGTGGCTGTTTGAGGTATGACGCCCTAAATAAAATCTCACAGGAACCTCAATTTTTTTCATATCAACTTCAAATTTGGAACATAACTTATTTAGACATAAGGTTTTAATTTTATATCAATTTTAGAGTAAAACCTGTTATGTAAAATATTTATTTTATATAAAATATAAAAAAATAGTACTGTGTATTTTCTTTACAGTAAATTTAAACTTCTATAACTTTTTGTTACTTTCATATTTTAAAATAATTCCACTTCTACAGTAATCTGCTGATTGTCTTCTTAAAAAAGAGACCAGACTTATATCTGTAATCCAAAGCATTCATGAATTATAAGAGTTTAAGTTTGGATAGTGCGCTCTCACGTATATGTTCAAAAATTGGGGGGTGACAGTTTTAAGGTAGGAGTTAAACTCTACAGTGGACCTCCAGGACAATATTTGAAGAGCGTATAGGGTTATGAGTGTAACCTTGGTTCCCTGAGAAAGGGAACGAGACACTGCATCTGATGAGATGCTACAGGAAATGCCCTCAGCATGACTGGTGTCTGAAGCATGTGTCTAAACATGACAATTCCATTGGCAAACGACAGTCCGTGACATCACTAAAGGTGCGGCCAAGTGTATAAGAGAGTGCCTGAACATACATTATCAATTTTTTGTCTGAAGGAAATGTTGCAGGCAGGCCCGAAGCATGGCATCCCTTCCCTGTGGGCCAACTGCTAGACACCACCTATAGGGAATACTGGCCCAGGGAGAACATTTCTAGTTCCCTTAGCCTGCCACTACCTGAGGCGAGCAAACATATCATCTAAAAACTGTACCCATAGGGAACCACAGGGGAGCTACAGCTTTACTGCACAAACATAATGGGGAAATCACATCGAGCAGCTCCTTGTATGCAGGGCTGGGAGGCTGGGAAAGCTCACTTGCAAACATCCATGCCTTATTCGGCCATATCCATCTCTTCCTGTTTAGAAAGTGCCAGCAAAATGCTATCTGCTGGATCAGAAGACTCCTAGTCGGGGAGCCAAAGTCTCAAAAGCTCAATAAAATGGGTGTTGAACCTGACATGGTCTGCCATACTTTTTATTTGTGTTTTTTCTGTTAACTTTGACCCTAAGAACCAATAATTGGAGGGTCTGCTCTGCCGGAAATATTGCGAAAAAAAATTGTGGCCATTTTAGTGTATGCACCCTTTATTTTTTTTTATTTATCAAGAGATGCCTCTCCAGGATCCTCAAGTGGGTGACAGGACCACAAGAGAGACAGACCTCTCTCGAATTCCTCTGACAACTCGACATGCATGATGAGTACAGGTGCATCTCAATAAATTAGAATGTTGTGGAAAAGTTAATTTATTTCAGTAATTCAACTCAAATTGTGAAACTCGTGTATTAAATAAATTCAATGCACACAGACTGAAGTAGTTTAAGTCTTTGGTTATTTTAATTGTGATGATTTAGGCTCACATTTAACAAAAACCCACCAATTTACTATCTCAACAAATTAGAATACTTCATAAGACCAATACAAAAACTTTTTTAGTGAATTGTTGGCCTTCTGGAAAGTATGTTCATTTACTGTATATGTACTCAATACTTGGTAGGGGCTCCTTTTGCTTTAATTACTGCCTCAATTCGGCGTGGCATGGAGGTGATCAGTTTGTGGCACTGCTGAGGTGTAATGGAAGCCCAGGCTTCTTTGACAGTGGCCTTCAGATCATCTGCATTGTTGGGTCTGGTTTCTCTCATCTTCCTCTTGACAATACCCCATAGATTCTCTGTGGGGTTCAGGTCAGGTGAGTTTGCTGGCCAATCAAGCACAGTAACGCCATGGTCATTGAACCAGCTTTTGGTACCTTTGGCAGTGTGGATAGGTGCCAAGTCCTGCTGGAAAATGAAATCAGCATCTCCATAAAGCTTGTCAGTAGAAGGAAGCATGAAGTGCTCTAAAATTTCCTGGTAGATGGCTGCGTTGACTGTGGACTTCAGAAAACACAGTGGACCAACACCAGCAGATGACATGGCAGCCCAAATCATCACTGACTGTGGAAACTTCACACTGGACTTCAAGCAACATGGATTCTGTGCCTCTCCACTCTTCCTCCAGACTATGGGACCTTTATTTCCAAATGCAATGCAAAATTTACTTTCATCTGAAAAGAGGACTTTGGACCACTGAGCAACAGTCCAGTTATTTTTCTCCACAGCCCAGGTTGAGATACTTCTGACGTTGTCTCTGGTTCAGAAGTGGCTTGGTAGCCCTTTTCCTGAAGACGTCTGAGCGTGGTGACTCTTGATGCACTGACTCCAGTTTCAGTCCTCTCCTTGTGAAGCTCTCCCATGTGTTTGAATCAGCTTTGCTTGACTGTATTCTCAAGCTTGTGGTCATCCCTGTTGCTTGTGTACCTTTTCCTACCCAAATTCTTCCTTCCTTCTTTGCATTTACATTTACATTTATGCATTTTTATCCAAAGCGACTTACAGTGCTTTCAGGCTATACATATATATATATATATATTATCAGTATGTGTGTTCCCTGGGAATTGAACCCACAACCTTTTGCGCTGCTAACGCAATGCTCTATCACTGAGCCACAGAAACACATTTAATATGCTTTGATATAGCACTCTGTAAACAGCCACACCTTTCAGTAATGACCCTCTGTGACTTACCCTCTTTATGGAGGGTGTCAATGTTCGTCTTCTGGATCATTGCCAAGTCAGCAGTCTTCCCCATCATTGTGGTTTCAAAGAACAAGAGATACCCAGAATTTATACTGTAGGGATGATCATTAATTGAAACTCAAATGTAAATATTCTAATATTTTGAGATAATGATTTTTGACTTTCATGAGCTGCAAGCTCTAATCCTCAAAATTAAAACAATTTATTTTTTAAATGTTTTACTTTACATGTAATGAATCTAAAATATATGAAAGTTTCACTTTTTGAAGTAAGTTACAAGAAAAAAATAACTTTTTCACGACATTCTAATTCATTGAGATGCGCCTGCATATGCTGTGCCTCGGCCATTGAGGGTCCAAAGCCAGGGGGACAGACACCTTTACCATATCTCTCTAGAAAACAGAGACAAATGTGAACAGAGCTTCTTTATCAACTCTTTCAAGAACTAAACATGCATGCTTCTCACCCAAGCACATAACACACAACTTGTGTGTCTGCAGGTGTCAGATATCTACGACATGGAGGACACACTTCCTGAAATGGTTGTTTGAATGTTCCACAATAATCATACGCTGCTACGTAAACAAATGGCTCCCAAAGACAAAAAAGCTGATGGCGTACATTGCAGGCTCTAGGGCTGGGCGATATAGCTAAAACAATTTATAATGTTCCATTTCATTTGGTATCGTTAATTATTGAAAAATTTTAATAACCTTTTTTAAACAAAGAACAGTATTGTCAGTCCTGTGTCGTGTGTTTCTCGCCCTCTTGTGTCCATATTTGGTTAGTTTCCTGTCCCTGTTATTATTAGTTGATTATGTCCCAGCTGTGTGTGTTAATTATCCTGTGTATTTAGTTCCTGTCTGTTTAGTTCCTTTTCGTCTGGTCTACTCATTACTCCCTGGTGTTCCTGTCTGTCTCAGCCTTGCCTTGCCTTGTCCTGCCCTTTTGGATTCATTAAAGACTGTCATTTTGAGTTTAATCCTTGTCTGCGTGTTCCTCGTTCCTCCCTGCTGTGTGCACCGTGACAAATTATTGAGACATGTTTTCTAAAAGTTGAATCTCTTTTAACTTTATATGGCTTTCTATACATCTCCTGTGCGAGAAGCAATGCAACAGTCACAGTTGTCGGTCTCAAAAGTGCACAGAACATGTTCTGTGTGAATGGCTTGGTTTCAGTTTTAACCTAACCAACATTTTTCTCTAATATTTTGAATGAAAAACACAGTAAGTGGTGCATCTCATAGGTTCAACTTGATAGGCTAACAAAAACAATAAAATGCAACAACAACATTTATATCATCACCACATCTCGTGCACCACTGATAAGTCTCCCGGACGCACACCTAAAATTCAAATGCACTGTTTTTGCCTTTGAATGTGAATTTTTATTTTAAATTCGATTAATATTCTTTTTTTATTCACAATCTCAACACAGGCAGGCACATCACTCATTTTATCATGTTTGTGGATTCTGATGTCACAACTTATTGGCTGTCTGCTTGTCGCTCAAAGCACGCACCTATATCGAGCACTATATCAATAATGTTTTCTATCATTATCGAAGAATGTAAATGTACATGAAGATGTACCGTCGATAAATACGATACCGTTTTATCACCCAGGCCTTGCAGGCTCCCACTTATACTCTTGTTGTGTTTAGACACAAGCTTCAGACACCAGTCATGATTAAGTTTCAAGTTTTATTTGTCACATACACGACTATACAGAGACTGTATAACCAGCAGTGAAATGAGAGTAATTTAGGGCATTATCCTTATAGTGTCTCATTAGATGTAGTGTAGAAGTTCCCATTCGAAAGGGAACCCTGTTATATGAACTTCTGTCTACGAAACAATTGAATACAATCAATATCACACTATCACATGTGCTGTTATACAGAATATACACAGCTGTAACTACCTGAGGCATTTTAAATATTTGTTAATTACATGGCATCTTAGCATGCTTTTGGATAATCCCACAGAATGCTGCACAGCATTTTATGAAAAACATGTTGCATTCTTAAAACAAAGGTAAACAATCTGTCCTCATACAATATGGCACTCATAATCCATCATAAACCTTTAATGCCATGAACATATATTGAATATCACATGCATTTCACATTAGGCATTATTGAACAGATTCACTAAGAAGTAATTGCTTCACTAAGAAGTAATTATATATATATATATTAGGGCTGTGTATTGGCAAGAATCTGGCGATACGATACGTATCACGATACAGGGGTTGCGATACGATATATTGCGATACATTGCGATATTGTAAGCAAGGCGATATATTGGGATATTTCTTATTTTAGGAATTGGATATATTTTTAGCAAAGCTGTCATTAAGAGCACACCACTATATGCAAACCTTAGAAATAAATAAATACATAAAAATTGTTTAACCAGAACACACTGGGATCTGCATTTGCAATAATCAGTCCCTGTAATATTCAACGTTATTGAACCACTTTTTGTGCAGCAAGAGTCAAGGGGGAAAAATGAAAGTGCTTGCAGGATTCTTTACTTAAATGTATGTATAAAATTTATTTTATAAAAAAGACCATATATATTTTTAGACCCTGCTTTAAACAGATTAAACATTTTGATCTGAACAAAAACTGACATCTGCTTAGTATTCATGAAAAATAAAGTGCTTGCTGGATTCCTAATGAAAACAAAACAAATGCAAACAATAAAATGAATACAGATGTTGAACATTCTCAGAACCTTTCAACTTGGATTTCACAGGTTTTTCAGTTTGTATTTGTTCCACGTGGAATCAGCGAGACCGCGACGCGAACACCGCCCAACTGCACAAAACACCCCCGACCACAGTTGCCAACTCTCGCGAGACAAATAAGCAACCGCAGCTTCAAAAACAAGCCCAATATTTTTTGATGATTTATTATCATCAATATTATTTATTATCAATTATTTATTACCAATAAATGAGCCTGCAACATATTACAGTGAAACCACTTTTATCTATTTTTACAAAAATTAGCAAACTGCAACAAAAGTGGGAACAAAACTCATCTTCACCTGTGAGCAGAATAGGATTGGAGAGATGGAAAAAAGGAGAAAAGCACAAGAGCTTCAAAGGAGAGCTGTAACATAGCCACATATTTATAGCCTAAAATATATTGGGATCATTCTATGGAAATGTCCATTTTTCTGTCCCTAGCCTTTACAGAAATATTACACTTAAACACCTGGTTACAATTTTATATATATATATATTAAAATGAAACAATGATGTGTAATGAATTACACCTTCTTGAGCCATCAATGTGGCAATATTTGTTTTTAATTAATTATAAAGAATTCTAAGCTCCACAAAACTGCTCGTTACAGCCGTGTACAGAGAGAACGTGCTTTATTTTGAGGTCAAAAACAGGTTTTTCTTCCATTTAAAATAAAATAATGTATACATAACTATCCAATAAATGACATAAAAAAAACAAAATGCCACATAAATATTATAGAAAAATATATAAAATATTATATTAAATTATAATATATATATATTATAGTAAAAAAGAAAATATTAAATAATTGTTACATGTCTGTTTCTGTTTAGTTCCGTTTTGCCCTTATTTGGTATTTCCTGTCCTTGTTCCTTTAATTAGTTCATTATCGTTAAGTCTGATCACCTGTGTCTTATTAATCATCTTGTTTAGCTCATTCGTTTGTCCCTTTATAAGTCCTGAGTTCTCCCCTTGTGTTTGTCAGTGTTTAAAGTTGTGTAATGGATGTCTGTGCTGAAGCTATTAAAAATACTCCTTTCCATCTACTCCTTCGTCTTGCGCCTTCTCTACAGCCACCAACCGTAACAGAAACACTGACCTAATACAGAAGACTTACCCCATGCATCAGGATGGAGTTTGTTGATCGCCTCCTCACCTTAATTCAGCGTAAGCTCCCTTTCGTTGAGTACACTGAGGAGTTCTGCAGGCTCGCCGCGGCAGTGGAGCTTCACGACGCGGCTATCCTTCACCTGTTCCGGCTCGGGGCCTGCTATCACCACCCGATGGATCTCCCAGACACCACTGGATTAAATTGGAGGTTGGGGATTTGCCAGTGTCTGGGAAGGTTCCGGGTCCGAGTTGGAACCATTCCTCCGCCCGCTGCGATGATGACTCCACCGTCCGCGATGATGATGGTTCCGCCGCCCGAAGCGACGATGATGATTCCGCCGCCCAAGACGGCGATGATGGTTCCGCCGCCCTAGACGGCGATGATGGTTCCGCCGCCCGAGACGGCGATGATGGTTCCGCCGCCCGAGACGGCGATGATGGTTCCGCCGCCCGAGACGGCGATGATGGTTCCGCCGCCCGAGACGGCGATGATGGTTCCGCCGCCCGAAGCGACGATGATGATTCCGCCTGAAGCGGCGATGTATGAATACCCACGAGCCCGGAAGTGGGTCTCCTATAGCTCCAGCGCTAAAATCTACTCCCTGTCTCCCTAGCCAGCCGCCACCCGATGATGCCGCCGGCCTCGGCAAAGTGCCCTCCAGAGCCGGCTCATCACAAGAACCTTCCAGAGCCCCTGCTGGTTCCGTCCAGCTCTCCTGAGCCCCTGCTGGTTCCGTCCAGCTCTCCTGAGCCCCTGCTGGTTCCGTCCAGCTCTCCTGAGCCCCAGCTGGTTCCGTCCAGCTCTCCTGAGCCCCAGCTGGTTCTGTCCAGCTCTCCTGAGCCCCAGCTGGTTCCGTCCAGCTCTCCTGAAGCTGGTTCCGTCCAGCTCTCCTGAGCCCCAGCTGGTTCCGTCCAGCTCTCCTGAGCCCCTGCTGGTTCCGTCCAGCTCTCCCGAGCTCTCCCAAGTGGCTGCCCCACGCCGGTGCCCTCCAGTGGCTGCCCCACGCCGGTGCCCTCCAGTGGCTGCCCCACGCCGGTGCCCTCCAGTGGCTGCCCCACGCCGGTGCCCTCCAGTGGCTGCCCCACGCCGGTGCCCTCCAGTGGCCGCTCCACGCCAGTGCCCTCCAGTGGCCGCTCCACGCCAGTGCCCTCCAGTGGCCGCTCCACGCCAGTGCCCTCCAGTGGCCGCTCCACGCCAGTGCCCTCCAGTGGCTGCTCCACGCCAGTACCGTCCAGAAGTCCCGCTGGTTCCGCCCAGCCTTCCTGTAATCCCGCTGGTTCCGCCCAGCCGTCCTGGAGTCCCGCTGGCTCCGCCCAGCCGTCCAGTATCCGCGCTGCCAGAGCGCCCTCTAGTGCCTGCTCCTCCAGAGCGCCCTCTAGTGCCTGCTCCTCCAGAGCGCCCCCTAGTGCCTGCTCCTCCAGAGCGCCCCCTAGTGCCTGCTCCTCCAGAGCGCCCTCTAGTGCCTGCTCCTCCAGAGCGCCCTCTAGTGCCTGCTCCTCCAGAGCGCCCCCTAGTGCCTGCTCCTCCAGAGCGCTCCCTAGTGCCTGCTCCTCCAGAGAGCCACACAGAGCCTGCTCCGCCAGAATGGCCCCTAGAGGGGAACCTCCCCAAGAAAATTTTTTGGGGGGGCCATATACCTCTAGTCTGTGTGGTCGGGCCTAGGACCAAGGCCACGGAGCTCCCTGACCCGCCATGGCTGCCCAAAAGAAATAGGCCATGGCCTCCGAGCCTCCAGACCCGCCATGGCTTCCCGAGTCCCCGGATCCGCCATGGCCTCCCGAAGCCCCGGATCCGCCATGGCCTCCCGAAGCTCCGGATCCGCCATGGCCTCCCGAGCCTCCAGTCCCGCCATGGTTCCTGGAGTCCCCTGACCCGCCCTGGAGGCTTCCCGAGGTCTCCTCCATGTCCTGGATCTGCTCCAGCCTCCAGGGCGCCCGCCCCCCCTCCCTCGATGTTCCTATTACGGCGCGGGACGCGCCTTCCGGGCCCAAAACTGTTACATGTCTGTTTCTGTTTAGTTCCGTTTTGCCCTTATTTGGTATTTCCTGTCCTTGTTCCTTTAATTAGTTCATTATCGTTAAGTCTGATCACCTGTGTCTTATTAATCATCTTGTTTAGCTCATTCGTTTGTCCCTTTATAAGTCCTGAGTTCTCCCCTTGTGTTTGTCAGTGTTTAAAGTTGTGTAATGGATGTCTGTGCTGAAGCTATTAAAAATACTCCTTTCCATCTACTCCTTCGTCTTGCGCCTTCTCTACAGCCACCAACCGTAACAATAATATTATAAAAAAGATTTTTAAAAAAGCATTAAGCTGTCATTAAAGTGTATTCATTTAGTCAAAAGGTAATCTAATAATGTGGTCTAAATTTAAATGTTAAAAAAAGAAATATATTTTAAGACATCTTGCCATA
Organism: Schizothorax lantsangensis; assembly: GCA_027422415.1. Lineage (NCBI taxonomy): Eukaryota > Metazoa > Chordata > Actinopteri > Cypriniformes > Cyprinidae > Schizothorax > Schizothorax lantsangensis. The sequence goes on from CM049846.1 coordinate 27,699,653, forward strand.
CCAGGCTATTTGAACCAAATGTATTTACTCAGTATTAGGATATGACTACATGTTTTTTTATATATTACAGCTCGTGATAATTAATACATTACAAAACATTGTAAAAATTAGGCTAAAAGAAAGAAAGTCCCCCCACTCCTCTCCTCTTCTTCTATCATCGCTTGGATTACAGCGTCGCGTCTTCTTTTTGAATGTGATTTTTCTCCAATGAGGAGCGGAACATATGGCAAATTACTCTATGGCTCTTATATTATTGCACTGGTTGGCTATTAACTGCGAGCAGACAGAGTGTCAATCAATGCATTGGAGAATACGGCGAACATAAATAAAGAAACGAAGTTGCTTGTCAGATTTTCCTAACAAGCAACCATATTTTGTAAAGAAAGCCCAAAACACGCAACCCGCGACCAGGGACTTTTTCCCGCAACTTTACAAAAAAAGAAGCCCAAAGTCGGGTATAATACGCGGACTTGACAACTGTGCCCCCGACACGAGAGAAAGCTGCAGCTTTCCCTGCCGCGGTCCCGGGGCGGACATTACCACAAAAGCCCAAATGACGCCACACTTCAGCTTTGTACACCGATACGAGAACTGGAACAATTCTTTCATCCCCCATTACTGGCAGCGAACTATATTAACGCGAACATTAGTGGTGTGCTCTAATGCTAGTATTTCCTGTCACTGTTCAAGTTCAAAGATGAAGACTGCCATCTAGCGGCCGGGATATTAACTAAAAACGAAACAACTGCCATGAATCCTGTATGATTTTTTTTTTTAAATATCGATATTCCGTTTTTGAGAATCGATACAGTATCGCCAAATAAAATATCGCGATACTCACGTGTATCGATATTTTCTTACACCCCTAATATATATATTATTTCCACAATTTGCATGCTGAAATTTCCTAGTTCTTGGTGGTTGTGGAGGATTCAGTTTTCAGTTGACTACCTGGCATACTTTAATGGGACTGTGCACTTGACTACACTGCACATCTGGATACACACTATATATACAAAATGTATATCTAATAGAAGTACTGCTGCTATAACCAACAATTAAATAAACCATAAAAAGGCTTTTGCATGGATTTGCATCTCACATGGTGCTTAACCCATTAATCCTACAAAACATCCACTAATGAACAAATTATTCAGTTGTTCTTTAAGTATTTCAAATGCAATATTAAGCATTTAGATGGACATGAATGCCAAAACAAAATGGAAAAGACAAAAAATTCAGTATACAAGAACAGAAAAAGTCATGCTTACCTTCTTAAGCCATGTAAAATGTTTGTAAAAATCAAAGTCCCATTCCATTTTGCAGGGCCATTATAAGTTCCTTAAGTCTCATAGCATTATAACTATCTCAGACATGAGGAGAGTGAATGCATCTTTCTTTCTTTTCACCCTTAATGTAAAGACTGTGAGTTCTTTCTCTTCTTCTTTGTCTTTCGTCTGAGTTTAGCCTTTGGTTTAGGTTCCTGAGCATCTGGTTTGGAGCAGCGGTCTGTAATATCAGGCTTCACTCCTGCCAGCTGCCCTCGTTTTCTTTTTTCTTTTTTTCTTTTTTTTCCTCCTTTACTCTCCTCCTCCACTCTTTTTTCCTCTGCCAAACCATTTGTTTCTTCTTGTTTCTAAACTTATACCCCCCACCCCCACCCTCGCTTATTAACAAGTGCTGTGTTTAGGGGCTTTCTGTAGGGGAAACACTTTCACACACAATAAGAGAGAAAGCGAGTATGCATGGACTGCATGAGGTCCATGCCCCAGAGGTGCAGTGCCCCTCAGAGAGGCCACAGTGTCCACTTGGAAACTTATAGTGGTACCAGACAGCCTGCGCTGCATTAGAAGTGTGTCAAAACTCTGTTGACAATATCCTTCATTCATTATGCATTATGTTATGAATTTACATCATGGTATATAAAATGAGAAAGGGATACAATTATTATATAGGATTTTTAAAAAGAAATTTCAGACAAAATGTGGCTGGTTTATTATTATTATTATTATTATTATTATTATTATTATTTTAATTTTTTTATGGTTTGCATGTTACCAACCAACACAAGAGTGTGAGCGTGTGAGTGGAAGGGAGCGACATCAATTTCACTCCAAAACTTTCACGTTCAGACCTATCACTCATTACTCTATTAACCCCTTAACCTGTGGGACGCTTGGCCCTCTTTTTATCATTGTCTTTTTTCCCTATCAAATATTTTAGTAATCATCATAAATTATATATCATTTGAAAGGTTAAAACCTCAAAATTCATCATGTGAAAACCATTTTGAAATCGGATATTGCGTTACCATGGAAATGGTACTTTAAAATCTTTTGGCGGTCTCCTCCCCCTTAGTAGGCGGTGTCAAGTGTCATATTACACAATGCATTACGGTCTTTTAGAATCAAAACTTTTTATAATCTTGACAAAATACATATCACCAGAAAGGTCTGACTCGCATGGTTCCATATTTGGTGGTCTTTTTGTGATCAGAGTAATATTGACAGAGAAATTTAGACATTTGTGACAGAAAAATGCATAAAAAAATTAAATGGAGTTTGGATGGCACCCGGTGGCTGTTTGTGGTATGACGCCCTAAATAAAATCTCAGAGGAACCTCTATTTTTTCATATCAACTTCAAATTTAGAACATAACTTGTTTAGACATAAGGCTTTAATTTTATATCAATTTTAGAGTAAAACCTGTTATGTAAAATATTTATTTTATATAATATATAACAATTTAGTACTGTGTATTTTCTTTACAGTAAATTTAAACTCCTATTACTTTTTGATACTTTCATATTTTAAAATAATTCCACTTCTACAGTAATCTGCTGATTGCCTTCTTAAAACAGAGACCAAACTTATATCTGTATTCCAAAGCATTCATGAATTATAAGAGCTTAAGTTTGGATGGTGCACTCTCACGTATATGTTCAAAAATGGGGGGTGACAGAGGGACTGCAGTCCAAATTCTAAGTATTGTTTGTCCTGCCCCCTCCTCCTCAGAATCAACACTCACGCAGGTTGCCAGATTGTGGACACACAAGAGGATCAAGCACAACTGACAATGTAAGGTGACGATAATTTATCACTTTAATATGTGTCTGAGCTTTTTAGTTGGAAGCTGATGCTTTTAAGGATATACTCTCTGAGCCAGTTATTTTGCTAGCATCCATGGCCGCTGTGTTTTCCACCAACTGGCAACCTGGGGTGTCAAAATACTATTCGGTAAATTGGCAGACCAAATCACACAGACCAAAACAAAAACAAACAATCCGACATGAGTGCATATTCTAAACAGAATAACTGGATGTTATTTTTATTTTAGCATGTTTCTTAAATATCTGCTTAAATATATGCTTTAGTACAGTCAAAACGTTTCAGAGAGAAACCCTACTCAAAACCCTGAGAGAAACCCTACTCAAAGCGATCCAGGCAAAAGTATCCACCTTATTCTTAATGTAAAAATGGGCGCGGCCATTTGTAAACTTTATGGGTCTTGCTTCCGGTCTCATTTGCTTCCAGCTATTATTAGCTGTACAAAACTGCTCGTTTTGCTGCGTGATATTGCAAATTGGTGTGTCTTACCTTATGATTTTAGTGTATTATCTTAATTATGAACACACTGGTTTATAATGCAAACAGATTTACCATTTATTGCACGTTGTTATTCTTCTCTTTATTTCTCAATAGCGGATTATGAACCAGAAGTCTCGCCCATAGGCTTACTTCCGCATTTGGGAATAAGGTGGATAAGACCAGAACAAACTGTTGTGCAAAAAATAATTACATTTATTAGAATGTCACTATGATGTCACTAATAAAATACCACTATCATTAAACTGTATTGTGACAGTTATGCTCTGTAAATAGCAAAAGGTAACTCTGGAAAGGACTAAGTGTTTACATATATATATAAAATAAATATAATAAATAAATAAAATAAAATAAAATAAAAGTTCTCACTGAAATCTCTGATCTCCCGTCAAGCCACAGAAGCAGAGTGTGAGCCGTGGCAGAGGGCATCTGTCTCCGCAGGGTGTCTTTATCCTCTGCACATGTATGTCCTTCCAGAGCACATTTCAGCTCCTCAGCCAGCTGGAGAACCCTGAGATGAGCAGGACACACTGGAAAGATATGCTGTACTACTAGAGAGTTAACATCATCCGCTGACACCACAACCTTAGACCCTACAGGAAAAAGACAAAATGAGGTACTGTGTCTTAATTAGAAAGAATGAAAGAAAGATAGAACGATAGATATATAGATAGATAGATACGATCTAGATGAAATACGGCCTATAGTGACATCTTTATTCACAGCATTTAAAGAACATTACAAACATCAACAACCGGTGAATGGAGGACGTTGCGTTCGGTGATGTTTTTGATGTTTGTCGTGGGTTTCATGATAATGGAGATGGAATGTAAACGCACAATTTACGTAATTAAAAGAGCACGAAATTCTGAATAAATATCTTACGACAACTTGCAGTGTTATCATCGAGGCTGACAAAAGAACACAATGCTGCAGCCAACAGGTAAATGCCGATATCGCTGTTTTCCATGTTCACGGAGTAAATATGTTTACATGGCTTTTTTAAAAATGTCGGGTAGCCGGTGTTTTGTATGCGTTTGGTCAATCGGCATACACTGCATCATTGATAGTTCCTATAGAACTGTTTTAGACCCTACTCTGAAGTAGGATCTGATCTAAATTAGTTCCCCCAAACGGAGTTCCTATAACTAAATATGTTCCTAGTTCCTGCGGTGCGAACACGTCAAAAAACGTGAATGTCGAGGGGGATCACGTGACCCTTCGACAGTGATGCACGCGTAGTCTTTCGCTCTGTTCACTTTGCCACATATTGTATAATCATGTCAGTAAATCTTGAACCACTCTGCGTGGACCCATCATGAGTGCTTCGGCAGGCAAAGGCGTTCGGAAAAGAGAGATTGAGCAATCGCCAATGAAGAAAGAATTCAAAGATCCCACCATCTCCAGAGAGGACCTCGACGATGCTATTGCTAACGGCATTAAGCTAGCACTTAAAGAGCAGCAAAGCACTATGGATTTGGTTGTGGCCTCGGCAGGAAGAGATGCGGTAGACACTGTACTGATCCCAGTGTTGCATGACCTGCGTGCGGAAATACAAGCGACCAACAATTCTGTTAAAGAGCTAAGAGCGGAGCTTGAGGCACTAGCTAGCGCGGTGAAGCAGACACGTGACCGGGTCGATTCCATTCAAGCAGCTGCACGTGAGGATAGGAGGACAGTCACGGACTTAAGAAATCAGCTGGAGCAACTCACCGAGAAGATGATGGATATGGAGGATAGGATCAGGAGAAATAACGTATGGCTGGTGGGGTTGCCAGAGGGGGCGGAGGGCTCCGACGCGGCTGGTTTCCTCAGAGTTAATCTTTCCAGGTGGATCCCTTCCCTGGGGGGCCGTGACATCGAGATTGACTGGGCGCATCGCGTGTATGACGGAAGGAAAAACTCCGATCGGCCGCGTACTCTCATCTTCCGTGCACTAAGATGGCATGACAGATCGGAGATCCTGAAAGGTGCTCGGCAGGCTTATCCGGTGAAATGCGCACAGGACAATGTCACACTACTATTTTTTCCCGACTTTAGTCCAGCCACAACCACCAGGAGAAAGAGCTTTAACCCAGTTTTGAATAAGATGACTTCACTTGGTCTCCAGCCCTTCCTCACCTATCCGGCGGTGATTAAACTACGGCACAAAGGGGAGCAGAGGATGTTCGACTCTCCTCAAAAAAAGTGGAGGATTTTATCAGCTCCCTGTCTCAGAAGAAGACATATGCTGCGGCTCTACAAGGCAACGGGAAAACAGCGGCCACTATCTCTCCGGCCCGGCGGGAGGGGCTTGGTGGCCGGGGTGGAGGCTGTTCCAGCTGGCCAGGAGGGGATGATGGCAAGGTGGACATGGATGCTTGTTGAACCTGTTTTTTGCTTTTTCTTCTCTCCTCTCTCCTCCTGGGATATTGTTCCTATTCATCCGGTACAATGGTCTCTTTGCTGGTAAGACTAACACCCCTTTTTTCTTTTTTGGAAGGGACTAATGGAGAGTAGTTTTAATTACAATAATTTTTTGGCTGTGTGAGCCTTTCGGGGGACATGTCTTGCGTTGAAGTGGATCGGTCACGTATCATCACTATTTTTTGTTGCTCAATCAGACCTACGTTCTCGGTAATGTGCGGTCTGAGTTGGTTCTTGTTTATGGTTGTCGGTTGTTCATGTTTCTGTGTTGTTCTTATTTTTTACAACAGACATTCATACTTTTATTTATTTTACCCTATTTCTAAAAGGATTTTTCACCTAGGTGGTTTGGTATCTAAAATGCACATCAGCGTTTACATGTTACTTACAGAATGGAAGTGCTTTTGCTTTTCTTCATTTACTGAATACAATCTTGGGATTATGAATATTCAATGCATACTCTAAATATTTTATCACTGAATGTGAATGGCTTAAATTCTGCTGTTAAACAAACCCGTGTGTTAGAATATTTACACCGTAAATCGATTTCCTGTGCCCTGATACAAGAGACACATCTAAAACAATCTGACGTGGCACGTTTCCAGAATAAGTATTATAAACTGGCAGCCTTTTCCTGCGCTCTCAACAAAACTAAGGGGGTGCTTATCCTTGTTAACCGGAAGTTAAAATTAACAATTGGACACCTTGGAAGTGATGAGGAGGGTAGATTTGTTTTTATCCGATGCAAAATATATAATAATAGGTTAGCATTGGTGTCTATTTATGGTCCGAATTAGACAGAGAGTGCATTCCTTACACAGATTTCCAAAACTCTACTTGAGCAGATTGATTGCCTTCTAGTGGTGGATGGTGATTTTAATGCTGTCGTAAATCCTACTTTAGATAAATTTCAATCTGATACAACAGTCAATTCATCCTCTAAATTACTGAATAAATTTATCACTGAGCTCAACTTAATCGATCTTTGGAGAATTCAGAATACTAAATCTAAGGACTAAATCTAAGGACATAAGACTTTCTCTAGGATAGACTACATATTTATCAGCCCATCTTTAATTTCATCTAATTCCTCAATCTCTATATTACAATTTTATTATCTGATCATTCTGCTGTGTTGTGCAGTGTTCCTCTTTCCGATATTAAAACCAAGTCCCCTAGATGGCGCTTTAACATATCATTATTAAGTAATCAGACTTTCATTACATAATTTATTAAATTTCTTGAAATTAATATGCCCTCTGATGTGGATCCTCAAATATTGTGGGAAACGACTAAGTGTGCTATACGAGGTTTCTGTATATAAAATTCACCAGTTTACACAATTAGAAAATAAAATCCAATCATTACAAAACCTACAAAAACAACATTTTACTGAGCAACAGGCTACACAGCTGTCCTCGTTAAAAGACGAATATGATTTACTTTCACACTCAAAGGCGGAATTTATCTTACATAGGACTAGGCAAAAATATTATTTCGAATCAGAGAGACCTAGTCACTTATTGGCCCTTAGGCTGAAAGATTGCGAGTCTAAGGCATATATTAGCGCAATAAAATCATCGGATGATCAGGTCACTACGAACCCTGTGGCAATTAATGGACATATTTAAAGGTTTTTACACAAATCTGTATAGGCTAATGCTGAAACAGATTTTGATGAACCAATTTGTAAGCAGTATTTAGATAAATTGGAACTGCCTCGGATCTCACAGTTTGATAAATTATTTTTGGAGGCCCCATTAAGTATGGAGGAGCTCCATGTCTCTCTAAAAAGCCTTCAAAAGGGCAAATCGCCAGGTTTAGATGGTCTCCCCCCTGAATTATATTTAGAAATTTGGGATTTGGTAGGGACACTTATGCTTAATTCATTTAATTTTGCAATTGAACATGGGGTATTTCATAGAGATCAAAAAACATCATTGATATCATTACTTCTTAAAAAAGGGAAAGATCCATTAGATTGTTCCAGCTACAAACCGATTTCGCTTATCCCATGCAGGGTTTGAAAACGAAAAAAAAATTCAATCGGTTCACTCCGAGCAGAATCGATATTTTAACGTTTCTGTTCCTGCGTTCCTCATATATTATTATCGTTCCCGAAACCGGTTAATACTGGTTAATAACGTTATTTTTTTTTTCTTTGCCTATAATAATAATAATAATAATAATAATTATAATAAAGTACAGCGTTTTCTTTACTCAAAAATAGAAAAAGAAAAAAACAACAACACAGAAAATCTGATATCTTAACCCGCTGCGCTTAATCATAGCCAATACAGCATCGTCTTTTATAGATTTTGGCCAAATGTAGCCTACTAAACAAAATAAAAAATCTGCTAACGCTTTAACGACATTAAAGTATTTTTTAAAGATATTTAAAAATGTTTGCTGCATTGTTAAACGCTCTTATAAAATTGCGTTTTGAGAGAAAAAAAAACATAGGCTAAGTCGCATTTTATGATTACATTCAGAAATAATGTAGGCTATAATGCCGGTAAAAGCAGAATGTTTACAAACATTATAAACAGTTAAAGTTCCCTTCTCTCCACAACAATCCTCTAAAGTTAAGGCGATTTAAAGTGTTCAGGCTATATAAATGTAAAGCCAAAAACGAATTAATTTAAGGTGAAACTGCTGCCTACCTCTTTCATTCGGCACAAATCCAAATGTTTTCATATTCGTGACGTATCTGGATGCTAAAATATTATTATTTATGAAATAGGCTTTGTGCTTCACTCGCATCGATCATCATCCTTCGCATATCAGTGGTCACGCTGAATGCAATAGATTGTACAACGGAGCAGTGCTACTTATTATATGGTTCTTTAACTGTATTTTGATAATGAATTTTGATAATGAACAGGCTGCAATATCGCAAAAATATGTTGTCTGTGTGCATGTCAAGCGCCTGCGCGATAGCCATACTGGTAACTTATACAGATAGAAGCAGACATTCAAAACTGTCAAGCTTTTGCAAAGTAAAGAAAACAACTTTCTTCTGTCGTTTTCCTTTCCGTGAACTTTGGATCGTGTCACAATAAACTGAAACTCAGCTCTTTTTTTTTTCTTTCGTTTTGTTAATCTTTGAATGATTTAAGTTAAATATATTTTGTGCATATAACCTATACATATTCCTTTTTATGCAAGCCTATAGTTTTATTGTTTTCTCCGTTCACAGAAGCGCTGCGGGTGCTGGTGATCTGTTGAATCCATCTTACACTGTCCTCGGATAAACTCTAACGCCGGTGCATTGCCATGGCGACTTACCTATGAAGAGTTCACAGCTGAGCGCGCGGGCATTTTGTAGGCACCAGCGCCACATTTGCAATATAGGCCATAGCCTACTACTTGAATTCGTGATTGGTTGACAGCAAAATTCAAATATTAAATGGAACGATAAAATAACGTTATTAACCGGTTAATGGCATTTCAATTTTTTGATTCTGTTCGGAACTGTAACAGGGCTGACGAGACGTGAGACGTGCGGATCCATGTGCGAGCTTTTATTTAAAGGCATGGTCATAAATACAGGCAGGGTTGAAACAATGGCAAACAGGTATGGCAGTGGACAAGACAAAGAGTAGTCTGAGGGCAAGCGTGGGTCTTCGATCGGCGAACAATATCCAAAGGGGCAAGGCAGAGAGAGATGGTCCAGGTACACAAGCTATAATCCAAGAGAGGTGCAAACACAATCCGAACGGCAAGGCAAAACTAAGACAACTACGTGGGCTCTGTAGAGTAGCTAAAGCTTAGGGCAGCGATAAGTGCATACAATACTCGGCAGAGGGCAAGAGGAAGTCCATGGTTTATGTAAGGGGTGAAATGGGAATCAGCTGTGTGATCAGACTCGGGTGTAAGCGTGTGATTGGCTGCAGCTGAGTGTAATGAGTGCAATGGATTGTGGGAACTGAAGTTCAGTGTAAATGTAACGATCTGTGCAGTGTAAGAGTCCATGTGGTGAGTGAGTGACCTCTGGTGGAGGGTTAACGGAAGTTCGTAGACCAGATTCGTGACATAGCCCCCCCCCAAGGAGCGGATTCCAGACACTCCTATACGATCCAGGAGGGTGGTGGAGCGGAGGCGGAACAGGGGGAGGGATGGAGGGCCAGGTCCACGTGGAAGTGGAGTGGCCGGGGACCAAGGCAAAGCCAGCAGAGCAGGAAGCCAGGGTGGAGTCAACAGAACTGGAGCCCCCCAGGGCGGAGTCAATGGAACTGGAGCCCACCAGGGCGGAGCAGATGGGACCGGAGCCCACCAGGGCAGAGCAGACAAGGCAGAAGACCTCCACGGCAGTGCAGACAGAGCAGGAGCCCACCAGGGCGGAGCAGAAGGCCACCAGAGCCAGACAGCAGACCACCATGGCGGAGCAGACGGACCTGAAGACCACGGCAGGGACTGGGACCTAAGGAACACTGAGACACACGAGACAGACAGAGCATTTACGGTCTCTAAGACCGAGGCAGGGAATATAAAAAGTTCATCAATATTTTGCCTTGTTATAACTGAGCGGTCAAACAGTCCATAAGTCAACTCCCTGAACAAAACTGGACAGGCAGACAATTCAAAATTTAACTCCTTGACAGTGACTGGACAGACAAGCAGTTCAAAATTAGACTCATTGACGGGGACTGGACAGGTAGATCTTTCAGTGAGAAAAGCAGTGGTAAACAATTCACAGTCAGGCTCAGTCATTGAATCAGGACAGACAAATTGTTCACTAATGGTCTCTTTGGCAATGACAGGGTAAACAGGGCATACTGAAAGTTCATTTAAGGCTTCCATGGCAGTGATAGAGTAAACGGGACAGATATGGGGTGCATTTATAGTTTCTGAGATCAAGGCAGACAGTTCAGGGCTAGATTCCTTGACAGACACAGGCAATACAGACAGTTCTAAATCAAACATATTAGTTGAGATGGGAAGGACAGACCATTCACAATCAGCCACAATCGCTGGTTCAGAACAGGGCAAGAGTTCAGAGGTATCCTCCTCGGCCGGTTCAGAGCAGGGTAAATGTTCAAAAACGGCCTCCATAGCCGTGACAGGACAGGACGAGGGCTCATAGACGGCCTCCATAGCCGTGACAGGACAGGACGAGGATTCGCAGACGGCCTCCATAGCCGTGACAGGACAGGACGAGGATTCATAAATGGATACCACTGACACCTCTGGAGGTTCTGCAGCAGTTTCCGCCACCTCTGGAGGTTCTACAGTGGTAAACTCAGGACACAGGAAGAGTTCAGTAACGGTCTCCTTGACCGCAACATGACAGGCTAAGAGAACATTGCTGGGCGCCACCACCATACAAGGAGCTGAGGCGAGCCCCGCCGCTTCTGGAGGTTCTGCAGCCTGTGCCGCCACCTCGGGAAGTTCTGCAGTGGTGTAAGCAGCCCAAACGCTACATAAAGCGATTCCCATCACGGGAAGCACTTTGGACAGGGGAATTAGTTCAAGGACAGAAGAGTTGGAGTGAGTGGATTTGGGGATGCCAGCGGCGCGTGCAGACACCAGTGGGACATCCCTCACACTAGACATCAGACTGGGGTACTGAAAGACTGACCTTGATGAACTGGGTGCAACAGACAGGGCATGACGAGATTCTGGAAGATCAGCGGAGACGTGACGAGATTCTGGCAGATCAGCTGAGACGTGACGAGATTCTGGCAGATCAGCTGAGACGTGACGAGATTCTGGCAGATCAGCTGAGACGTGACGAGATTCTGGCAGATCAGCTGAGACGTGACGAGATTCTGGCAGATCAGCTGAGACGTGACGAGATTCTGGCAGATCAGCTGAGACGTGACGGGATTCTGGCAGATCAGCTGAGACGTGACGGGATTCTGGCAGATCAGCTGAGACGTGACGGGATTCTGGCAGATCAGCTGAGACGTGACGGGATTCTGGCAGATCAGCTGAGACGTGCGGGATTCTGTGACTCTGGACGGACAGCTGTGACGTGCTGTGACTCTGGACGGACAGCTGTGACGTGCTGTGACTCTGGACGGACAGCTGTGACGTGCTGTGACTCTGGACGGACAGCTGTGACGTGCTGTGACTCTGGACGGACAGCTGTGACGTGCTGTGACTCTGGACGGACAGCTGTGACGTGCTGTGACTCTGGACGGACAGCTGTGACGTGCTGTGACTCTGGACGGACAGCTGTGACGTGCTGTGACTCTGGACGGACAGCTGTGACGTGCTGTGACTCTGGACGGACAGCTGTGACGTGCTGTGACTCTGGACGGACAGCTGTGACGTGCTGTGACTCTGGACGGACAGCTCAACTGTGGCTTGGCTTGACTCATGAAGATCATACGAGACATACACAGGCTCTGATGCAACAGCCACGATGTTAACGGGTTCTGAGGCGGCAGCCATGACATGACGGGATGTTGTTGTGGCCGCCATTTTGTGAACGGGATCAGCTGTTGCCGCCATTTTGTGAGCGTGCTCTAACGTAGCTGCTATCTCAGTCATAAATGCAGTGTCGCGTTCTTCCTCTGCGACACCCACAGTAAACGAAGAGCCAACAGTCAATAAAGCATAATCCATAAACTGAGCAAGGGATGAACGTGGACCCTCGCGTCTGAGCTCGGATTGCAGTGGCTGATTAATGCCATCCATAAAAAACTCTATCAACAAACAGTCCGGCAGATCAGAGTAGTTTGCAATGGCTAAAAATTCACGGATATAGTTCTCTTGCGATCGCAAGCCTTGTTTAAGGGCTAACAAAATTCTTGCTGTGTCCATACCTGGCCAATGTTCCTCAGAAAAGCTGCTGGGTCCTTGTGTGGCCGAGTATTCTGTAACAGGGCTGACGAGACGTGAGACGTGCGGATCCATGTGCGAGCTTTTATTTAAAGGCATGGTCATAAATACAGGCAGGGTTGAAACAATGGCAAACAGGTATGGCAGTGGACAAGACAAAGAGTAGTCTGAGGGCAAGCGTGGGTCTTCGATCGGCGAACAATATCCAAAGGGGCAAGGCAGAGAGAGATGGTCCAGGTACACAAGCTATAATCCAAGAGAGGTGCAAACACAATCCGAACGGCAAGGCAAAACTAAGACAACTACGTGGGCTCTGTAGAGTAGCTAAAGCTTAGGGCAGCGATAAGTGCATACAATACTCGGCAGAGGGCAAGAGGAAGTCCATGGTTTATGTAAGGGGTGAAATGGGAATCAGCTGTGTGATCAGACTCGGGTGTAAGCGTGTGATTGGCTGCAGCTGAGTGTAATGAGTGCAATGGATTGTGGGAACTGAAGTTCAGTGTAAATGTAACGATCTGTGCAGTGTAAGAGTCCATGTGGTGAGTGAGTGACCTCTGGTGGAGGGTTAACGGAAGTTCGTAGACCAGATTCGTGACAGGAACTATAAAATTTGATTTTGTTTCTGGTTATGGTTCTGTTCCTGTCAAAATTTTGTTTGTTTCAGGTTTTCTTTTTCGTTCCTTGAACCGGTTCAGAGCCCTGATCCCATGTGATCTAAAAATCTATGCTAAAGTTTTTGCTTCACGTATGGAGAAGGTTATTCATAGTTTGATCAAGAAGGACCAAACCGGTTTCATCGAGGGGCGCAATGCATCTGACAATATGCGTAGACTCTTTCATATTCTTGATTTTGCAGATTCTCACCTGAGCCCTTGTGCGGTTTTTTCACTTGATGCAGAAAAAGCCTTTGACAGGCTAGAGTGGAATTATATGTGGGCAGTTCTGCAATGTTTCGGCTTCGGTGAACACTTCATTTCTATGATTAAGACATTATACCACTCACCTGCAGCATCAGTCATAATTGGTAATATTATTTCACCCCCCCGTTCCCTTTACAGCAGGGAACGAGGCAGGGATGTCCGCTTTCCCCCTTATTGTTTTGTCTATCTCTTGAACCCTTAGCACAAGCCATCAGGAAATCTGAAGTATTGATTAAGATTCATGATCATAATCATAGTATTTCATTATACTTTCTATATTTAGACCACTTTGATGTTTCAGTCTCTAGTATAATTAAGGAATTTGATCATTTTAGTAGCTTATCAGGATATAAAATAAATTGGAGCAAATCTGCTTTAATGCCAATCAATAATGTTAAAGTTAATTATTCTATTCCCTCATTTATCCCTATTAAGGAATCGTTCATCTATTTGGGCATTACCATATATAAAAAAATTAATTAAATATAAAAATTATTAAAATAAGATTGCTAGAGACAATTTTAATAATATTTTAGTTAAGGTCAAAAATGACATTCAAAGATGAAATAATCTTAAAGTCTCTCTCCAAGGACTGTTAAGATAAATTTGTTAACTCGATTTAATTTTTTATTCTTTATGCTACCACTTTCTCCCCCTCCAGGTTACTTTAAGGAGATCAACTCCATAATTTCTAAGTTTATCTGGAATGATACATGCCCCAGAATTAAACTTACCACATTACAACATCCTAATCGTGCAGGAGGACTGGCTGTACCAAATTGTGAATAGTATTATTGGTCGTTCCAGCTTAAGGCTCTTCATAATTGGGTTGATCCTCAATCTACAGTTTCATGGAGAGTGATTGAAGCTGACAAGGTTAAACCAAATAGACTCCAATATACCTTATTTACTGGCACAGGAAAAAAAGGGGATAATTATACATTTGGTCCGGTTGTGGCTAAATCTATTAAAATCTGGAAAACGGTTGAACGTCGGATAGGAGGACCCTTCAAACTTTGTAACAGTACACCTTTATGGCACAATTTTAATTTTGTATGCGGAAATCATCCATTTGTCCAACACTCTTGGTATTCTTTAGGTGTAAACACGTGCGGTGATGTATATGATAACCAGGGCCTCTGTTCATTTCAGACATTAAGAACCAAAATTTGTCTACCAGCATCCGCATATTTTGTCTTTCTTCAATTGCGTTCTGCTCTCAAGTTTCAAGTTTCAAGTTTTATTTGTCACATACACGACTATACAGAGATTGTATAACCAGCAGTGAAATGAGAGTTGGGTCCGCTCCATGGACAGTGCAAATATTGAAAAATACAACACAAGGGAAGTATACATAAAATAAAATGAATAAAAAATAAGATATAAAGAATATAAAATATAAAATATGAAATCTAAAGAATGTACATGACAGTATGCTGTAGAATTAAATATTAAGATAAGCATGACTGTACAGAGAGGAATGTGCAGACAGGTTGAACATGGTTGACATGAAGCAGCCAATCACAAAAAAATAAAATAAATATAAATAATAAGATAAGATATGATATCAAGACACAGAAAGTGTTGTGTGCAAATGAGCAAATGACACTGACAGTATGAGGTAGAGAATAATGAGTGTGTGTTTAGTGATTTGAAGTAAGTCAGATGATGTTAAGAGGCTGAGTTTGAGTTCAGGAGCCTGATGGCCTTGGGGAAGAAACTCCTCCTAAGTCTCTCAGTTTTTGCCATCAGGCTGCGGAAGCGCTTACCAGATGGCAGCAGAGTGAATCGGCAGTTTCCAGGGTGATTTGAGTCCTTGATGATTTTGACAGCTCTGCTTCTGCAGCGTTTGAGGTAGATGTACTGCAGAGAGGGGAGAGCAGACCCAGAGATACGATCAGCTAAGCGCACGACTCTCTGCAAGGCCTTGCAGTCTTGACTGGAGCTGTTTCCATACCACACTGAAATGCAGTGTGGCGTTCCTTGGTCATCTCCAGAGATGGCAAAAGTACACACATCCTTTACTCAAGTAGAAGTATAGATACTCGTGTTTAAAAATACTCTGGTAAAAGTAGAAGTACTGACTACACTTGTTTACTCATTTACATTTACATTTAATCATTTAGCAGACACTTTTATCCAAAGCGACGTACAAATGAGGAGAACAATAGAAGCAATCAGACCATCGAGAGAGCAACAGTGTACAAGTGCCATGACAAGTCTCAGTTAGTCAAGCACAGTACACGTAGCTAGGATTTTTTTTTTTTTTTTAATAGAATAGGTAAGTGTTAGTATTAGTTGGTCAGGTGCTGGCGAAAAAGATGTGTCTTTAGATGTTTTTTGAAAATGGCTAAAGACTCAGCTGTTCAAATTGAGATCGGGAGGTCATTCCACCAGCTGGGCACAGTCCAGGAAAAGGTCCATGAGAGTGATTTGGTACCTCTTTGGTTTTTGGTTTTAATTTTTGTAAGGGTTGTGTTGTTATCTGCCCGAGCTCCCTCTAAACGTATTATAAAACGATGTTTTATAACATTTGTCTGCTAAATTACTACTGTAACTTTACAGTAGATAATAATGATGTCCTTTATAATACAGTATTTTGAGTGATGATGGTAATTTAGTTTAGTTTACAGTATACTATTATTAATCATCTGGCTGCTACTGCTACGAGTTGCTAGATGTTTCATTGTTAACTAAGTAAACAAACACAAAACTACAGCCTATTTACAGATGAAACTGACCTGCTCTTGATGACAGTGGCGGCTCGTGGGTTTTGAAATAGAGGAGGCACACTTGGTCTGGGGATCCTTGCCTATTAATATTATTTTTTTGTTATCAACATTTTTTTTTTTTTTTTCACACATAACATAACATAGTATCCAAAATATAACAAAACAAAACAACAGACACATACTCAACATCTCAAGGTCCAATCAAAAGGGAGGGGGAGAGGGAAGAACAACAAGAACACAAAAGTCGCTCCTTTATACAATCACGTATATCCAACAAAAAACACTCCCAAGCATCAATGGTCGAAGGCCTGGCCCCACCAACTCACGCCGTTGTACATTCACATGACACTATTTGCAGGAGGCTACGGATCCAATATGTTTTTCTACACATGTGTGGTGTAAACCAGTTCTGGATTATTGTCTTCTTCGCAGCTGTAAAACCAGCAAACAACATTCTCTTTTGCATCGAACTAATACAGAAAGAGGTTTTGTAATGCAATCAATAATTTTATTATATATTAAGGAAACAGATGGCCGACCAGCAGATGGTGCAATCCAGTCCCGCATAGGATGAGAGGAAATGGAAGAAGACCAAGGAACACCATACGCTTTGAGAGCAGAACATAATTGAAGAAAGACAAAATATGCGGATGCTGGTAGACAAAATGTGGTTCTTAATGTCTGAAATGAACAGAGGCCCTGGTTATCATATATATCACCGCACGTGTTTACACCTAAAGAAGACCAAGAGGGTTGGACAAATGGACGATTTCCGCATACAAAATTAAAATTGTGCCATAAGGGTGTACTGTTACAGAATTTGAAGGGCCCACCTATCCGACGTTCAACCGTTTTCCAGATTTTAATAGAGTTAGCCACAACCGGACCAAATTTATAATTATCCCCTTTTTTTCCTGTGCCAGTAAATAAAATATCTTGAAGTCTATTTGGTTTAAACTTGTCAGCTTCAATCACCCTCCGTGAAACTGTAGATTGAGGATCAACCCAATTATGAAGAGCCTTAAGCTGGAACAACCAATAATATAATTCAAAAATTGGTACAGCCAGTCCTTCTGCGCTATTAGGATGTTGTAATGTGGTAAGTTTAATTCTGGGACATTTATCATTCCAGATAAACTTAGAAATTATGGAGTTGATCTCCTTAAAGTAACCTGGAGGGGGAGAAAGTGGTAGCATAGAGAAAAAAAATTTAAATCGAGGTAACAAATTCATCTTAACAGTGGAGATTCTTCCTTGGAGAGAGACTTTAAGATTCTTCCATCTTTGAATGTCATTTTTGACCTTAACTAAAATGTTATTAAAATTGTCTCTGGCAATCTTATGAATGTTTTTATATATGGTAATGCCCAAATAGATGAAATATTCCTTAATAGGGATAAATGAGGGAATAGAATAATTAACCTTAACATTGTTAATTGGCATTAAAGCAGATTTGCTCCAAGTGAGCAGAGCAAAAGACTAAGTCTGCATCGCCGTCGAAGGGTCACGTGATCCCTCCGCCTATTAATATTATTAACGTATTTGCTTAACCATTTTAAAATGGCTTTTTGGTTGCTTTTAGTCAGAAAACGTAAAGAAAAGGACTCATACAGCAAGATAATATAATTTCACTTACCTGGCCTATCACTTGAAGCAACCATACATCCCTTCTTAAAAGTCTGTGTTAAAAGCAAGCTGCCTGTTGCGCCATTTAATTAAGCCGACTGCTAGCATACATCCAGTGTTCTCCCTTTATTTTTTATTTGTATATACACTGTTTGAATAACAGCTTGGTAAATCTCTTGGCGATCAAATATTCAATATCGCTACTCATCATAAGTAACTTTGTACATTATCAGCACAGCGGGAGACGTTCAAACTAATATCACGTAATTTACATGCGGTGTCTCTATATTGATTGGTTGATATACCAGAAGGGAGGCTAGCCTCCCTTGCGAGGTTTCTTTAATCAACACTCCTCAGCGCTGAAAGTGAACGCTCGATGCTGATTGGCTAATTTTTTTTTACCAACGGAGGCACGAGAGCTTAGCGCTCCCCCGGCATCCCCCTCCCCTTCTCTATCACTTAGCGGTTGTAATTAGATCAGCAGATTCGGCACATTCGCGTTTCACTATAGAAAAGAGGCGCTTTCCAACTTCAGTAGCATGTTATGATATTACAGCTGTGAAATTACAAAAACAAAATACACATTTTGAGACATGAACTGAAATGAATTGTGAATTTAATAACATTAAATCGTCCTCCTCCCATTTTCACCTCAAAATTTTGTGGAGGATGTGCCTCTCTTGCCTCCCCTGACGAGCCGCCACTGCTTGAAGTCTTGAACAGGTCAGTAGTTTTTCCTCTCTGATCCACTCCATTCTCGAGTCTCTTGCATTGATTACTCTGAGAGAATCATTTTGGCGGAGACGCAGAGCACGGGCGAGCCGAATCGCGTTCCCAGTGAAGACTATCCGATTCATGATGTAGGCTATTATAGATTTGTTATCGAATGGTGATCCACCAAAACTAAAGTAACGAGCCTGGTTTGAAAATGTAAGAAGTAGAAAGTACAGATATTTCTGTAAAAATGTAGGGAGTAAAAGTAAAAAGTAGTCAGAAAAATAGTTAGTGAAGTAAAGTACAGATACCAGAAAAAATCTACTTAAGTACAGTAACAAAGTATTTGTTAAATTCGGTGTTATCGCTCTCACTCTCTCATACTGGTCACTGGAAGTTCAACATGGCACCTCATGGCAAAGAACTCTCTGAGGATCTGAAAAAAAGAATTGTTGCTCTACATAAAGATGGCGTAGGCTATAAGAAGATTGCCAAGACTCTGAAACTGAGCTGCAGCATATTGGCCAAGACCATACAGCGGTTTAACAGGACAGGTTCCACTCAGAACAGGCCTCGCCATGGTCGACCAAAGAAGTTGAGTGCATGTGCTCAGCATCATATCCAGAGGTTGTGTTTGGGAAATAGACGTATGAGTGCTGCCAGCATTGCTGCAGAGGTTGAAGGGGTGGGTGATCAGCCTGTCAGTGCTCAGACCATACGCCGCACACTGCATCAAATTGGTCTGCATGGCTGTCGTCCCAGAAGGAAGCCTCTTCTAAAGATGATGCACAAGAAAGCCTGCAAACAGTTTGCTGAAGACAAGCACACTAAGGACATGGATTACTGGAACAATGTCCTGTGGTCTGATGAGACCAAGATAAACTTATTTGGTTCAGATGGTGTCAAGCGTGTTTGGCGGCAACCAGGTGAGGAGTACAAAGACAAGTGTGTCTTGCCTAGAGTCAAGCATGGTGGTGGGAGTGTCATGGTCGGGGGCTGCATGAGTGCTGCCGGCACTGGGGAGCTACAGTTCATTGAGGGAACCATGAATGCCAACATGTACTGTGACATACTGACATGGGCGGCGCTAGGGAGGGGCTAGCAGGTGCTCCAGCGCCCCCAAGAAAAACCAAAGCACCCCCATAGCACCCCCATAAACAAATTAAATAAATAAAAACATTTGACTCATTACACATGCATAAATACTGCATTGCAATACAACGTGATTTGCAGTCGCAAGTAATGTCATCATTTTAATTTAAAAATGGATCGGTTCCTTGTGCCAAGTAGGCCTGCCCCCGACTAAAGATTTTTCTAGTCAACTAGTCGCACGTTTGTATTAAATTGATTAGTATAATAACCTACTAAACCATCCGTTAATAGCCTATAGGCATTTAGGAGTATTATTCCGCGCTCAAATGCACGCATAAAGCTTGCCGCAAAGCACCGGCTAAGGTAATGATTATGAATGCATCGGGGAAAAAGAAGACATTTTAATTATTTATTAGTGCTTTCTCAGACTCGCCATCTCCACAGTGGATGTGCCTTTAATAGAGAAATGCACCTATACGGACTACATAGTCAGAGAGGATTTTTTTTTTTTTTTTTTTTTAAATTGGTTTTCAAGCTTTCTGCTGATTTATTTCTTATGTCTGTGAGCTGGTTCATTGTTGTGACGCGCTCCATTCACGGAGACTGCATGAGACGACAGAAAGCACATCCAAAAATGACGGGAGTATAGGCTCTTTCTGCAGAAAAAATAAAATAAAAAAATGATTGCGTGCGCAATGCTTTGTATTGCATGCTTTGTATTGCAAAGCATGTCATACACTAAGAGCGATAATACTCCCACATTCCTCATAAACATTTGAAATGCGCCTATATAGCGATTTTATTATTCATATAAAAAATAATAATAATAACAACCTGTTTTGGTCATATTTAGCCTACTGTTAATTGCCCAGCTCCCCCTGTCATTGATCTAGCACCTCCTCAGCACCTGCGTTCTTCATTCTCTGGCACCGCCCCTGCATACTGAAGCAGAGCATGATACCCTCCCAACATGATAACGACCCCAAACACACCTCCAAGACGACCACTGCCTTGATAACGAAGCTGAGGGTAAAGGTGATGGACTGGCCAAGCATGTCTCCAGACCTAAACCCTATTGAGCATCTGCGGGGCATCCTCAAATGGAAGGTAGAGGAGCGCAATGTCTCTAACATCCACCATCTCCGTGATGTCGTCATGGAGGAGTGGAAGAGGACTCCAGTGGCAACCTGTGAAGCTCTGGTGAACTCCATGCCCAAGAGGGTTAAGGCAGTGCTGGAAAATAATGGTGGCCACACAAAATATTGACACTTTGGGCCCAATTTGGACATTTTCACTTAGGGGTGTACTCACTTTTGTGGCCAGCGGTTTAGACATTAATGGCTGTGTGTTGAGTTATTTTGAGGGGACAGCAAATTTACACTGTTATACAAGCTGTACACTCACTACTTTACATTGTAGCAAAGTGTCATTTCTTCAGTGTTGTCACATGAAAAGATATAATAAAATATTTACAAAAATGTGAGGGGTGTACTCACTTCTGTGAGATACTGTATATATATATATATATATATATATATATATATATATATATATATGTGTGTGTGTGTGTGTGTGTGTGTGTGTGTGTATATATATATATATATATATATGTGTGTGTGTGTGTCTGTATATATATATATATATATATATACACATGATTTTACTGTAAGTTTTTTTTTTTTTTTTTTTTTTTTTGCATTGCCATATACTGCATTATTTTGCATTTAACATACCCCCGAAAAAAGAAAAAAAAACTTCCAAATAGTTTTGTAAACTCAAAGAAAACATATAGACTATTACTAATTAAGTTGTCTGTTACAGGTTTACTAACCAAAATGTCTAACCAAAGGGTTTGTCAAAGCTAGGGTAATTACACATGTGCCATTGTTAACTATCACACATACACTACAGATTAGTCACAAATTTTGAAAAAATAAATAAAAAAACGATTATCTACAAATGCTGCTGCTTTGTATTCATCTGCTGATTGTAAACCACTTATGTTTATTCATATAAACATGAGAATGAAGAGGTTATAAGACTTTAAACAAATGTCAAATTAATGGCAGACCATACCATTATTTTTTTTTAATAATCTCTTTCTTTCAAATATTAAACCACCTCTATAAATGGATCAAAGCTGCCTAGAAGTTTCCATGAGCAATAATTATCCATTCAAGTTGCAAAGGAGCAGATATTTTCATGAGTAAGGCTTTAATTGAGTTAGGAAATTGATTTAGAGTGTGTATCATTGAGAAAATATATCAGCTCAGATCTCTGATTGAATTAAAATTTTAACTAATTCTGGGGTTTACTAAAGGCTTCACTCAGTAACATTGAGAATTTTACTGGCTTTATTATTTTATATTATCTCTTATTTCTTGGAAAAATCCATAATATATTATTTATGGGTTCACTACAAGTGAAAACAACAGCATTGTTTTTTTGTGGCATAATGTTTGACCACATGGTAAGGCATTTACAATGTAAGTGCGGACATATGCAGGGCATAAATGCTGAATTCTGAAACCTAAGATTGTATCAATCTTTTTTTGTTAAATTGCATGTATTATTTGAGTTGTAATGTTCTCCTCACTGTTAGGCTCATTTAAGGGTTTATATTGAGATTAATAAGTTAAATTGTAAAATTAGATATTTTACAAAAAAACTTTAACACACATATTGTGCACCTCTTGTGGCTAAGGTACTGTTGAAAGTTTTTTTTTTTTTTTTTAATATATTAAATTAAATACTTGCTTGATGTTAAGAATCACCTGTTCTCGCATGTGACGGAAACATGTTTGAGCTTCGCTTGAGATGAGTGAAAATGATGAGAGAGTAGGGTGCAATGGGGCTAAAGGCGACCCAGGGTAAAAGGCGCCTTTGATATTATTTTCATCTAAACCACTAGATGATTTGCTAAAGTGATTGTTTTGAACTAGTATTAACTTGACATTATTTAAAAAAACAATATTTTAGCTAAAGTATTTGTATCAATACCATGTGCCTATTACCCCATGCTGGTGAGCCTTTTACCCCGTGTGTGGGGTAAAAGACCCCCCTTGCCACCTCATACATTTATAAGATTTTTAAACAAAATAAACAACTTGAATTATTTAAACGTACTGTATATATTTTTCTGAAATTATACATTTAGGTGCAGTGAATAGCACATTTTTTCTTAAAGGGGTCATATGACGTTGCTAAAAAGAACATTATTTTGAATGAGCCGTTTTAAGTGGGCGTGGCAGAGTCTTAACTTTTATAAAAAATATCTCTTTGGTTTTGAGACTTTAGTCTTTGCAACTTCATGGATCTTATCTATGCACAAACAGCTTTTAACACTCCAAAGAGAAAGGAAAACATGAAATCGCATCATATGACCCCTTTAAGGTGTGCCTTTAGCCCTGTTGTACCCTATATTAAAAAAAAAAAAGTCTAATTGAAGTCTAATGTCTAAAGTCTAATTTTTCACGAATTGTACTGCATTGTACAAAATTGTTGTTTTGTAGGTTGTGGTACAAATTAGCAGGGCTCACAGTTTATATGTTTCACAGACAATTGTTTTGTCCAAAATCCATACAACAATTGCCCAATGCACATTCAGCTCAACTATGCATATCTATTTCCTTTTAACATAACACAAGCATGATAGTTAGGATTCCTAAGCACAACTTTAGGACAGCACTTAAAGGGATATTTCAACCAAAAATGAAAATCACCCCATGATTTACTCACCTTCAAGCCATTCTAGGTGTATATGACTTTCGGACGAATACAATAAGCATCCTACGTCAACTGATGGAATGCTACTCTCTCGTGAACATGCATAGGACAGTTTGTGGAAGCTAAATATGGATATTATTCTTAAACAAATGCAACAATTTGCTTCAGAAGGCCTTTATTAACCTCCCGAGGATGTGTGGAGTCCTTTTTATGATGTATTTATGCACTTTATTTTGCTTCAAAATCTCAACCACTATTCAATGCCATTATAAAGCTTGGAAGAGCCAAGACATTTTTTACTCTTTTTACTATCCTATGAGGCCACGGGAGAGGGTTTGTGAATGACAGCAGCTGGAATAATTACATTTATCATTTTGATGGTGGATTGTGAAGGATTATGTGTTTATGAAACATATGTAAGTGACTGAAATTAGATTAGCCTATATTCCAGTTTTAAATGTGCATCTGATTACAGATAGCCTACGTGGGATTACACAATTTTTCACATAATTTACCTTTATTCCACACTGCACTGTCCCTTCTCTGACAAACGCCTCGATTTATTTCCTGGCTTTATGAAGCTCCTCCTTCAGAAAACGCGATGGGCTGAGATTGGTTAGCTGGCTCAGTGTGTTGTGATTCGCTAAACCACTAGTATGCGTCTGAACGTCCCGCCCCTCACCTCAGTGGCATGTGCTCTGGTTGAATTGTAAACAGTGGCGTTGTCTGTAATGCTTATCAATTTGAGCCCGATTGAGACCCAGAGGATATTAGTGAAGAGGATCGTGCAGAACCTGTGCAAGCACGGCTCTTAATGGTATGTTTGGTTGTTGTTGTCTCATACTTTTAAATACGCTGCTATTTGTAAGTGCTACTGCTTCTGTTAGCTTTTAATATACGGTTTTATCCTGATTAAAGCTTTAATACAGCACAGCAACTGCACGCGTGTCCATTTATAATGCTTCTCATTGCTGTGTGAAAATAAGTGTATAATTGGAACAGTTTGTTGGAGCTGATCTGACGATCTGAATGAGAGAGAGAGAGAGAGAGAGAGAGAGAGAGAGAGAGAGAGAGAGAGATATGCAGAGCATGTGCAGAGCAGGGGGATAAGAGGAACAGTATTAAGAACCGCTGCTTTAGAACAGAACACATGATTTTGAAACTTGTGAATCCATTAGAATCGTTAGAAGACAGAATCGCGATTCATATGAATAGATTTTTACGTGCATCCCTAGTTTTCTCTTCCTCTTCTCTAAAGCAGCGCAGCATCGCCTCGCCCCCTTTGCTGCGTGTTCCCGGGGGCAGGGTTTATCTGGGTCCGTGACGTATCAGACCCGGGAAGTAACTCGTTGTAGTCCTTTACCTGTCGTTTTTGTAGGCATTAAACTGCCAGAATTTTAAAAGACGATATCTCCGTTTGCATTGAACTTTCAGTGCTGCAACTCTGCAGATATTGTTTATGCTCAAACAGCAACATTACACACTAACTAACGTTAAAAAAGTGAAATCGCAATCAACCACCCCTTTAAATAAGCCTGGCTTATTTGGTTAACTTGTTTTATGAAACAGGTCTCAAGGCATTAAAAGTGATCATATTTTCTCCATTGCATCGTATTGCATCGAATCGCATTGTGTTGAATCGAATTGAATTGAAATCGGTTCGCACTGCATCGTAACAGGGATGAATCATATCGCATCGCATCGGTACCTGCTTCATATGTATCTTTAATGTATCGTATCGTTGGCTATGCATCGAGATGCATATAGTATCGGCCTCAGTTATGAGATGCACATCCCTAATACAGATAGTCACACAATGCTGATGTTGTTAACATTAACAATTTGAGAACAAAGTATAACAATAATATTAATTTGCATGGTTTGATGTGATATGATCTAACCGATTTAATGGCCATTGTTAGCGTGATTTATTGTAATGCTTTTTCCCTTATTTGGTCAGAACAAAAGTGGCAGACATGTTACTTGTTCAGATGACAATATCCGGTGAAAATTCTTATTTGGGCCATATTTCAAAGATGTAGGCTAGAATCTGTGATTCTGAAGCTCTGTGAATATCCACACCGGTGACTGACAGCCACACATCAAAACATTAGATTCATCTGCACTGAGGAGCCATGTCAGTGCACAACCCACGTAAAGAAAATAACTCCGCAAATTACTGCAATTGAAGGTTTCAAACAGAGATGGTGACAGAGAGGCAAAACTTATGGACTGCAGCTTTAAACAAAGCAAACTCATGCAGGGGCGGACTGGCCATCTGTCACGCCCCTGGACTTTTTTGTGTGTGTTTTGCTCCCCATGTGTTATGTGACCAAGTTTCTCCCTCATGTTGATTGTTTAATTTGATCCCAGGTGTGTCTCCTTGGTTCCCTCATTATCCTGTCTTTAAAGGCCCCAGTCCTTTCAGTTAGTGTTTGTTGGTCCTTGAATGTCGTCCGTGTGTTCTATGTTCCCTGTTTGAATGTCTTCCCTGTCTGTGATCTGTGTTCCATGTTGAATTGTCTTCCCTGCCTGTGATCTGTGTTACCTGTTGGATTTTATTAAATTCTCGTTTTGTGAATTCCTCGTGCCTGACTCCTTGCTCCAGCGAACGTGACAGAAGGACCAACCCAAACAGTTACCTCTGCGTCTTCCCTCCGTTTTGTTTATCAATATTACTCAGTTTTTTGTTTCCGTTGTGTGTGCCCTTATGGATCCCCTCCTTTGCCCGGAATTCCTTCTCCTCCTGCTGGAGCACCATCTCCCAGCGGTGCGGAGCACCAGCCCGAGCCCACCGGTGACGGAGAGCCATTTCCCGCTGCGATTAACGAGCCAGCGCAAAGCCGAGCGACTGAGCGGAAGATCGCCCCGGAAGTTGAGCCCAACCCGTCAGACCAGGTGCGAGAGCCAGCGACAGTGCCCACCACGAGGGAGCCAGCCGTGGACGGTGTGAGTGCGGAGTGGAGCTCTGCCCCCTGCACCATGGCTGAGGGTGAGCTGATTCTACATCTGTGACTGCTGGACATGGAGGGGGATTTGATTGACTGGGAGACTGAGCTGGAGTATGAAATGCCCCCTCTCCTCTCTTCGTCGTCCCCGCTGGTCCCGTCCAGCCTTGGGGGGGGGCTCAGATTCTCCAGTGCACACTCTTTGGAAATGCCCACCCTCTCGCCTGCTCCTGCCTCCTCCACCGCTGTCGCCCTCAGCCCCCCATCTGTACGGTGCGAGCCCCGAGGGTCTGCCATCCTCCAGCGTCGCCGGGGCTGGAGTATCCCTCACCTCAGCCTCCAGCCTCCGAGGCCCAGACTCCGCCTCGGCCCGTAGTCCCAGTGGCTCCACCTCGGCTCCTAGCTCCCTCGCCTCCACCGTCACCCATCGATCCACCAGCTCCACTGGGCTCCCTCATCCTCCGGCTCCGCCTTGGTCGGGCGTCGACCTGCCATCGCCTCGGGACTCCGCTCCTATGGCTGCGCCGCGACGCTCCGTCCCACCGGTTCTGTTGGGCTCCTTCCTCCCTTCAGCTCCACCTGGGTCCTCAGTCGCTCCGGCTCCACCGCGGATCTCCGCCTCGGTCGCCAGAGCCCTCGTCTCCACCTTGGCCCCCCGGATCCTTGGCATCCCCCTGGCTCGTTGGCTCTCCATCTCCGCCTCGGGCTCCTCCACCACCTGCTCCGCCGCCATTGGTCGGCCCCCTGGAGTCGGCGACCATCACTCCTCCATGGCTCCTCCCTCTGTTGGCTCCACCGTGGGCCATTATCATGGCTGTGGCCTGGGTCCAGCTGTGCGCCTCCTGCTCCTGGTTCCTCCTGTCTCTTCCCTGGCTCCACCCTCCTTCGTCACCTCCCTGGTCTCTGTCAGCCGGACCCCTCCCGGGTGTTCGTCCTCCTCCTGAGCCTCCGCCTTGGTCCCCCCCCCCTCTGTTGTTCCACGGTGCGAGGACGCACCTTCCGGGAGGGGGGAGTAATGTCACGCCCCTGGACTGTTTTGTGTGTGTTTTTCTCCCCATGTGTTCTGTGACCCAGTTTCTCCCTCATGTTGATTGTTTAATTTGATCCCAGGTGTGTCTCCTTGGTTCCCGCGCTATCCTGTCTTTAAAAGCCCCAGTCCTTTCAGTTAGTGTTTGTTGGTCCTTGAATGTCGTCCGTGTGTTCTATGTTCCGGTTTGAATGTCTTCCCTGTCTGTGATCTGTGTTCCCAGAGCCGGCCCAAGGCATAAGCGAACTAAGCGGCTGCTTAGGGCCCCGGTGGCCACCAGAGGGCCCCCAAGAGTAGCCTAAATGAAATTACAGTTATTATTATATTTTATTTTAATCTGTGTTATATTATGTCAATAATACAGTAAAACAGTGGCAATTACACGAAAGCGCAATATTAAATAATTAAATAATCTACACCTATCATTTTATTATTTCCATAGCGACGTGTCATGCAGGCACAATAATGTTGATAATATGCGCTGGACGCCGCCGTGTGGATCTGTCGGATTAACATCACGTACATTCACCTATTTCTCCCGAAATACATGAAAGTAAGTGGCCAGTTAGCTGGAAGAAAAACAGAGTAAACTTTATAGTAACCTACACAATGTGTATTTGATAGGAATAAAACACATCACCCATTAATTGAAAGGATTATTATTGCCGCTTTCCATAGAAATCAGTGCCTATTTAACAAACTAAATGTTTTTTTTTACTTAATTGAAGTGTATTTAAATGTCTGAAACCTAAAAATAAACTTTATTTGGTTGAAAACACTGAACAGTTATGAAATATGAAAAGCACTGAGCGTGTCTTTCTTTTTTATTTTTTCTCAGTGCCAGCCAAAGCGTGGCGCATCAAATGGTTAAAATCGATCGTGTTTTGGGGGTGGAGGGGGGACAATTTCAACATGGGGGTAGTAGCCTAGTAGGGTATCTTTTTGTTTTAAGGAAGTTCGTGTTTGAACATCAAAACATCAACAAATAGACATTTTAATATATTATAATATAACATTTTACTTAGTTTTAGATTAAAGTTTTTGTCTTCTGCGTAAAAATAACTGTATATATTTTTGTAATAAAAATAAGCTTCTGTTTCATAAACTGATAACAGCTTAACATTATTTACCTTAGCCTACATTTTGGGTGTTTGCTATTATTCCAATATCATTATGCCTCAATTAGCTAGATAGAATTAAGAGTTGTTGTTTATGTACAGATGCTCTCTGCTGTGTTTAATATTTATTATAAAAAAGTATGACTTATAATAAAAAGTACAACTTCAATTAATATTCTTGTTGTTAAAATAACATTCTGTTCTGTAAATGCATTGTCTGCTGGTTTATTTAACTACTTTTCAGCACACCACATTAAGTATGCCACTTAATACTTTAACACTTTGAATGTTAAAGTGCAAATTAACACCTGACCACTCTTGTAAGTTTGCAACTGTTACAATTCAAAATCACAGAAGGGTAAAAACATGCCAGGCAGACAATTATAAAATGTAAGCAACACAGCAACAACAAACAAAACTGATAATGGGTGTGTTAAGATTTATAGTGTGCGAATTATCAAGCTTTGACAATAACCAGTCATACTGGCGGCACCGAGGGGCCCCCAAATAAAAATCTGCTTAGGGCCCCATAAAGGCTTGGGCCGGCCCTGTGTGTTCCATGTTGAATTGTCTTCCCTGCCTGTGATCTGTGTTACCTGTTGGATTTTATTAACCTCTCGTTTTGTGAATTCCTCATGCCTGACTCCTTGCTCCAGCAAACGTGACACCATCGGGAGGCCTGGCAGCCAATTTGGCCCGCTGCCCTACATATTTTAGTTGTTGTTGTTGTTTTTGTTGCCTGCCGAATGTACTAAAGTGATTATTTCCGAATTCGCCATTCAATAATAATAAAAAAAAAAAAAAATGAATAAAAATAATAGATCATGAATCGGTTAGGCTTCTTGACTGGCATCGCGCTTCGCCTCCAGAAGGATCCGCCAGAAGGATGCGAGACTCAAGAATGGAGTGGAAGCGACCAGGTGGAGCAGAGAGGTACAATTGTCCTGTTCAGGGCTTCAAGTGCTGACACTTTTTATTTACATCTGTAAATAGACTATTGTAATTTGGTTGTATTGTAGTTTTGTATTTGTTTACTTAGTTGAACATTAGACTGCTAGCAAATGTTAGCAATAGCAGTCAATTAATTACTGCAAAATTACCAAAATGACATAATTACTATTGTAAAGAGTAGGAATTTAGCAGACAGATATTCACATCGTTTATAACAGGTTTAGAGGTAGCTAAGGCAGACAACAACACAACGAAAATTAACATGGTTACTATAGGCCTAGTTAAACCATGGTAACCACAAATTAACAATGGTTTTACACTATATAGTTCACCATGGTATTTGTAGTAAAACTCTGGTTATACAATTGGTAATCACAATCACAAAAAAACATGGTTACTTTTACCATAGGCCTAATAATACCATGGTTCATTTTCCTTATAGGACAAAACATGACCCATGATAATGCAAAAACATGTTCAGTGTTAAGATTTTTTCTATAAAGATATATTCAGGATGTAGCTATTATTGTACCAATTTTGACATTTAGGTAAGATAAACAATAACATATGGTCCTAATGTAATACTTAAAAAAAAAAGTATACTATGTGCAAACAAATTTTAATGAGGTGGTTGTTTTGCAACAAGGTGGAGATGTGTTGATGAAAAAAAATTGTGAAAAAAGTAAACATACACATAAGGGACAGAGAAATGTCAGGGAAAATGAAGAGACTAAAAAGGAAAATGGAAATTCAAGTGATAACCTTGAATTATTTTGCACGGCAAATTTTTTTTTTTTTCAAAATAATAAAAATTATTTTTGCATTGAAAATTATATTTTCAATTGGGTTCAAACCTTAAATTTGGGTTTGATATTAATCAAACATATTTATTTTCCCATAGACAAAAAATTGCATTCACACAAGATACAAGTATGATTTATTATGAAGACCATACCCTGTTCCTTACTTTGTTACATTCTTTTTTATTTTATTTTTTTCATTTTTGAATGACCAAATTTTTACTATTAAATCCAAATATAGTTTTTGCTTTTGGATAACCCAATTACAAAAGGCAATTTTATTCACTTATCTTAAGTACAATTTCTGATTCTGTCCAAACTATAATTATACCTTAATATTTTTATGGACACAAACCAAAATGCTACTTAATGTAGGGCAATACAATATATATATATATATTTTTTTTTACAATTTAAAATTACACCATAGACAAAAGCTAAATCAACTAAAATATGAAAGAATAATTTTCACTCAAGATAAAACTTTTGGTCAATGTTTAGTTTACTTGCATATCATATCATTATGAAGGTGGAATAAATTTGAAAACAAGGTATGGAACAAACAGAACAAAAACATGTATCCATATCTCATTCATTAATCAATCCAATATTTAGAGCTTAACATTCAAACTGCACATTCTATGTGTCATTTTCCTTGGCTCTGTATCCATGGATATTTTCTGGAGTGCACTGAAAGTGTATTTGAGCTCATTTGGTATCTCAGGTGTAGAGCATAGATGAGGCCAAATAACATGGCACACGCATGCGCAACCGATGGCAATTCATTATGGACTTGTACGCCTTGAACACAATTCCAATATCATGTGGTGGCTGGAGAGGATCCTTCCTGAAGACAAACACTGCCATTGTATATCCATCAAGCTCTATTTGAGCTTTATCCTTCTAAACAATCTGACAAAAAAAAAGCATTCACGAGTTCACACTTACATATAATAAACTGAGTAAAGGGTTATGCGTATTTGGCGTGCTGTCCGAGGAGAGGGCTCCGAGCTCGGTAATCATTCCCGAGCCCGGGGTACTCCCCCCCCCCCCGAGTGCTCCTCCCTGTGCTGGGGTAGAAACGGGCTGAAGGTGAGGAGTCGGGGTGGTGGAGGGACGCTGGAAGACGAGAGATAATGAAGGTAATTTAATTAATTTTCAAAAAACATCTAAAGACATCTTTTTCGCCAGCACTTGACCAACTAATACTAACACTTACCTATTCTATTAAAAAAAAAAAAATCCTAGCTACGTGTACTGTGCTTGACTAACTGAGACTTGTCATGGCACTTGTACACTGTTGCTCTCTCGATGGTCTGATTGCTTCTATTGTTCTCCTCATTTGTACGTCGCTTTGGATAAAAGCGTCTGCTAAATGATTAAATGTAAATGTAAATGAGTAAACAAGTGTAGTCAGTACTTCTACTTTTACCAGAGTATTTTTAAACACGAGTATCTATACTTCTACTTGAGTAAAGGATGTGTGTACTTTTGCCATCTCTGGAGATGACCAAGGAATGCCACACTGCATCTCAGTGTGGTATGGAAACAGCTCCAGTCAAGACTGCAAGGCCTTGCAGAGAGTCGTGCGCTTAGCTGATCGTATCTCTGGGTCTGCTCTCCCCTCTCTGCAGGACATCTACCTCAAACGCTGCAGAAGCAGAGCTGTCAAAATCATCAAGGACTCAAATCACCCTGGAAACTGCCTATTCACTCATGCTGCCATCTGGTAAGCGCTTCCGCAGCCTGATGGCAAAAACTGAGAGACTTAGGAGGAGTTTCTTCCCCAAGGCCATCAGGCTCCTGAACTCAAACTCAGCCTCTTAACATCATCTGACTTACTTCAAATCACTAAACACACACTCATTATTCTCTACCTCATACTGTCAGTGTAATTTGCTCAATTGCACATTTGCACACAACACTTTCTGTGTCTTGATATCATATCTTATCTTATTTTTTATATGTATTTTATTTTTTTGTGATTGGCTGCTTCATGTCAAGCATGTTCAACCTGTCTGCACATTCCTCTCTGTACAGTCATGCTTATCTTAATATTTAATTCTACAGCATACTGTCATGCACATTCTTTAGATTTCATATTTTATATTTTATTCTTTATATCTTATTTTTTATTCATTTTATTTTATGTATACTTCCCTTGTGTTGTATTTTTCAATATTTGCACTGTCCATGGAGCGGACCCGACTCTCATTTCACTGCTGGTTATACAATCTCTGTATAGTCGTGTATGTGACAAATAAAACTTGAAACTTGAAACTTGAGAGCAGAACGCAATTGAAGAAAGACAAAATGTGCGGATGCTGGTAGACACAATTTGGTTCTTAATGTCTGAAATGAACAGAGGCCCTGGTTATCATATACATCACCACACGTGTTTACACCTAAAGAAGACCAAAAGTGTTGGACAAATGGATGATTGAGATTGTCGTTTGCGCATTAGTTCTGCCCACTAACAGAGAACCCGGCAGTTCTTAAAAGCTGAAGAATTCCAAAGGAACTCCGTTATTTTGATAGGAAAACACAACAAAGAATATCGTTTACATGTAGCGCGTCAATTCTGCATGTTATGAAAGACTCTCTCGCTCTGTATCTTTCTTTGCGTGTGTATGTGTGTGTGTGTTTGTGTGTGTGTGTGAGACAAAGCTACGGCGAGCCGTGCGCTTCACACTAGAGTTTACGGTACGTCAAATACAGCTACACTGTGCATCCATTCAGATGAACTGAAAAATAAAATGATAATAATATTATAGTAACGCCACATTTTATTGTCAGTAACGGTAACGGCGTTGTAACGGGGGAAACAGTAATTCGTTTGATTACTCGTTACTGAAAACAATAACGCCGTTAGTAACGCCGTTTATTTATAACGCCGTTATTCCCATCACTGATGACAAGACAGAAAAGTATTTTTTTTTTAGGTTGGATCAAGTATAAAATGTTCTTTAGAGTGACGACAAGGCATATACATTTTTCCAGTGTAGACACAAAATACTGAATACAATCATTTTTTCAATCTTAGTTGTTTAAATCTTAAATCCATTACAGTGTACAAAACTCTGTAATTAGAGAGCTGTGTAATAAAACAGGGGTGTCAAACACATGCTGAATTCGGTACCATTCATGGTACAAATTGTATGAGTCATATGCTAGTATGTGGTTCCAATTTCAGTCAAAGTCCTGCAGAGTTTAGCTCCAATGCTAATAAAAAATACTTAATCCAGCCATCACAATTTCCTGAACGCTAATTCTGGCAGGTGAAATGCAGGTGTGTTGGAGCAGGACTGTTCTGCAAGACTGTGGCCCTCCAAGAGTTTGACATCCCTGTGTAAGGAACTAAACATAATTGGTCAAAGGTGTCCAAATCAACCATATATTTTGTGCTTTAAATTCTTAAGGCCTACACAGTGGCGGGCTAGGCTTGTGGGGTACTGCACACCATGGCAGTGTTGCAGGCCTAACAGGCCGGTCTTCTGAGCGACCTTGACCAAGGCGAGGGACTGTCTCAAGAAGCAGTCCTGGAGCTCTGCCAAGCCACAGATCTTGCCCACTGTGCCACCAAGCAAACTGCCCATGGTATTGTCTGTTCAATGACTGCAATGGTTGCCACAGAGCAACATCTGTGGTTGAACCTCTTGGGGATCAAGGGGAAGGATAAATTATTTGTCCTGAGGCCCCAATCTCACCCTCTGACTTCATTGGTACTGCTGTAAATCCAGAATTTCAGAGAGGCGAGGTTTCAATCTGCAGTGTTTGAGAAATTAATTCCCCACCCCAGTCATGGTCCTACAGTTCCTCCAAACTTTTGAGGAAAAAATGCTTTTTTTTAATTAAAATTAAATTACATTTTTCTAAATGGATTATTCTTCAAAATTAGCTGTGAATTTTGATGATAAAAAAAAAAAAAAAAAAAAAAAAAATATATATATATATATATATAATATATATATGTTGCATGTAACATGGTGTTTTACCAGTTCCTGGTCCATTTCTGAGTGGCTGGGTCATTCTCAGAAAATATTTAAAATACTCCCAAATGTTAAAAAAGATGAACAAAGCAATACAATTAATGAATATAGCACAGACAGATAGGTGCTCTGATTTAAAAATTCTGCTGTCAAACATTCTGTTTACACCAAAAGCTAGCCTTCATTTGACAGACGTCCTACCCACTTTATTATTTTTGTCACTTCAAATATTAATTTATTAGATTCATCAAACTGCATACAATCAAGCACACAATATCCATCCAAGGTAGTCCAAGTGTTTGTTTGTTTTTGTTGTTTTCTTGTGCCCAAGAGTGCACATATGTTCTGAACCTTTAAACCTTAATTTACTCCAAAAAAGCACGTCTTAAACTATTTTGCGCTTGAAATGGCTGCAATTATTGTTGCTAGGAGGAGGCACCACAGAGAACAAAGTGCGCGTGGTAGAAGGGAGAGGATGTATTAATTTATTTTGAATGCCAGAAGAACACATTATCCGAACATATCGTTTGCCAAGCCATGTTATTTTTAATTTGCTTCAGAAAATAAAAGACGACTTGGAACCCTCAACAAGGAGTCACGCTATACCAGGTCTATCAAAATTTCTTGCAACCCTTCATTTTTTTGGCCTCCGGTTCCTGTCAACGTACTGTGGCTTTATTATTTCTTTATTCTTTATTTGCGACTACGCTAATATGCGCTGCACTTGGTGTATTGCGTTGGTTAATATGTAAATTAGATGTTGCGTCTGTGTTCTTTAATTTGTGCATTGTTAGTAAATCACCCATAGAAATTTCCACGCCCATCTGCACTGTTTTGGAATTGCGCTCTCACGCTAATTTGCGCTGTTTAGTAAAACTGGCCTTAAAAGTCTTTACTGCTGACTTGTAAAACAGTCTCTTGTCATCTAATGGCAGAACAATGTAACTAAAAATCACCATCACGAACACACAGACACATGCGCACTGTTTCCTAATACTAAATACTACTATTATTTATATAAACTATTATTTATTAAATAATAATATTTAATAAACAACAACAGCCATCATAAAAGTTGCTAGGCAATTCAGTCAAAAGTACAAAGGCAGCTCTCTGATAGACAGCATTGAAGGTAAATAAACATGGTGAGATTTTGCCAAAACTATATGCCCTGGAACAAATAGTAGATTAATGAGACCAATATATATATATATATATATATATATATATATATATACACGTGTATATATATACGTGTATATACAGTATATACACATATGGGTCAATGATGTGACGCCTACATTTTCTGTCCGATTGCATCTTTCAGTTATAAATTGGTTTAAATGCATAAAAAAGATGCTATATATATGACGGGCCTCTCCCATGTATGAACTCACTTTAACTTTTCAAAAAACATTACTTATTTGTAATTTTTCTGTTATTCAAAGTGTCAAAATATGTGGTGCGACCGTCTGGCCATAACTTTTATGTGGGGGTGTTGAGGAATGGATGAAACGCATTTGTCCGTGTTTCACTCCGTCTCGAATCGCGCTCGCGGAAGGCGCTTGAGAAACAGTATCGCTTCGCGGTAGCCTACGTTTTCAACTCGTTTTTTTTTTTTTTTTTCTCAAACAAGAGACTGTACGACATTCACGTAACAAGATTTTTACATAGAGAGCGTGACAGCGCACCGCATTAAAATAAATGATCATTCGTGTTTTCACAACAGCTGGCCAAATTCAAAATCTAAACTAAAATTAAAACATCTTTGAGAGCAAGGGGCCCCCCTGGTGTTTCGGGGGCCCTATGCAGCCTGCGTATTCTGCGTATAGGGAGGATCGGCTCTGGAGGTAAGACATCAGCAATGATCTTAGAGAAGCAATTGTTGCTGCCATCAACCTGGGAAGAGTAATATGGCCATTTCCAAACAATATGAAGTCCATCATTCCACAGTGAGGACGGTTATTCACAAGTGGAAGACATTCAAAACAGACACCGACCCTCCCAGGAGTGGACATCTCAGCAAAGTCACTCCATGATCAGAACGTGTAACGCTCAGAGAAATGGCAGACAACCCAAGAACTACACCGCAGACTCTACAGGGCTCAGTTAACATGTTAAATGATAAAGTTCATGACAGTACAATTAGAAAAAAAAATATGGGACAAGTATGGCATGTTTGTAAGGCTTGCCAGAAGAAAGCCTTTTCTATCTAAAAAAAACATGGCAGCATGGTTTAGGTTTGCAAAGTTACATCTGAACAAACCATAAGACTTATAGAACAATGTCCTTTGAACAGACGAAACCAAAGTGGAGATGTTTGACCATAATGCACAACGCCACATTTGGTGAAAACCTAAAGAGCATATCAGCACAAACACCTTAAATCAAAAGTCACACATCCTGATGGAGGGCTGATGGTTTTGGGCTTGTTTTGTAGCAACAGGACCTGGGCACCTCACAGTCATTGAGCCGACCATGAACTCCTCTGTATACCAAAGTATTCTAGAGTCTAATGTGAGGCCATCCATCCGACAGCTAAAGCTTGGCCAAGATTGGGTCATGCAACAGGACAATGATCTCGAGCACACCAGCAAATCTACAACTGAATGGCTAAAAAGAAGAGAATCAAGGTGTTACGATAGCCCAATGAAAGTCCAGAGCTCATCCTGACTGAAATGCTGTGGTGAGAGCTGTGCATAAACAAATGCCCACAAACCTCAATAAACTGGAGAAATGTTACAAAGAAGAGTGGGCCAAAATTCTCCAGAATGATGTGAGAGACTGTTAAAGTCATACAGAAAATGACTACTTTAAGTTATTGCTGCTAAAAGTGGATCCACAGGCAATTTAATCATAGGGGGTCCTAACTTTGTCACCCATGGCTTTTCCATCTTTGCTTTATTTTTGTTAAATAAATAATAACACAGTGTGATATGTCATGTGATGTTGTTAATCTGATGTTTTATTTTCCAAAGTTTAAGACCTGACAAGGACCAGATCATTTTTTTGTCTATAACTTATATATATACACACACACACACACACACACACAAAACAGTTCTTTCTGGTCCTCTATTCTGATTTTATTTTTGCATCTTTCTCATATTGTACAAAGATTAAACATAAATCATCTGAAATGTATTAAAAAATGACCCAAACTGCATAAAAAAGCACAAAAACTGACAATCTGGGACATATATCTAATGGAAAACACTCTGCAGCGGTTTTACAGGCACATAATTGGCTACTTAAACAAAACAAGCTAGATTCCCATAAAAGGTCACTATGAAATTTATAATAAAAATAAATATTTTTAGAACAAACTTTTTTTTTTTTTTTTTTTAGGTCATACCACGATATCCAAATGTGGTAACTACATTCCAGCCATTAAAACAATGTTATTATTATTATTATTATTATTTTTTTTTTTTTTTTTCTAAATCTGAAAGGGATTTAGTAACCTGTTTGTTGCTTCCATGGGTCCTTGGTAAATTGGTATATGATGCAACGTCCTATCTTTGAATGAATTTCAACGTAAAAGTCCCAAAACGGTAGTTTCTTGATGGTCGCACCATCGGACAATGTTTGTTTGTATATTATGATGGAAATATAAATACACATGCTTTGTAATTTTGTACAGAATTACAAAACACTATGTAAATCATGCCAAGTAATGCAGAAAATAAATATGAATCAATTTAGGGCAATTTCACAGAGGTTTCCAAAACAGCAGTTATGGCCAGACGATCAGACCACATGATATTTTGACACTAAGTAACAGAAAAATTACAAACAACTAATGTTTTTGTTTAAAGTGAGTACATACATGGGAAAGGTTATTCATGTATTTGGTATCTTTTTGTGCATTTAAACCAATATTTAACTGAAAAAAAAATCAAAAAATGGAATATACACACACACACACACACACACACAGAGAGAGATCAGATCCAGGTAGATAATTAGGAGTAATTTATGAGCATTTTAGGGAATTATATGTGTGTTGGACAATAGTGGTTTTCCTCTAGAGGGAGACAGATGCTGTTTTGAGAACATGAGGAGAACATTTTTTTTTGGTAGAGCCGTTCAGTTTTAGACCTCAGATCTTCTAAAGAGTTAACGTTTTCAAGCCATGTGTTTGCTTTTAAATTTTTAATGGGTTTTAACAAAATATGTTGTCAGGGTCACAGTTGGCCAAATGGGTGCCCTAAGCAGAATTGTATTGTTGTGCCCCCTCCCCCAAATATTATGGAAGTTAAAAAAAACACCTACTATAGGGTCAAAATAGAACTTTAATAAAATATAAAAGTAAATAAATAAATTGTCATTAAATTGTAGCTCTAGACAGTTAGGCCTACCTATGGCTATGATTTTATTAATACAATTGTCTGATTGATTTTATAGTCTCAAGTATTCAGAAATCACGCAAAATAAAATTAAGCAGTTTTACTACGATAAAACCATGGTTAATTTGTGTAAGGGTTGGGATGTCCACGTTTTTTTTTTTTTTTGAAGGAATTATAGAGGCTGTGTCATCTATCTCAAAAAGGTGGCCAAAAATTTAAGATTAAGTGGATATTTGAATTAAATGTTTGGTCAATATTAAACAAGGATATAATCGTCCTCTAACAGTAGCAATTACCAGGCCTTTGGCTCCCTTTGCAGGCATTTGTAATAACATGTAATGTACATAAATTATTTATTTTGTATTACATTATGTAGTTTAACAGTGTTATTCAATTAAACCATATAATTATTAATTAACCTATCATTATTGCCTCATTGTTTTATATAAGTTTAAGTAATTTTAAAGGCTGTTGTTCGCTTAGGTCTGTTTTTTATAACCACACACACACAAAAAAAAATATTATCTTAATACTTCTTTGTAAACTATTATTTGAAGTAAAAAAAAACATGGTTCATTTGTGGTAACCATGGCTACAAGAACCACGATTTTTGGTTTTATTTGTAGTAAAACTATGGCTAATTTTCGTAAGAGAACATGGAAATAATATTAGATGCGTTGTTGATGGTGAAATTATTACCAACATTAAAACAGGTTATTAACGTCAACAACCAAAAAAGTTTCACAGGATTATGAATGTACCTGAAAGTGATGCACAGGCTTCATCTTCATCTTCATCTTCTTTTCTTTTTCTTTTCTCGGCGCTGGATTGCTGATGTCTTTTCACGCGTATAGTTGTCCATCAATTATCATCATTTGCAGTCAGCCGTAAACATGGGATGCAGATGTGGGAATGGCACGTCACTGCCTACTGCGTTCACCGTAAAATGCATTTTTTATAATCATATATATACACTATATAAATATATATATATATGGTCTTGTTTATATTTTTATTTATGTATATGTTAATTTTAATATTAATATAGAACGGAAGTTTTTTTTTTTAAGCAACTGGGATGGTGCCCCCCTGGGAGTTGGTGCCCTACGCAAACGGCGTACTCTGCATATAGGGAGTGGCAGTACTGTGTGTTGTTGATTTAAATAGTAAATCATAGTAAATTAACATTCTTTGAACAGTATTAAATTATTACATGGATTACATACCACAAAAACGTTATGTTTTATTGTCCAATTACTTATGGTCCGTTGAAAAAGGGGGAGGTACATATTAAGTAGCTGTAATTCCTTAACCTTTCCTCCAATTTTGATGTGAATACCCTCAAATTAAAGATCAGAGTGTGCACTTTAAGCCCATATGCATTATATAACATGAATATGGTTTGGTCAGCAGCTAAAATAATATAAATTGTGCCTGTGTCAAAATATATGAACCTAACTGTATATAAAGGTAAAAAAAATGTTACACTAAACCGCAAAAAAAATACAACAGACTAAGAAAGCCATTTAAAATGGTGTTTTATAGATAAGTTTAAAATAAAATACTTCTGTGTGATGTTATGTTTTGAATGTATATATGATGGAGAGATTGTCAGTGTAGATCCTCAAAACCACAGAGAGTACCAACCAGTAGCTAGAAATGGCAAGAAAGCAAAGTTGTGCCATAAAACTGCAAAATGAAAAGAGAAATGGAAGCTGCCAGAAGAGAACTGAAAAAACAGTGATAATGCATAGAAAGATTGAGGGGGTCAAATGTCTAGGAAGCAAATTGCAAAATATCGAACTAAAGGGACCAGAAATAATAGGTCAGTGTAAATAGTTATTGTATTGAATGCATTCATTTGCATTTGATTATTTATATGTTTTTCTCTGCTTTCTCTGTAGGGTGGTTAACATAAAAATACAGTAAAAAAAATAATTTAAATTGCTTTGAAATACTACAAATAAAACCTGTTTAAACACTATTCCTGACTCAAATATATATATATATATATATATATATATATATATATATATATACAGTGAGGAAAATAAGTATTTGAACACCCTGCTATTTTGCAAGTTCTCCCACTTAGAAATCATGGAGGGGTCTGAAATTGTCATCGTAGGTGCATGTCCACTGTGAGAGACATAATCTAAAAAAAAAAATCCAGAAATCACAATGTATGATTTTTTTAACTATTTATTTGTATGATACAGCTGCAAATAAGTATTTGAACACCTGTATATCAGCTAGAATTCTGACCCTCAAAGACCTGTTAGTCTGCCTTTAAAATGTCCACCTCCACTCCATTTATTATCCTAAATTAGATGCACCTGTTTGAGGTCGTTAGCTGCATAAAGACACCTGTCCACCCCATACAATCAGTAAGAATCCAACTACTAACATGGCCAAGACCAAAGAGCTGTCCAAAGACACTAGAGACAAAATTGTACACCTCCACAAGGCTGGAAAGGGCTACGGGGAAATTGCCAAGCAGCTTGGTGAAAAAAGGTCCACTGTTGGAGCAATCATTAGAAAATGGAAGAAGCTAAACATGACTGTCAATCTCCCTCGGACTGGGGCTCCATGCAAGATCTCACCTCGTGGGGTCTCAATGATCCTAAGAAAGGTGAGAAATCAGCCCAGAACTCCACGGGAGGAGCTGGTCAATGACCTGCAAAGAGCTGGGACCACCGTTTCCAAGGTTACTGTTGGTAATACACTAAGACGTCATGGTTTGAAATCATGCATGGCACGGAAGGTTCCCCTGCTTAAACCAGCACATGTCCAGGCCCGACTTAAGTTTGCCAATGACCATTTGGATGATCCAGAGGAGTCATGGGAGAAAGTCATGTGGTCAGATGAGACCAAAATAGAACTTTTTGGTCATAATTCCACTAAACGTGTTTGGAGGAAGAAGAATGATGAGACCATCCCAAGAACACCATCCCTACTGTGAAGCATGGGGGTGGTAGCATCATGCTTTGGGGGTGTTTTACTGCACATGGGACAGGGCGACTGCACTGTATTAAGGAGAGGATGACCGGGGCCATGTATTGCGAGATTTTGGGGAACAACCTCCTTCCCTCAGTTAGAGCATTGAAGATGGGTCGAGGCTGGGTCTTCCAACATGACAATGACCCAAAGCACACAGCCAGGATAACCAAGGAGTGGCTCTGTAAGAAGCATATCAAGGTTCTGGCGTGGCCTAGCCAGTCTCCAGACCTAAACCCAATAGAGAATCTTTGGAGGGAGCTCAAACTCCGTGTTTCTCAGCGACAGGCCAGAAACCTGACTGATCTAGAGAAGATCTGTGTGGAGGAGTGGGCCAAAATCCCTCCTGCAGTGTGTGCAAACCTGGTGAAAAACTACAGGAAACGTTTGACCTCTGTAATTGCAAACAAAGGCTACTGTACCAAATATTAACATTGATTTTCTCAGGTGTTCAAATACTTATTTGCAGCTGTATCATACAAATAAATAGTTAAAAAATCATACATTGTGATTTCTGGATTTTTTTTTTTAGATTATGTCTCTCACAGTGGACATGCACCTATGATGACAATTTCAGACCCCTCCATGATTTCTAAGTGGGAGAACTTGCAAAATAGCAGGGTGTTCAAATACTTATTTTCCTCACTGTATATATAAAATACTTCTATTGTGATTTTTTTAATACCTTTTTAGAAGCCTTATTTGTCATTGACACATTAGCATCAGCTGGATCAGCCTGAAAAATGGTCTCTGTCTCTTGAGTGTCCTGTCTCTGTTACTTTGTGGTACTTTGTCAGTCTGATGTCACTGACCTTCTCCCCACTTGTGTGCAGTGCACTAAAGTAGTCCCGACAGAGTACAGGGAGTCAATGAGCCGTACCACTGAAGGGTCCTCCGAACCAGCCTCATGCTGCAGGGCTCTGTAGTGTACCATTAGCTTTGAGATGAGTATGATTTATGTGCATTAAGTATACTGTAATTGCAGGCAGGTCTAGAGTTATCCAATGTTAAAACACTTTTATTAGCACATTTAGTTAATCTTTAGATGAAGATTGATATTCTGCCTAGGACCTTATAACCGCCCCAGTTACTTTGCATTGGTTGAGATGGGTGTCAACTTCTTCGCAAAAAACAGAATTGGTCTGATGTGAAAGAGTTCTACCAAAAAAATAAACTCATACACACACAACAATGATGTTTTTTTTTCAGCATGTTTTCAAACAATATACACATTTAGTCAGATACAAACCCCAAATACTGCAAGTCATTATACAAATATATACATATAATTCAACAAATCTGCCCTGTCTGTCTGTCTCTGTGTCTCTCTCTCTGTGTGTGTGTGTAGTTGAAATGGTCAGCACAGTCCACTGCAGGTTGAGACCATAAACAGTTCATAAAATAAGGAAAACCAGTCCTATCTGTAGATGTGAAAAATTATGAGGGCTGATGATGTCCTAAACTTGGATGTCTGGTCAGCATGAAGATTTCATTCCAAATACACCCAAGGAGTTGCTTCAGCAATATAGTAAGGCCATAGTCCATAAACTCAAAGAGGTAGCCCCATACTTGATCAAAAGCTACAGCTTAAATAATCCTCTACAAGAGAAAACATCAAATAAACTAGTTAAACTAAGCAAACTCCATTTAAGTTCACCAAAACAATGGATACAATCATTAAACATTAAACTTATGTTTGAGCAGGAAATACAAAGGTTTCTCAAACAGGATTAGGAAGTAGGTCACAGGTAACCATGAGGCAGCTTCAAACAGAACCTAGCACTTACTACTTCTTCGG
Source organism: Schizothorax lantsangensis (assembly GCA_027422415.1). NCBI lineage: Eukaryota > Metazoa > Chordata > Actinopteri > Cypriniformes > Cyprinidae > Schizothorax > Schizothorax lantsangensis. The sequence continues at coordinate 27,743,241 of CM049846.1, forward strand.
TTTTATGGTGGGTAGCACCAGCATTAAGGTGCATTATCGCCACCTACTGTATTGGAGTGTGAACCAGAGTTTACCCATTTCATAATAAGAGAGATAGAATATATATTAGTGGTGTCAAAATTAGCGCGTTAACGCGGGAGATTATTTTTTTCAGATTAACTAGGGTTGGGCGAGGCTAGGGTTGGCCACCCCATTCACAACTGCTGCCTCTTTTTTCTTGAAAAGGATTGCATTTATTTAGATGCAGAACGTCTTTATGACCACATCAAACGGGAGACGTTTCAGACGAATTGGTCTGATGTGTATATATCTAACGTCGCCTCCGCCATTCACGAGTCAAACGAGCGCAGAAAAGATACTGTGCTCGTAACGCGCGCTCTTCAAATACACGCACAAAGGTGCCGGCACGCGCTGTAGCCTGTATCATTTCATATCAAACAGCGAAAGAAACTATGTGCATGCAATGTCCTAGTTATGCCGTCAGTTAAGGCATGAAGTTACCAAAAAGGCGATTAAAGCTGCCTTAAAACTGTGTGCATGCATGCAATATGATATGCATCACATTTAAGAACATGTCTCTGAAATGGTTTTCAAAACTTTCCTGAGGCACCCCAGCACTGTCTCCCTCATCTAACACACCCGATTCAACTCGTCAGTTCATTAGAAAAGACTAAGACCTGAAGTGGGTCAGAAAGCAGCAGCTGCTTTTAAAGCAATAGCAGGCAAATAAGCTAATAACCCGCTGCTGTGATGTCTATTAATCCAAGAACAAAAGAAAAAAAGAGGAAATCAATAACTTTTATAGCTTTAAGGGGTTCATCTATATTTAATTTAGATTTTAGTGTTTGGTAACTATTCATTTTCTGTATATTTCTGCAGAAGGGCACAGGTAGCTAAATATGTAATTTATTGTAATGGGTTTGTGTGAAGATTGTTTTAAGTTCACTTAAATTAGAAGTTAAGTCTAATAAATGTTAAAATTGATAGCTCTCAATTATACGGTAATGCTGAATGACTACAGTAAATGGTTAAATATTAAGGGGGAAAAACTATTTTATAGAGACATCAGTAGTATTGATATCAGTGATGCTGGCCTTCAATCATAAAAAAGATGCCATTAAAGAAATATAAAATAATATACTGTCTTTATGTTGTTTGTACATTGTACATTTGAAGATTGAATGTGAAATTATTGCAATATAAAAGTATACTTAAAAACTTTAATGTTAGGTGGGATTAATCGCGATTAATGTTTGAAAAATGTGCGATTACTTAGGTTTTTTTTTAATCGATTGACAGATTAAAATATCTTGAAGTCTATTTGGTTTAACCTTGTCAGCTTCAATCACCCTCCATGAAACTGTAGATTGAGGATCAACCCAATTATGAAGAGCCTTAAGCTGGAACGACCAATAATACAATTCAAAATTTGGTACAGCCAGTCCTCCTGCGCAATTAGTATGTTGTAATGTGCTAAGTTTAATTCTGGGGCATTTATCATTCCAGTTAAACTTAGAACTTATGGAGTTGATCTCCTTAAAGTAACCTGGAGGGGGAGAAAGTGGTAGCATAGAGAAAAAAAATTAATCGAGGTAACAAATTCATCTTAACAGTGGAGATTCTTCCTTGGAGAGAGACTTTAAGATTCTTCCATCTTTGAATGTCATTCTTAACCTTATATAAACATATTATTAAAATTGTCTCTGGCAATCTTATGAATGTTTTATATATGGTAATGCCCAAATAGATGAAAAATTCCTTAATAGGGATAAATGAGGGAATAGAATAATTAACATTAACATTGTTAATTGGCATTAAAGCAGATTTGCTCCAATTTATTTTATATCCTGATAAGCTACTAAAATTATCAAATTCCTTATTTATACTAGAGACTGAAACATCAAAGTGGTCTAAATATAGAATAATATCATCAGCATATAATGAAATACTATGATTATGATCATGAATCCTAATCGATACTTCCGATTTCCTGATGGCTTGTGCTAAGTTCAAGAGATAGACAAAACAGGGAAAGCGGACATCCCTGCCTCGATTTATTTAAAGCAGGATTTACGACAGCATTAAAATCACCACCCACCACTAGAGGGCAATCAATCTGCTCAAGTAGAGTTTTGGAAATCTGTGTAAGGAATGTCTGTCTCATTCGGACCATAAATAGAGAGCAATGCTAACCTATTATTATATATTTTGCATCGGATAAAAACAAATCTACCCTTCTCATCACTACCAAGGTGTTCAATTGTTACATTTAACTTCCGGTTAACAAGGATAAGCACCCCCTTAGTTTTATTGAGAGCGCAAGAAAAGGCTGCTAATTTATAATACTTATTCTGTAAACGTGCCATGTCAGATTGTTTTAAATGTGTCTCTTGTATTAAGGCACAGGAAATAGATTTACGGTGTAAATATTCTAACACACGGGTTCGTTTAACAGCAGAATTTAAACCATTCACATTCAGTGATAAAATATGTAGAGCATGCACTGAATATTCATAATCCCAAGATTGTATTCAATAAATGAAAAAAAAACAAAAGACAGAAGCACTTCCATTCTATAAGTAACATGTAAACGCTGATGTGCATTTTAGATACCAAACCTCCTAGGTGAAAAATTATTTTAGAAATAGTGTAAAATAAATAAAAGTATAAATGTCTGTTGTAAAAAATAAAAACAACATAGAAGCATGAACAATCGACAACCATAAACAAAAAACAACTCAGACCGCACATTACCGAGAACGTAGGTCTGATTGAGCAACAAAAAATAGTGATGGTACGTGACCGATCCACTCCAACGCAAGACATGTCCCCGGAAAGGTTCACACAGCCAAAAACAAATTGTAATTAAGCCTACTCTCCATTAGTCCCCTCCAAAAAAGAAAAAAGGGTGTTAGTCTTACCAGCAAAGAGATCGTTGTACCGGATAGATAGGGACAATATCCCAGTAGAAGAGAGGAGAGAAGAAAAAGCAAAAAACAGGTTCAGCAAGCATCCATATCCATCCTGCAATCATCCCCTCCTGGGCAGCTAGGACCGCCTCCATCCCGGCCATCAAGCCCCTCCCGCCGGGCCGGAGAGATAGTGGCCGCTGTTTTCCCGTTGCCTTCCCGTAGAGCTGCGGCATATGTCTTCTGCTGAGACAGGGAGCTGATAAAATCCTCCGCTTTCTGAGGAGAGTCAAAGCTTTTCTGCTCCCCTTTGTGCCGTAGTTTTATTACCGCCGGATAGATGAGGAAGGGCTGGAGACCAAGTGAAGTAATCTTCTTCAAAACCGGATTAAAGGCCTTTCTCCTAATGGTTGTGGCTGGACTAAAGTCAGGAAAAATAATAGTGTGACATTGTTCTGTGCGCATTTCACCGGATAAGCCTGCCGAGCACCTTTCAGGATCTCCGATCTGTCATGCCTTAGTACACGGAAGATGAGAGTACGCGGCCTTTCAGTGAAGGAATCCACTTGGAAAGATTAACTCTGAGGAAACCAGCTGCGTTGGAGCCCTCCGCCCCCTCTGGCAACCCCACCAGCCGTACGTTATTCCTTCTGCTCCTATCCTCAATATCCGTCATCTTCTCGGTGAGTCGCTCCAGCTGATTTCTTAAGTCCGTGACTGTCCTCCTATCCTCACGCGCAGCTGCTTGAATCACCTCAAGCTCCGCTCTCAGCTCTTTAACAAAATTGTTAGTCGCTTGTATGTCCTCACGCAGTTTGCGCAATGCTGGAATCTGCACAGAGTCCACCGCATCTCTTACTGCCGAAGTCACAACCGAATTCAAAGTGCTTTGCTGCTCTTTAAGTGCTAGCTTAATGCTGTTAGCAATAGCATCATCGAGGTCCTCTCTGGAGATGGTGGCATCTTTGAATTTTTTCTTCATTGGCGATTACGCAATCTCTCTTTTCTGATCGCCCTTGTCTGCCGAAGCACTCATGATGGGTCCTATGCAGAGTGGTTTAAAATTTACTGACAGGATTATACAATATGTGGCAAAGTGAGCAGAGCGAAAGACCCCGAGCTCTGTTCTCTTGAGATAAAGAAATAAACTCTCTAATCCATAAGTAAATATATTTTAAAGCTTTAGTTCATCCATTCCCACCTTCCTAAGCTCATTCTTCATTTTTTTTCTCATTCATTAGTATACTTTTGACAAACACAAATAACATGTTCTACTGATTCATCTATGCCACAGTGCTCACATAATCCTGTTGGATGTTTATTTATGATTTTTAAGGTTTTATTCAGCATAGTATGCCCAACCCTTAATTTTGTTAGAATATTTCCTCTTTGGTGCTTCTTTTATTTATCCTCACTACTCCTACTTCTCGTTGTATTTCATAAAGTTGACGTCCTGTATTTCCTGTATTCCATTTATTTTGCCACTCCTTAGTGGTATATGCTTTAATTACCGCTTTTGCTTCATATTACTAAGTGAGATATTCATGATCTCCTCATTTTCCAAAGCCTGTTTTGCTAATTCATCAACCTTTTCATTACCTTGTATCCCCCTATGAGCTGGTAGCCACATAAATATTATCATGATGTTCATATTCTTAAATCTATACAGATTTTCATATATCTCATTTAACCTAGCACTTACTCTACTACTTCATGTTTTTATTTAATACAGGGTGAGCTCCTTGTGTCCCTCTAGTGGCCAGTATGAAAATAACATGAACATAACTGTGACAGACGGTGTCTGTTACAAACTATGTTACAGCAGGGGGGGGTACTCATATACTGAAGCTTTGTAAATTATGGGTTTAAAGAAAAATAATGAATACTTTTATGATTATGTGCAGCAAAAATGTATTACATGATGAAACATGATGACAATTGTAGTTAGTAATGTAATCTACGTTACTTATGGCAATGAGTTCATGAAACAAAATGGCGGCGCGTGCACACGCAGCAGCTTATCTCTCTCCCGACAGGTGTTTTCGTGTTTTTTGTCTTGTAAGTCGCAATGTTTTTGTACATCTTCGTCTCGTCTACCTGACTTTAAGCGTGCATACAGTCGTGAGTTTCTGCTCGATGTTGGCAGAATCACATTTCTAGAGGTAAACTCTGCGCACGCCGAAGTGCTGCGGGACCTCGGTCTGCTCCGGAGGCCTACACCACCACCGACCCCCACTACTGCATCTCGCCCACAGCGGAGGCGCTACAAGCTGCGTGAGAGGAAGCAGAAGAGGGGTAAGTGCGGAGGTATCCGAGCTAGGCTAGCGGCTAACCCACACAAGCCAGCTATCCCCACCATCGTACTGGCAAACGTATGCTCTTTGGATAATAAACTGGACTACATCCGACTACTTCGCTCTACTCAGAGGACTGTAAGAGACTGTTGTGTTTTTGTGTTTACGGAAACATGGCTTAACAACAGCGTACCGGACTGCGCCATTCAACTCGACCAGCTAACATGCTATCGAGCTGACAGAGCTCTCGTAGAGGGAGGTAAATCCCGCGGCGGCGGGCTTTGTGTTTACATCAATGATGCATGGTGCCGCAACGCTGTTGTGGTCTGCAAACACTGCTCACCCCTGGTGGAGTTTATGATTATTAAGTGCCGGCCGTTCTATCTACCGAGGGAATATACAGCCATACTGCTCGTTGCTGTATACATCCCTCCCAGCTCCAACAACAACAACAGAGTGAGGCACTGAATGATCTGTACCAGCACATCAGTGAGCAGCAGACAGCCCACCCAGATGCTTTTCTCATCTTGGCTGGGGATTTCAACCACGCAGACTTAAAGAGTGTGTTCCCAAAAATGCACCAACACATAGACTCTCCAACAAGGGGAAAAAACACTCTGGACTTTGTTTTCACCACCCAGAGAGGAGCTTACAAGGCCCTCCCCCTCCCCCACCTCAGAGCCTCAGACCACATCACTGTCATGCTAATGCCTGCATACAGACCGCTCGTTAAAGTCATCAAACCAATACACGAACAGATACAAGTGTGGCCGGAAGGGTCGTCAGATGCACTTCAAGACTGTTTTGACACCACTGACTGGAATATGTTTAAGCAGGCTGCCACATACAACAACACTACAGACCTCCAAGAGTACACAGAGACTGTCACTGCCTACATCACCAAGTGTATTGATGATGTAACGGTCACAAAGACTACCACTGTCCGGGCCAACCAGAAACCGTGTCTGACAGGGGAGGTCTACAGACTTCTGAAGGCTTGGAACACTGCCTTTAGAGCTGGAGATGAGGAGGGCCTGAAGACATCTAGGGCCAACCTATCCCACGGCATCAGAGAGGCCAAGAGACAGTACTCCAGGAGGATAGCCCATCGTTTCAGAGACAGCAGAGACACTCGGAGCCTGTGGCAGGGGATTCAGAACATTACGGACTACAAGCCCTCACCACAGACCTGTGACAGCACCATCCCCTTGCTGAACGAGCTGAATGCCTTCTTTGCTCGCTTTGAGGCACAAAACAGCACCACTGCACAGAAGACTCCACCCCCTCCCGGCGACCAGGTGATGATGCTGTCCCCGAACAGCGTGAGGAGATCCCTCAGCAGGATCAATGCACGCAAAGCTCCGGGTCCTGACAACATTCCTGGGCGTGCACTGAGAGACTGTGCAGTGGAACTCACTGATGTCTTCACAGACATTTTCAACATCTTACTAAGTCAGGCTGTTGTCCCCACATGCTTCAAAGCTACCACCATCATTCCAGTCCCGAAGTAGTCATCTCCATCCTGCTTCAATGACTACCGTCCAGTAGCACTCACTCCTATTCTCATGAAGTTCTTTGAACGGATAGTCATGCAACACATCAAGTCTAGGAGATTGTTGTTGACTTCAGGAGAGTGCACACTCAGCATGCGCCTCTGACCATCAATGGTGCGACCGTGGAGAGAGTGAGCAGCACCAAGTACCTGGGTGTACACATCACAGAGGACGTCTCCTGGACCAACAACACTGCAGCACTGGCCAAGAAAGCACAACAGCATCTCTACTTCCTCCGCAAACTCAGAAGAGCCAGAGCCCTGCCCCCATCATGTGCACCTTCTACAGAGGCACCATCGAGAGCATCCTGACTAGCTGCATCACTGTGTGGTATGGCGCCTGCAACTCGTCCTGCCGCAAGTCCCTTCAACGGATAGTGAGAGCAGCTGAGAAGATCGTTGGTGTCTCTCTCCCCTCCCTCCAGGACATCTACAGCACCCGTCTCACCCGCAAAGCCGTCTGCATTGCAGGTGATCCCACCCACCCGTCACATAGCTTCTTCAGCCTGCTGCCATCAGGGAGGCGACTGCGTAGTCTCCAGGCGAGGACCAGCAGACTGAAGGACAGCTTCATCCATCAGGCTGTCAGGAAGTTGAACTCCCTCCTCACACCATTGATGGTCAGAGGAGCATGCTGAGTGTGCACTCTCCTGAAGTCAACAACAATCTCCTTCGTCTTCTCCACATTCAGAGAGAGATTGTTGTCAACAATTGATGGTGCTGGATGTGTTACTGCCGACCTGTACTGCCTGAGGTCTCCCGGTCAGAAAGTCCAACAGCCAGTTGCACTGTGACGTATTGAGCCCCAGCTGGACCAATTTATGAATGAGCTGTTGAGGGATGATTGTGTTGAATGCTGAACTGAAGTCTATGAACAGCAATCTGACATACAAGTCTTTTTTGTCCAGATGTGTGAGGGCTGGGTGGAGGGCAGTGGCGATTGCATCATCGGTCGAGCGGTTGGACCTATATGCAAACTGGAAGGGGTCCAGGGAGGGGGGGGGGGGCAGACTTGATGTGTTGCATGACTAGCCGTTCAAAGCACTTCATGAGAATAGGAGTGAGTGCTACTGGAAGGTAGTCATTGAAGCAGGATGGAGATGAATTCTTCGGGACTGGAATGATGGTGGTAGCTTTGAAGCATGTGGGGAGAACAGCCTGACTTAGTGAGATGTTGAAAATGTCTGTGAAGACATTAGTGAGTTCCACTGCACAGTCTCTCAGTGCACGCCCAGGAATGTTGTCAGGACCCGGAGCTTTGCGTGCATTGATCCTGCTGAGGGATCTCCTCACGCTGTTCGGGGACAGCGTCATCACCTGGTCACCGGGAGGAGGTGGAGTCTTCTGTGCAGTGGTGCTGTTTTGTGCCTCAAAGCGAGCAAAGAAGGCATTCAGCTCTTTCAGCAGGGGGATGGTACTGTCACAGGTCTGTGGTGGGGGCTTGTAGTCCGTAACGGTCTGAATCCCCTGCCACAGGCTCCGAGTGTCTCTGCTGTCGCTGAAACGATGGGCTATCCTCCTGGAGTACCGTCTCTTTGCCTCTCTGATGCCGCGGGATAGGTTGGCCCTAGCTGTCTTCAGGCCCTCCTCATCTCCAGCTCTAAAGGCAGCGTTCCGAGCCTTCAGAAGTCTGTAGACCTCCCCTGTCAGCCACGGCTTCTGGTTGGCCCAGACAGTGATAGTCTTTGTGACCGTTACATCATCAATACACTTGGTGATGTAGGCAGTGACAGTCTCTGTGTACTCTTGGAGGTCTGCAGTGTTGTTGTATGTGGCAGCCTGCTTAAACATATTCCAGTCAGTGGTGTCAAAACAGTCTTGAAGTGCCTCTGACGACCCTTCCGGCCACACTTGTATCTGTTTGTGTATTGGTTTGATGACTTTAACGAGCGGTCTGTATGCAGGCATTAGCATGACAGTGATGTGGTCTGAGGCTCTGAGGTGGGGGAGGGGGAGGGCCTTGTAAGCTCCTCTCTGAGTGGTGTAAACAAAGTCCAGAGTGTTTTTTTCCCCTTGTTGAAAAGTCTATGTGTTGGTGCATTTTTGGGAACACACCCTTTAAGTCTGCGTGGTTGAAATCCCCAGCCAAGATGAGAAAAGCATCTGAGTGGGCTGTCTGCTGCTCACTGATGTGCTGGTACAGATCATTCGGTGCCTCACTCCTGTTTAGGGATGTGCGCTACGACTAATTTGACTGTCGTTTAAACGGAAGTTTTGTATCCGACTAGTCGACTAGTCTAAAAGCTAGAAACCCCCCAAAAATGGAAGAAAAAAAACCTGCGTGTGTCTATATAACAGCATACAGTTGAAATATTTAATCTTTGAATCACTGTCAAATCCCTCAATAAATTCTGCAAAAAATAGTTCACGATAATGCCGTATGCTTGCCTCGCGTTATCATCAATTAATTTTAGGTGGTCGTTAAACAGAAAAAAAAGGAAGAGCATACACTCTTCATAAACCAGTGCATAGCTTATTTATTCAGATCGGCTGGAGCAATGCAGAAATGGAAAATCAATTAATAGACTGACAGAATTCTTCATTTTCATATAACGTTAGCCAACATATTAAAACACATTAAAACAAAAGTAAAAAACAGTAGGAAAGTTTATCAAGGAATAGCATTAAAACGGCTTTTAAAAATGTACTTCATGTTGGCTATATTGTCTAAAAACAAAACAAAGCTCGTTTTACTTACTCAGACCGTGCGCATTTGTTCAGAGAATTTAACATGTTAACAAGGTCTGGCGAAAGACGGGACTAGAGGCGATTCTGCACTTGAAAAAAAAAAAAACACGCTCGGCAGGAACTGAAGTCACAGGCACACAGAGAAATAACTACAAGCAAGCAGACAGTTTCGAAAAGAGCCTGGAAATCCCGCAGCACCACCGAAGTGGGTCTTCGTTTATACCAGTGGTTCTCAACCTTTTTTTTCCACCGGGCCGCACTATGGTCCAAGTGCAAGTCTCACGGGCCGCACGCATCTTATTTACATATTACGTCATCAATTCAACCCAACCAGATTTATAATATTATTTATAGCCTAAATATTATGACATCTAAACGATTACATTTATTGAAATAAATAAAATTATTCTACTCACCTAATAAAACACCTGATGCTGTCGGGAGCTGACCAATTTTGTGAAATTCTGCTCGAAAGGAGTAACAGCACAATGAAGTTGTGATTGTAAGACGCGCACGGACGCGTGACTTGACGCGCGACATCGCAGAAAGTGTGCGTTCACAAATGTAGCCTATGTTGATCCAAATATGGAAAGCACTTTCGAATTTAATAATCTGAGGTTCTCTCCAGAGATGTTTTGCCACATTTCTGTAATAAGGATGATTGCTACGTAGTAGTATGGGTGTTTCTTTTTACCTGAACATCTTCAAGTGAGTGGCGGGGCAAACCGAAAGTTGATGCCAAAAGTCCAGGGGCCTCATTTATAAAGCGTGCGTACGCTCAGATTTGATCTTAGAGTGTGTGTACGCTTAAATACACGCCAACGTTCATATTTTAAAAAACGGTCTTTGACGTGAAAAAGTGCTTAGCGTCACGTCAGGGTCTGAGCAGACGTACGCACTTTTTATTGTTGGAGTATTGCAGGTTTTTTTAAATATAAGCTATTCTTGCAGCTCGCTGTTCTAAATTATGATGATTTGTGATATTTTATATGTTATGACATTAATTAGGAGTCGTTTACAAGGCAGAGAGCTAAAACCAGTCAATTGCGTGCAAGTTCAAGATCATATGCGATTCATAGATTTCACATCTGAAAGAGACGCGTACGCACGTTTTCTGTTCGTACGTTCATTCTATGAATCGCACGTACGCACATCTGAGAAATGATCGTAAGATCAAATTTAGGATGGTTTCTGCGCAACATTTTATAAATGAGGCCCCAGCACTCTCTTCTCTGCGCCTATTTGAATGCGTTCCTTCGCTGGCATTTTCCTCATTTCGTTTTCTCCCTTAACAAATTTGTCCATTCTGATGCTCAATTTTACACAACTAATGGCTGCTGATGACTATTTGAATTGAATTCTGCCAAAGTGCGTGCTTGTAAGTGTTCGTTAAATGCGTAACATTAATTACGTGAGTACATAGATCTGCTCATGTCTGAAAATAATATATATAAAAAACTAAATTATTTTACATAACAAAAACATCATAGCTTATATTTGTTTAGTACATTTTTTAAAGTAATGTAAAAACTAAAATTAATTTTAAAACTGAAAGTTATTGTTTAATTGTGTTCAGCACAGCATGGTGGGCCGCATTAGGATTCGTGACGGGCCGCGGGTTGAGAACCACTGGTTTAGAGGAATAGACGGCGCGGATAGGATCGCGGACCGCAGTGACAGGTTGTAGTCTATGACATGATTGACATTTGCTGGCTTTGGCTAGCCTCCAAGCTAACGCATACATGCCTGTATTGAATATGATTACGCATAGCTCCAGTAAAATTATTGTAAGCCAATTTGACATTACACAGTTTACAAAAAACGTTTCCATTTCCTTCTAATTCAAAATAATCCCACACCTTGCTGGTCTTTCTCGCCGCAACTGACATGAAGAAAACGCATGTGAGGTAAAAATGTAAAGTTAGTTCCCACCCAGATACGCTTTTAAAAATATTTATATATTTAAATATTTTGATATGTATTCTTTTTCAAAAGTTTTATTTTAACTGTTCTTTAAAATGTTTTAAATGTTACGTTAAAATGATGGTAATTTGAATGATAAAATCATCTCTTTTTTTTTTCTCTCGTGTAGTCGACTATTGTTTTCAGTGTCGACTAGTAGGAGCTGTACCGTTTAGTCGACTAGTCGACTAGACCCGCACATCCCTACTCCTGTTGTTGTTGTTGTAGGAGCTGGGAGGGATGTATACAGCAACGAGCAGTATGGCTGTATATTCCCTCGGTAGATAGAACGGCCGGCACTTAATAATCATAAACTCCACCAGGGGTGAGCAGTGTTTGCAGACCACAACAGCGTCGCGGCACCATGCATCATTGATGTAAACACAAAGCCCGCCGCCGCGGGATTTACCTCCCTCGACGAGAGCTCTGTCAGCTCAATAGCATGTCAGCTGGTCGAGCTGAATGGCGCAGTCTGGTACGCTGTTGTTAAACCATGTTTCCATAAACACAAAAATACAACAGTCTCTTACAGTCCTCTGAGTAGAGCGAACTAGTCGGATGTAGTCCAGTTTATTATCCAAAGAGAGTACGTTTGCCAGTACGATGGTGGGGATAGCTGGCTTGTGTGGGTTAGCCGCTAGCCTAGCTCGGATACCTCCGCGCTTACCCCTCTTCTGCTTCCTCTCACGCCGCTTGTAGCGCCTCCACTGTGGGCGAGATGCAGTAGTGGGGGTCGGTGATGGTGTAGGTCTCCGGAGCAGACCGAGGTCCCACAGCACTTCGGTGTGCGCAGAGTTTATCTCTAAAAATGTGATTCTGCCGACATCGAGCAGAAACTCACGACTGTATGCGCGCTTAAAGACAGGTAGACGAGACGAAGATTTACAAAAACATTGCGACTTAAAAGACAAAAAACATGAAAACACCGTTCTGTCGGGAGAGAGAGAAGCTGCTGCGTGTGCACGCGCCGCCATCTTGGGAAACGACGTTTTACGTTCTACTGTTAGTGTTTAGTGTTATCTGTATGCACCAGGGGTCTGAGAGTAACACAACTTCAATTCTCTGTATGTATGTATGGTACATGTGGCAGAATTGACAATAAAGCAGACTTTGACTTTGACTTTTGACTTTTGACTTATTTTAGGTAATGTATTGTGACCAGTTTTAGATGACTTTTAGGTTACTTTTTTACCTTAGCTTTTAAACTTACCATTAAATGCAACACATTATATTTCATTATTTGATATCAACATCATGAAATACATTAAACATTACATTACTCCAGGGTTTCCCAAACTGGGGTTGATATAAGAACTGCAGTGGGTTTGAATGAGTTGATAAAATTAATTCACTCATAAAAATTTTAAATAAATATAAATTATTTCAAAATATATACAAAACCCTTGAACACAAAAAATACAAATATTTAACTTGTTTACCTGCATGTCTATGTGACCATTAACCAACAATATACATCAACTATAAACATGCTAAATGTCATGTTAAATTATTAAAATATATTAACTTCCTCAGTTTTTTCAGTAGATTTTTCAACTAAATATTTTATGTCAAAGGTGTTTAGGTGAAGCTTGGGAATCCCTGCATTACAAGAACATATATGAATAATAAACATGAAAACAGCAATAACATTACACATCCAAAGTTTTTAAAGCTAAATGGTATGACATTAATGATTTAAAAGATAAAAAAAAAATAATTAGGGGAAATAAATACATTGTGTAAAAGTGTGATAAAAGATCAATAAAAGTGTGTGAATAATATGTAATCATTTAATCCATAAAAAGTACCTGTAATCTGTTTATATGCATTTTAATAAGCATTTTCATGTAATATAATCTAATTATGAGTACTTAATTTTTTTGGAATCTGATTACATAACCCAGATTACATGTATTTAGTTATTACCTAGGACTGCTCTTCACTCTGCATATATCTATCTATCTATCTATCTATCTATATATATATCATCTGCTTTCATGCATGTGGTTACAAAATCTGATAGAGATAATTATGCCTACTTTCATGAATTTTTGGCTAATTTTATGGCAGCTTTGTATATAGTCTAGGTGCCAACATTCACTCCGATGACCAGGGGCACATTCAGGCTCACACCTGTGCCCAACGTTTTGCTACGGTTTCCGGGTTGAATGACATGTTTCCTGGAAACGGTGTGCAACGGTGTTTGAGATACGTTTTCTCTTGTTTGGTGGGTGTGTCAAAAATGTCAGCCTAATCAGCAGCAACATGTATATTATAAACCACGCGGTATTAAAGAGACAGCTCACACAATGGGTCCAAGTGAAGTCATTTACAATTGTCTGATGCAGCTCGGTATACACAACAATTGAAGATATTAGAAGACATGTTTGTCGTAAGAGTTTTATAGTAAAATAGCATATCAACATGATGATGATGGTGAATTTGTAAGTAAATGTAATTAACATCAAAATAAATTCACAAGAGCAAGTATATTGTTTGCGCATGTTTATTTACATTAAATGCAAAATTACTGAAATAATAAGAGCACAAGTATAGATCTGGAACTTCTTTAAGTCTGTCTAAATATCATGTAGTAATTGGACTTTCTGGACTGGTCCATATCCTTTCCTTAGGAAGGTGTGATAGACACTGATTAATGCAACATAAAAATACTATACATATTTTTATATTTTGCTATTGTATTGTGGAGTGACACTTTCATAAACTTTTATATGCTCCTCTGATTATATAATGGTAAATATTACAATATTATAGCACAACAACAGTGATCAGCAATAATGATAAGCCTAATACTCACAATAAAAATAATAAGGTCACATAGATCATAACATTCTCGGAGGTAAGAAGTGGATTATCCTTCATCTGAAATGTTTGTCTTTTCATCCTGAAATGCGAGGCAAATGTTGGATCACAATAATTAGGAACCACGGTTTCCACAAATCCCTTCACACGATTGGGATGTTCTCTTTTATTCTGGAGGGCAAGGAAAGTGACCGTAACATCGAGCGTATGTTGCAGTATTAACCTCTTAACCTGCGCCCCTATTTTTGAGCATTTTGTGAAAAACGACATAACCAAATAAAAATGTCTGTAGCTCTTGAACCCTAAGGTCTATATTTAAAAATCTGGTATTGTTTGAAACTAGACACTTGAACCTTGGTTACTCTAGAGTCATAATAACTCAAAACTAGTATAGCAACAGAGTAAAACAAGGTAAAATATACATGAAAGTGACTCGCGATTAGGGATGGGTATCGTTAAGGTTTTAACGGTATTACTACTCTTATCGATACTGCTTATCGGTCCGGTACTTTAACGGTATTCTTATCGGTACTTTTTGTTATACTGTATATATATATATATATATTATAACAAATTAGGAGCTGAATTAACATTACTTTATATTCTGAAATGTAAAATAAATATTTAATTAAATGAATATAAAACATCAATTTGTAAATGCACCAGTGCATGCAGGCATTTTTAGTGTTTTATATACATAAGATAAGATACAGTAAGAACATGAACAAAGAAACAGAGTAAAAACAAACTGACAAATATAATAAAACAAATATACAAATTAAATGAAATAAACAGTGCTTTCATTTTTCCATGAAGGTCTACTAACATTACTGTTCAGGCAAGTAATAGCCTACAAACGAAATCTAAAAGTAATCAAATGTAAATGAACACTGCATAGTTTTCACTGTATGTATTGATAGATTAATGCTTATTAAAGCTATAACGTTATTCAGATTAAGAGCTGTGGGGGATTTTCTCTTTGCATTTTGTTCTTTGATTAACATTGAAGCGCCAGTCTGTCACTTTAAGGCAATATATTGACACATCGGATTTTCTCCGAACAGTTCTGGTCCACTTAAGACAAACTGTTTAAGTGAATACTCTCGTAGCTGGCAATTGTGACATATTTTGTGTGTATTTGATCGTTTGGACGCCCGAAGCTCAAACTGTAATTTGCCTGTCCGTTTGGAGCGCTCCGCGCAGGCACGCACACACACACACACGCACACGCACACGCACACGCACACGCACGCACACGCACACGCACACGCACACGCGCACGCGCACACGCACACGCACACACACGCACACGCACACACACGCACACGCACACACACACACATTTCAGCCTGGGGAGAAGCGTCTCTCGCGCGGATTGTACTTTCAACGTTTTATTATCAAACATGTCCCGCAATTTAGCAACAGTAAAGACGGCATTTTACAACAATCACCGATTGAGCTGATTCAGACGTTAAGTTTTGTTTAGGGAGGAACGAATGCGCGCCGCTGTGAAGGGATGGAAGTTGTGCTAGAAGAAACACGGCTATAATCCTTAGAAGCCAAAATCAAAAATAAATAAATAAACGTAGCTTAATATAACAGCCACAGGCAGTTAGTTCTCTCTTCTATCATAATTAAACAGGGCTTTCATGTCGCGCGTGCTGAAGCTCCTCCACGTGAGCGCGATCTCGCTTCTGAATTACGAATAGCAAAAATGCATCATAGACAAATGTTTGAATATTATTGCATATAAAAACAGCTGGCAACTCTGGTGAGATAGAATTTACAAGATAATGTGTATATGTAGCAACAATAAATGTGTGTTTTCATAATTTCTCCAGTACCGACAGCAGAACCGATAACGTCAGAGCTTATCGATACTCCGGTCTTTCATAATTTAGCCCCGAGACCGATTAAATACCGAGTTTCGGTACCCATCCCTACTCGCGATATCTTTGAATTAAATTCACTAAGGGAAAAATGGATGAGACTTTGATGCCAAAGGCCTGAAAACACCATAAAGATAAAGCTGAATATCTGACCATGTTTTGACTCAAATTTGAGGATGATACTCCCAAAAATGTAGTTTCTGTAAGCTTTTATTTTAAAAAAGTCTAGGCGTCCTTTCAAAAAAGCCATTTGGAGACTCCAAATGGACACCTGGTAACAAAATGTGCAAATGAGTCAAAACTACATAATACATATATGAATATCAATTCAAGAACTGCTCTGCCCACCAAAACACACAATAAAAAACTATTTCTGAACAGCATTTGTAGTGCTGACTCATTTGGTTACCAGGTCTCCAAATGGCATTTTTGAAAAAAAACGCCTAATTTTTCCTGAAATAAAACATTTTTGGGGGAGAAAAGCTTTGGAAAAGTCATTTGGATCTTTTATTTCAAGAAAAGTATAGGAATCCTTTCAAAAAGGCTATTTAGAGACTCCATATGACACTGTATACTACATACACGTATATCAATTCAGAACTGCTCTACCAATGAAACCACATAAAAACACAAAACTATTTCTGAATTTGAACAGTCTTTATTTTGAACAATTCTAATAATGAAAACAGTGATCCAAAACAGATTTTATCATTTTTTTGAACTAATGAAAACACAAAACATGCAAAATACACTGTTTTTACAACATTTGTAATTTTTTTTTGAATTATCTGCTAAATATTATGAATATTACTATTTCACTAATATAGTAATATATTACTAAATGTTAATGAAAAACTAAAGCAACTATTTACAGTATTTACAGTGTAGGAAGACACTCAAGGCAGTCACTAAAAAGGTTTGTTCTCTGACCATCTGGACACACCAAACCCACTGAAAGACAGGAAAGGGAGAGAGAAAGAGTGAGAAAGTGTGTAAGCAAAACAAATCAAACTTGTTTACATGTTGTAGACACACACACACACACACAAACAAACAAACAAACAAACAAACGAACGAACGAACGAACACACACACACACACACACAACAAACAAACGAACAAACACGTACATAACTCATGTAGCCCCCTCATATTATCCCTCTCCGTTGTCGTTTTTATAATCTAAAACAACTAACATGAAACAAAAGCTGCAAATACATGATAAACATACATAAACATTCAAGAGAACGGTGTTGAAACTTACGTGCTAATGCTATCCCTGCTTGCCATGCATCTGAACGGGTCTTTGTTGCTCTCTTCTCCACTGATTCTCACTACGTCCTCCAAAACACGATCAAACGACACAAAAACTCTTCTCAAGTCGATGATCCATGATGGAGAGACTCAGATTTAAGCTTTTGGAGAGAATCTGCTCGCTGATAAACACTCTGTGCAGCGCCACAGCGCCGCGACGCCATTGTGTGTGCGCCTGTGTGTGCGCAGTGCGTAAAGCCGAGGGCGCACACACATCGCTCCGGGGTATTCTGTAAACATACTTACGCAATTTATACAAACTATCAAACACTGTAAACGTCGTTGTGATTGGCTAACACTTCCATCCATCAAAACTTTGCTGGCTAGGCATTGGCTGGCTTCAAAGAGCCCAAATCTGACGTGCGTAGATTGACACCTCGGTAAACCAGTCAGAGACTCCCTGACTGTTCTGGGTTATAACAAACCCTGTGATTGGTGGAGAGAGACGAGGGAGGGCTGATTTTGCTCGGAAGAGACCATTCTTTGGGAAATACACGGCGTTTCAAGGCTGGAATACGATATTTCTTCGAAAATGGACGCTATCGATAACTGTAACTCGAATCGCTCATGTAAACAAAGGAGGACATTTCGTTTTTTCCCCTATTTTTTCGTTGTTTTGGATTAAAAAGTGGGATGCATTTTGAAGAGTGGACCCTTCCCTTGAAATGTATGCTAGTGTTTCTTGAAATAGTCCGAGCTGACCAGCGCTATAGGCGATCAAAGTAAGTACTGCCGTTCACTTTGTTTATGTTTAAATGGCCGGTCCTTCAGCGTTTATGTTAACCCTTTCCTCTCTGGTGTATTGATTTCAAAAACAAGCTCAGAACATCAATCTTGAGTGTTTTAGCTTTCAAATGCTATATAGTTTATGATAGTTGATTGAATATTGTTCTAAAACAAAGGTAATTAAAAGCGCAGACACGCCCAGACACGCCCTTCCGGCCCGCCCGCGGGCCGATGCGGGTTAACAGGTTAATCACTTATTTATACCGATTTCATTAGGCTCCGAAAATTCTTCAAAAAGAACACAAAGAATGTCCTTCTCAGCTGCCATAGTTGCAACACTTGCGTCATCAGAACAGGGTGTTCAACGCATTACCGTTTCCGTTTAATAAACGTTTTGCACCGTTTTTTCAGGGCTGAATGTAGCTCTGGTATTGGTCACGCAGTAAGAAGTACTGTTGTGTCTGAGGTGTCTTTATGATAGTAATTTAACATCCATATTAATGTTCATCAGTAAGTGGAAACAAATTAATTTGTACACACATTGACACCAGTGTCTTACTGAGTCCAAAACTGCCAGTTGTGTAAAGTCACCAAACAGCTGGGAGTTGCACCTGGGGTTTCAGTGACTACCCAGGTGAGTCATTCCATGTCAAACCAACCAAATTTCCGAAAAGTGTATTGTGGTGAAAGCCATAATAAATATCATGGATGTACATTTACTGAGTAATCAAATATTTTGTAGAGGGGAGTCAAAATGGCAATTGACACCTAAGATTTGAAGCCAGAAAAAAATAACTTTAGAAATTACAGCATCATTGTTTTATTTTATTTTATTTTATTTTTTTAATATAGATGTTGGTAGGTCTGTTAGTAACAGTGTTGCCAGTAAGTTTTGTTAGCCTTGTGTGGTGCAAACGTAGATCCATTTTTATTGGTCTGGGTTCGGGCCAAAATTCCGAGCTCAGAACCTTCCCCTCGGACAGCACGGCAAATACGCATAAACTTTATTCTATTTATTTATTCTATTTATTATATTTAAGTGTGAACTCACTGAAATCTCATGACAGGGTCATGAAAGTGCCTAATGATTATTGATGTAAACCAGGGTAAAATATTTCAGAATTAAGAGGCTAGGAGCATATTAGGAGCATTTTATTTCCATAAGGAAGCAATTTCTAGCTAACCAAAAACAAACTTTATAAAAAATGAACATTCTGACATGTCTGAGAATAGGTGGTTAAGAGTCTCAAATGAGAGTTGTGTGGTTGTCATGAAATGTATCAATGCAAAAAGTCTTTAATGGTCCTAAAATATATATATATATATATATATATATATACTTTTTTCTGAAAACAAACTGCTTCTTCTCTAATTGTGTGATACAGTACAGTTTATCCTGCATGTTTTTGTCAGGTTTTATGAGATTCACCCTACTATCCTCACAGTATGTAGAAAATTCCACCAGTTCCACCAGTGTTCTCTAACCCTCCCCCCTGTGTCTTACAGGCTCAGGCTTCAGTTTCCTGGCAACAGAGAGGCTGAGCATGCACTGCCTCACACACATACACAGACAAACACAATAAAGATGATAGATGTGAGTCAAGGCAATATAATGAATGTACCTCCATCACTACTGTGTCAACGGCAGGGCTCAATAACCAGAAGATCGACCAGCTACAAAAAAGCTCATATATATATATATTTATATATATATATTTATATATATATATATTTATTTTATGAAATTTCAGCATATATGTCTCTTAAGGTCATCATGCAATCAAATTCTCTTAACTTAAGGCTTTGTGTCTGTACGCTGTGTGCAAATAGCCAACCTTATTGGCAAAGGCTATTTTCACTAATTCTGCTCACCATTCCCCAGATAGTTTACCTATTTTGTCTATTACAAATAGCACATTATTTTTATTTAGTCTTTGTGTGAATAGTACAGTTTGTATCACTGTTTTATCACACAAAAGAAAATTTTACATCAAAAGTAATAATAAAATATTAACAATTAAATATTAAGTATTATAAATATTAAGTAATATAAAAAATATTAACAATTACAATAGGGTTTCAGCACTACATGTTTGAATCCCTAATTAATCCTAGAGTCCTTACCAGGTCAAGAAAATATGATCATATTACCCCAATAGACAAGCATTCATATAATGCATTCATATAATGCATCTCATAATCTTGTACTGCAGTTATATCTGATCAAATGCACATTATTATTCTTTAGCTTTGGTTGAACAAATAATTTTTGCTTGGATGGAACAACAGCTACACTAATTGCATCTCTATTTGTTTCTCTGTTTCTGCCACGGGATGTAACTAGGAATTACACAAGCTTCAGTCTGGATCCAACCCTTAAATTATCTGAGATGACCAAACACCTGAGAAGAGATGATGCCAACCCCTCAGAGGACCTCAGAGGATGCCAACCCTCAGACAACATACAAAATTACCAAATTTTGCAATAAGTTAAATATATTAAGTTTAAATATATTTATATATTGTAGAAACTTAATTTAGTTGTATTTTACTTTACACGTATGATTTCACTGGAGCTGAACATATTCAGCTCTTTGCTAAACAATATTTAAAGGATTAGTTCACTTTCAAATTAAAATGTCCTGATAATTTACTCACCCCCATGTCATCCAAGATTTTTATGTATTCCTTTCTTCAGTCGAAAAGAAATTTCGAAAAGAAATTAAGGTTTTTTGATGAAAACATTCCAGGAATCTTCTTCATATAGTGCAGGTCAATGGACTCCAAACAATTGAAGGTCAAAATTACAGTTTAAGTGCAGCTTCAAAGGGCTATAAACGATATCAGACGATGAATAAGGGTCTTATCTAGCGAAACGATCGGTCATTAAAAAAAAAAAATAATTATATGCTTTATAAACACAAATGCTCGCCTGTTCTGCGATACGCGTTCGTGACGTCACGTACGTTGAAAAGGTCACGCTTGACGTAGGCTCCATCTCATCTTCTCCTCCAAGTTCAAAATCGTCCGACATCGTTGTTTTACCTTGTAAACTCGTTGAGTTGTAACTCCCTTTTTTTGTAAACGGCGTTTGACTTCGTATTTACACGTTCAACTTATAAACACTGACTCGATACTTTCGCCTATGTCAAGCGTGACCTTTTCAACGTCATTACGTCACGAACGCGCATCACAGAACAGGCGAGCATTTGTGTTTATAAAGCATATACAATTTTTTTTTTTTTTTTTAAATGACCGATCATTTCGACCTTATTCATCGTCTGATATCGTTTATAGCCCTTTGAAGCTGCACTTAAACTGTAATTTTGACCTTCAACCGTTTGGAGTCCATTGACCTGTACTATATGACGAAGATTCCTGGAATGTTTTCATCAAAAACCTTAATTTCTTTTCGACTGAAGAAAGAAATACATAAACATCTTGGATGACATGGGGGTGAGTAAATTATCAGGAAATTTTTATTTGAAAGTGAACTAATCCTTTAAGCCTCTAACAGTGTAACAATGCTTATATTAAACAGCCAAACTTTTTCTGAGGCCAGTTATCATGATTTGGTGGTCTTCATTTAATTTATCCAGTTTCCTGTTCTAGTTGGTTGTTAGGTGGGTAAGAAAAGAGCCAACTTTCATATGTATATGATATTTTAGTCCCTAGATATCTCTATTTTTTATTTATTTATTTTTTCTCCGCCAGACAAAAACCCTGTGTATGAGCAATAGTAACAGTGATGTTTGAATGAAAATTACCTTTCATGCAGTGTGTAACACAGCTCTAAGTGAATGAAAACATCCTGCAAAGTTTTAAATCTGGAAGTGCACCGTGTATAAAGTTATTGTCTTTCAAAAGAAAGAGTCGACTCCGAGTCATGAAAACGAGTCATTTTTAAAACGAATCTTTAGCTGTTTCAAGGTGACGTCAACATGAAACATTAGCGTATTAATGCCCGCCCACTTGTTGCACGCGCAGACCCAGGAAAACTTGAACCTCCCCTCCCTCAAACACCGTAGCGGATTCCTGGAGTAGCCCCAGAATGCACCCTGGACGATGGGGCGGGGCGGGGCGACACATTAAGGTGGGGCGACATGTGTCGCTCCGCCCACCCCCAATTTCATTGGTTTATGATACAGCAGCGCTTATTGGTGTAGACATTTGCGCATGAGCATTCTTTTATATACGTTTTTATGAATGATCTACACTGTTTGGCTGTACTACAGAAATATTAAGAGCTAACAACAGCGATTTTAGTTAGAATCAATTAGCAAATGTGTTTTTTTTATTTTTTACTTATGAGGAATTAGTTAAGATTAAGTTCCTATTAAACGCTCGGTGGCGGCATCTCCGAGTACTTCGGGCAGAACAGAGCTGTAATATGTGCGGCTCACGAAATGATGCAGGTGCAACTCGTTTGGCTAACTATCCTAACGAGCACAATACGTGTATATATATATGCAGCCTGCCTACCTCTGTCCAATGACAGTTTTTCGGCATCCCTCCTCCACCCCAACTCCTCACCCCTAATCTGTTTTATCCCATATTAGGGATAAGGGGGAGTTCTCTGGGTTCAGGCCATATTCCGGGCTCGGAGCCCTCCCCCAGGACAGCAAGCCAAAATATGCTTACTATTTGCTATCAGATTAGATGTAAGGGTGAACTCGTGAATTAAGTCTGGGGAACAAATTCTTAATTCGTGGCCATGACATAGTCCTACCTATGCTATAAATAGCCTCACCTATGAGAAATATGAATTATGTTTCTGTGTGATGAAAGTAAATAGTGGTCCTCAATCTCAACAGGTGGGTTGCACGTTAAATGAAGTCAGATAGTATTGCACTTTTCACAGTAGCTACACGAAGCAGACGTACTTTAAAATTGAGCAGTTTTAGCTGGGCGATGTTGATAAAAATGATCCACTGTTTGAGATTTAGCTGTTTTGTATAATGTATATTTATATGTAGCCTATATTCTTTATTTTAGGATCGGTGGATAAGCAAAAACTTAGGATATGATGATAATTCACTGTAGTTCAGTAAGACATAGGACAAACCCACAAATGGTTTTATTTTAAAGAACAACTGCGGTGACAAATAAGACAATAATACCAAATAGTCCATCAGCATGAACTGGGGTTTTATGTGTGGATAATGGGAATGAAAACCTTGCTGAAACATTTTTTTTTCTTTTTTTTTTTTTGCATATAGGCCTATTTTAAATGCTTTTGTTTACTAAAACAGCTGTTAATAATCTGACCTACAGCAAATATTATTATTAATGTGCTTTAGTGCGTATTTAAGCAATAAATGTTAATTTTCTCCTCAACATTTTTATTTATACTTTTATATATAGGCTATATAAAATTACTGGTTTTGTGGCTCAATCCTTTAAAAAGAACCAGGAATCACTGTATTATATTAGGCCTACTGATTTTAGATTTTTAGTAGTTATTATAGTCTTTAATAAACAAAATATTAATCACAGAGAAAGTCTCTTTTACTCATTAAAAGTGCTCACGTAGGCCTACCTATTGCACAGATTTACAGCGCTGAGTGATTTAATATTCAATAGTTATGCAGGTCTATATGGCTACAATGATCGAGTGTTAATAACTGAATCTAAATTAATCCCGTAAACAGATTAGAACACGCACACACAATGAGGGTGTGGATACATAAATAATGGGATTTTTTATATCGTCACGGACACTTATTTACTATAAGATAGGAACCTTTAAAAAACGTAAGAGAATCAATATAGGCTCAAATATTTTATTAAGATATAAACAAGGAAACATTGAGCTTGCCATGAAAACATTTATTAGCACTTTATAACCTACAAGTTTGTGATGCATTGAGCAACGTAACTCATCTCTTTAAACAACAACAAAAAACGGTTGTGCAAAACGTAAAACCAGCCGCTTATGTCCGTGTTTGTCCATCTCTAAAATACAGTAAATTATCATCATTTGCGTATAAAATCCCAATTTAGTGCTGATCCGCAGCCTGCCGATCCTCAAGGAAATATGAATGAAGCGCTATTCAACCTGAAGAACCCGGAGGTGCTGTCATCAAGAGTTGTAAACAATTACTTCATCTGACTATAATTACCATGGTTACTAAACAGATAATAATTAAGATAAGCCTATGATTCTAGAGTTAGCACATAATATGTCTGTAATATGGCCAAATCAATTACAAAATCGTCTACACCAATAAGATTTGCCGTGTTATAAACCAATGGAATTGGGGGTGGGCGGAGTGACACGTGTCGCCCCGCCCCATCGTCCAGATTGCACTCTGGAGTACTTGGATTCCTGTGGAGAAGACGCTGTGCTCTGCACTGTGAGGGTAAATCCATTAGGGTACAGTTAGGGTATGTCGAAAAACTCCCAACTCATTTTCTCCTCCAACTTCAAAATCATCTTACATCGCTGCAGAAGCACCGGCCCAGTGTTTACAAAGTGAACGTGCAAGGAGGGTCAAACACCCTTTAAAAAAAAAAAAAAAAGGTAAAACAACGATGTAGTACGATTTTGAAGTTGGAGGAGAAAAGTGTTGGGAGTTTTTAGACACACCCTGTCTTGAACCGTTGTACACAGACAAAGTACGCATGCGCCTCGCAGAGCTAGACAAGACAAGCATGTGTGGTTAAAAAGTGTATAAACATTTGTTTTTTAAGAAAATTACAGATGGTTTCGATAAGTTGTGACTGATAAATTATTTGCGACTGAAGAAAGGGAGACATGAGCATCTTGGATGACATGGGGGGTGAGTAAATTATCAGAATTTTTTTATTCTGAAAGTGGAGTAATTCTTTTAAAAACTGTTGCTGTCATGTACTTTGTACTGTAGCATGCAAAATACGTATTTAGTTGTGTGTTGTGTTCGCTCCAGGCAGCTTGTAGGTCTCCGGCTAACAGCAATATCTGCTCGCTCGCAATTGTCTAGAAATGTGTTGATGAATAGTGAATGTTTGTCGTTGTTATTATTTGGAGTTCTGATAAAGAATAGAGCAATACGTTGGTGTACAAACTGCAGTGCTTTATCAATGCGTTTCTGCATTGGGCTAATGCATACCATGGCTGTTTGGGTGTTTATCACCGAGCTGTGGGCTAAGTGGTGATGGGCGTTCCGTTATTGACATGCGCTACATGCAGAAGACCAATCACAACAGACTGGTTCATCAGACCAATCACCGCAGATTAGCGTCACGCAAAGGAGGGGTTTGGAAAAATGAATCTTTGAACGAACCGTTTGGGAGTCGTGAGCAAAAAAGGAAAAAATAAATGCATATTTTAAGACAATGAAATTGTTTTTTTGACCTTGCATGCATGTCAACCTGTTGTTGGGGACTCCCAAAAACAAAATATGAACTTTCATAACCCATAATAGGGGCACTTTAACAAGCACCATTAATGTGAAGTGACTTTGAATCAGTTTTATTGTAAGTAGTCATTTTAGCACATTATTTCACAACTGCTAGTTTATAACTCCACACCCCATGAAAGCATAAATGCTATGTGAGTCATCATAGTCTGAGTGTTTTGGTTATAATTCGAGTGTTGCTCGACAGTGAATTAATTTCATTTTAACCTCTTTCATTTTAACCTCTTAATCATGTGAAGCAACACACACACACACACACACACACACACACACACACACAAACAATGGAAGAAAATCAGCTCTCACTACACGTCTACAGCACAGTAATGACTCTGTCTACCCTTAACAAGACTGTAATGAGGTTTTAAATAATCTTGCATACACTTACATCTCTGACCCATGACCTTTTAATGTCACAGATGTGATCAGAGTGCTGGAGACAGAATGGCACTGTTGCAGTGTCGTGGTCCATGAGTACTGAGCAACCTGTTAATCCCATGACAAGCCTGGAATAATTGCCAGTGTGCTTTATAGAACACAAAGCCAACAAAACAAATATAAATCTATTTGACATTTAAGCTGAGCTCCATTTGTGACTCCACTGGTCTAGTGTTATTTCATCTGAGCACAGATCACATTAAGTTTGATATTGGTGACTACATTGGTAAAATTGGGCATGTGGAAGTGTGTTTTTGTTATGTTTATTCATATAAATGTTGATTGTAAAGCTGCATACACATTTTCCTAACTATTACACGTTGGTAAATATAATGCATCTATACTGGTTAGCAAAAATGTATGTGCATAAAATTCAGTGCTAATGATAGAGGTCTGTCAAAATGTATCTGTATTTCTGTCTATAAAGTGCTTGAAAGAGGATGGCAGAAGGGTTTTGGAATGTTGAGAAAAAAATAATAATAAATAACTGCTATTTTTCTCCAAACTGATCAGGCGTTCTGTTTCAAGTCGTCATGTCAAGTTTTGTTTCAGTAGCTTAAAGTGCTTAGAAGATACAACTTCAATTCCTGCTTGACTTTTAGCTGAATGCATATTTATACATTATACAAGAAAAAAAAATGAAACGAAAAAAAATCAAATAATAATAATAATTAAAAAATGGTGAGACATCTGAAGAAAGGTTCATTCAATGTAGTATTCCCAAATCAAAACATCACTTAAGCAGGTGCTCGATCAAAATAAAGCTTATCTGAAATATATAAAGAAGACATTCATTACATTTTTTGGGGGAGCAAAAATAGCAGTGTGCCAATCTTTTTGCATTTCAAAGAAGCTCTTTGCGTAAGAGACTCCAAATTTGAAGATTGGAGACTGGAAGTTTTGCTAATTTGTAAACTCCAATGAAATAATAATAATAATAATAATAATAATAATAAATTGCTAAAAGTAATTTTAAAAGTAATGTGGACTTTTTGTATTTGCCCCGTAAATGTAATAAAGCCATAATAAAAAAAGTCTGTGATTAATTGAGGCTATATGGTTCAAGTGTTTTCATTATTAATGTTCAGTATTGATGTGATTCTGTATAATTCAAAGTACAATATAACACCACATGTAGACAGGCTTCCAACTGATAAATGTAATTTTGCTGATGTTTAATGTAAGCGCATTATGCTATGACAACTAGGTAGATGATGATTTTTTTTTTTTATGCAAATAAAATGCATCGAGTAAAAGGTCTGGCATTATATGATAATAAACCCAGTTTAGCAATTTTTAGCAGAATACAGTTGTCTATCAAGGTGTCATCTTTGTTGATAATCGTACACCTGTAAAATAAAAGCTAGCACTACCTTTTTTGGAAAACAAGTTATTGGAATCCAGAGATATCAAATAGATATCCTCCAACTTTGAATATAATGCAGCATAAGAGATAAGGTGCTGAAGCATAGGTTTTTGCTCAATCCTGTTATTTTTGTGACAAAAGATTCTCCAAAGCTGTTCTCTATCTGGAGGAAACATGCATCTGATGAAAGCAAGTCCTCGGGACTCTGACAGGAACAAATGGAGTGTGATTGGCGACAAAGCAAACGGATCAATGAATGCCTAAATCAATCTCCATGAATCAGAGCCATCTGACATGAGTTGCACCATCCCTGTGACACTTAACACAGCACTTTCAACACATCTGTTGCATTGGTTATAATGAGCACTTTTGTTTAGAGCTGCATGAAGGCAAAGAATTTCTGTCAGACTCAATATGGGAAAATTAACTAGTTTTAATAGTCTCTGGAGTCATTACAGGGAAAACGGCTGTGTTTTTTATATTTTACTTTTTATTTTTTTACAACTGTGGTTCGATATGTGTTTTCTGCTATTTTAAATTCATTGCCAGTTCCAGTTGTGACAATATTGATATTCCTAAACTGATATATTGTTGTACAATGCAGATTGAATGCTTCCATTTTTTTTACGTTTAATCAATCAAAAAATTCTAATGGAAAAAAAAGGGATGAACTCATATAAACAATATATATGATGAGCAAGTCTTATAGACTCACACAGTAAATGTTTGCATTTAAATGTAAATGCATCTTATTCATTATGTTTAAAACTAAATCGAAAGATGAGAAAATGGAACCATTACATAATACTGCACAGTGATTTCAATAATTGAGAAACACTTCATTTAAACCAGATTAGTTTTGTAAGAAATAGATGTTTAATAACATGAGAAATAACATTTTACTTGCAAAGTCTGTAAACAATTCACCACCATGACATTTTATGACAAAATCCACAGAGCATTTCAAACAAGAAACAGAGAACATCTTGAACTCTACCACACCAAAACACACGCATGCGCTGTGGGAGGGTATAAATTAAAAAGGGAAATTGGCATTCTATCCTCAAGAGCATTGAGTGACACACTGACACGCCATTTAAAAACACATACCGAGACTGATTTAGAAAACATTTACTTGAATCGAAACTTTGAGAACAACATAAAAATATTATTTTCCACTTTTTTCCACAAAATTTTATTTTCCAATTCACCATGAGTAGCACAAAATAACCATACAGTATGTGACCACTCAACATGCAGCTGAAACAATCAAGTATTCCCATGCAGTGGAAGGGCTTCCAGGTGCACAGGTAGAAGAAAATGGCACGCCATTCCCTCTGTTGTCAGGAACAGCCAACTGGAGCTCTCTGATCTTGGGTATCTGGATCCCAGGACAGAACATCTTGTGCATGAATTCTCTTCTTTTGTTGCTCTAAAGATGAGACCTTGGACCTCAGGCTATGGTGAAGGAGGGGCCTTCAGGGAATTACAGGAACCTCCCTGACTTCCCCCTCCAGTACCGTGATACTGCAGAGTGTGCAGGAGAACAAAGAACTAGTCATCTTAGTTCACTCAAAACTTCATTAGCCATGCTTGCGTTGCTTAGACATTACTGCGTTGGACATGTACATTCAATTCACGGTTCACAGGACAATCAAAACTACATAAATAAATAATAATAATAATAAAATAATAATAATAACATTAAAACAATAAATACTCAGGTATTTAGACATCATGCTAACATTTTTTTTTTTTTTTTTATAATAATATTAATAATAAAATAATCATTTTCGAATAGAATTATGCTCCTTTCTAACAATTTAAAATGTAAAGTAATGGTCCTAAAACAGTCCTTTTTATTTATTTGTTATGTTGTGCTGAAATATGTGATGAGAAAGTGGAAGTTTTTTTTTTTAGGTGGGAGGGTAGAGTTAAAAATAAGTTGGCCTTTTAATAGGCAAATTTAAACAAAAACAGGATCTCACAGTACTCTTCACCTCAGCCTTCAAAACCATCTGCTGTGAGAGAAAATGTGTTCTTGCTCCCTGCAGTGCAACAAATGACAGAGCAATATATACAGTGAATGTTTGCTTTAAATAAAGTCTCTAGCTAGTGAGTTTTCAGAGAATTTCAGAGACATTCTGACCTTTTTTAAGGTCAGTAATGTTTCAATGTGCTTGATACTTTTGCTTTCCCCATGCGACTCTGAAATTCTTGTCAAAAGAACAGAATAACTGATGGGAGTGTCTTTGATAATTTGAGCATGATTTTTTCCCCGCAGGACTACTATGACCTTGACTAGGGAAATGTTCCTTAACAATAGATCAGATTGCCTCAAATGACCAGAGCATCCTAGCTATGTCTTTTGTGTGTGTGTGTGTGTGTGTGTGTGTGTGTGTGTGTGTTGCCTCTCTTTTTCATTTGTTTCTTCTAAATATATATATAAAAAAAATGTAGTCAAATTCCAAACCTATAAATAAATAAGAATTCTGTTTCTAATGTTCCTTAGTCTTTCAAGGTCACTGCTTAGTACTATTTTAATGTATCCTATTTTAATTTATCTTATCATTTTTTTTTTCAATTGTGAAATAAACGCCCAATGTAACATTTATTATAAATGCCCAATGTCATAAATGTGTAACATTACAGATCTTTCACAAGGAGGGGTTGTATTTCAAAAACAACTACAGAAACATGCTATAAGTGGTCCATTTGGTCTGTTTTATATGCCCCATAATTTTCCTATAAGGAGAAATTGGTCCGGGATCTTATGGGTTAAATTCCTTGGATATTTTGTTAAACATGTTAATAGAACAGTGGTATACCTACAGCTAATATGATGAAGATTGACAATAGTTCAGAGAAAAAACAAAACAAAAAACAAGTAGTTATAGATCGTTCTCTAATTTTGATATTCACTGTATGTTTTCTGCATAAAATTAACTCTGAAGAAGTATTGTTGTAATTAATAAAGAAGGTTCAATCTACAACTGACAATTTGCCATTAGTAAGGACACCTGCTGTTAACAAGCATAGCCATTAAGAGACAACAAGAAAATAAAAAGAGAAGCAGACATGTGAATACACAGTCTTAGGAAATCAATTGCAAATGTGAGGATGCTTGAATAAACTCTAAAACAGTCTTGCCATGTTCACTTTTTAGCTTGGGTTTATTTGAATCAATCAATAAATAATAATAATAATTATTATTATTATTATTTTTATTTATATATTTATTTATTTATTCAATGTAATAAGTTGTTACACTTCATTTTTCCTAAGAGATAGATCTGAAGTAAATCTGAAGTCTTGGTCAACAGTACTCTTCTGCTCTCTGCAAGATTTAATTCCTTTGTTCAAATAATGGCTCACATTTTACCCCTGAGCACTTTATTCTCCAAGCATTTATAATAAGATCAACAGGAGAGTAGTTTTTGACAGCAATTACCTGAGTTTGTGAATTGTGTTGTGAGTAATGACAAAAGCATCGAAGTCTCAAATAGATTTTGTTTTAATTGTCAAGACAAGCTGTTAGCAGTATGTTACCAACAGTAGTATGTTCTTCAAATTCCACATTCAGCCATGAAGTACAATCATCATGTACAAAGGTTTAGTGGTACATTTAAGCAATGCATAAATAATTGTTGAAATTAGAGTCTTTTCGTGAACGTCCTATAATAATTGCAAACAAGAATATAGCCAGTGAAAGAGAACGTCCATACAGTACACGCTGGAGCTCTAAATAGACATTTGCTGTCTTACTGACACAAAACGAGAGGTATTCAAACAGAATATCAAACAAATCACTGTTTTCATCTCTTTGTGACAGTAAGTTTTATGCCTGATGTATTAGGCCTGCTGCCCATGAGCAAGTACTAAATTTGACCTGGATTAACTTTAATTGAGAAAGTCTATGCGGTCTTACCTCGATGAGAGGGTGCCAATGTGCGATGGGTTTGCGTGGATACGTCAACATTTCATTCCAGTGTTCTCTGCCCAAACCCACAGCATCATTACCTACTCGGCATACGCCAATGACCTCATTGTGACCTACACTGTGTAAAGAGACAGAAAAAATACTGTTTACTTCGTAAGACTACTTTTTGCAATCTTATTCTTTTTGCAGAACTGCATTATGTATCTCCTCAGCCCCTTCTATAAGGCTCACATATTTTATCTCTTCATCAAGATCATTTCATCAGAAATGTGTGTGTACTTTTGTGTGTATAATTTTGGATTAATAGTAATATTATTAAACTTTTAAATTAATAAAAAATATCAGTTTTAAGCAACATTTCCCATCTCCCATTCTTGCTCTTTTTTTTTGACTCATCTCTCAGTTAACAAACAGAAAGCATGTTCACAATAATGAACATACAATGAAGTATAGACAGTCCACAAGCATAAAGTAAATTTTAAGATGTGTTTGCTTTGTCTTGTCCATGTCCATTTTTAACATCCCAATATTAAACAACCAAAACAATGCTACACTTACAGATAAACAAATGAATGTAAACAGAATTACATGAGAATGCAAAAAACTCATGATTAAAGGCAGCAATATAACAATATAACAATAACAGCATCCACACCAGATTGTTAACATTGTTTAATAAGTTTGTTAAGTCTCCATATGCATAATTGTCAGTTAAATAATTTGTAAATAAATGTAAAAAAAATAAATAAAAAAAAAATAATAATGTCATGTCCCATAGACTTCCATTGTAATGTGTGATCTATGTTTGAGAGATTTTTTGGAGGATGAGTCAAAATTAATTTCTGTGGTAATCAATAGCATTTTACAGATGCTGTGCACAGAGCTTAACGTGTTTTGAAACTGGAACCTTGCTTAAAAATCAGAAAGAAAGCACAAAAGAAAAAGAAGAAATAGCAACAAAGCAATCATCTTTAACTTCAATTGATACTCTTATAGCATGTGTCTATAATGGGCAGAAAGTACACATACAACATTTGTAAGACTCTCACCGGTCATAGTCCATAACAGCTACGAGAAGGCTGATTTGGTCAATGTTCTCTGGAGGGACATCAAACACTATGGCCTCATTGTACACTGGGTTTAATGTGTTCCTCTTGGTGGAGGTTTTTCTTTTTTTCAGTCTCCGTCCATCACACATCAGAGAAACTTTCACATAAGGATCTAGGAAATGAGTCCAAGTGGATAGTGAAAATATGTAATGTTATCATAGTAAGAATATTAAAATAATATGTCTTCATTTACATTTGACGCCATAACCTTTTATATGCAGTTCCTTTTGAACACAAATCCAAAGAATGACATACATAAATTGAAAAGTTATGTTTAATGTCTGGAGATACAGTCAAAGCTAAAACTCTGACCATGTTATATTAAATGTATCAGTTATTAAATGTATTTATGCATAAATGCAAATGTGAGTTTTTTTTACAATTTTTTATGTATTGCACTGTGGGGTGGTTCAATATTCTTTCCTCACAAGCTTAACATTTTATCTATAAGCCTCTTACATATCATATCATAAGTTGCAAATCCCCTAAAGCTATTCTGCTATGGAGAAGAAGAAAAAAAGAGATAATGTGTAAATACAGGTATATTAATGAAATCTGAATCTGCTCATACCTGAAGCTCCAGTGATGTCCATGGCCTTCAGATTTTGTGCTTTGATCATGGTGATGGTCAGTCGTCCAGCAGTAGGTAGGTAGCATAGAGAAAACATCAAATCCCCCAGATCCACATTGTCCTGGCGACAGAAACAAGATTTATTTACTCCAATTTGCTATTCTACTTGTACAGTAAACATCTCCATTCATATTAATGACTGTTTGATTCAGTTATTTATTCATGCATCTGTTCATGTATTCATTCTTTCATTGAAAATCGTGCAGAACATGGTAAATATAGATTACATGGAGTTTGCAGAGGAACAAGCAGCCACCTTCTCATGAATTTGTTTATGGCACTTTGCATCATATCAGAACAACACTAACTTCAGCAGCATTAAAAAGTAACAGCCGTGTTATCACTTTCTCTTGAAATAACTCAGCCGAGAATGTGAGATGAGCTTTTCTAACACCTATTCATTTGAACTTCACAATGATGGCTTACCTCCAGTCTGCTGAAAAAGGAGGATCTAACTGATGAGATTCATCTACACCTGACCATCATCTACTGCAATATGAACTTCACCGACATGGTTAAGAATGACAGAACCCAGAAATGGCAGAAAAAATTAAATGTTATGGTGATTGGTGGATGATATGGTGATTCTCCAAGTAATTCAAAACTGACTATATAGAAGGACAGTTTGTTACTACGCAAAGATAATTTATTTTTACTTTGTGAAATGTGCAAGTATTCTTGCTGTGGTGATTGATTCTGGATGTTAAAAAATTATGTTTTAATTTTGCGTGCCATTTAGGAGCAATAACAGACCTCAGTATAATAGACCACTGTGAGAAATAAAAATATAAAAAATAAATCCCACAATCAAACAATGGCTCAGCAGTTTGCATGAGCTGTTATAGCGCAAACAAGCAGAAAACAGAAAATGTGTGCAGACTTTGTAATCAGAATTGCATTCAATCATAAGTGCAGGTTATTTAATACAAAAAACACACTTTGCTTATAACATATTGCTTTCTATAATAGGTTACTTGCTACTTAAAGTCCCTCTATGGAAAAAAAAGGGAGTCTGTTTCAAACTGATTTTTCCACAAAAGCCCTAACCGTAACAGCCTCTTAACTCTTGATTTTAAAAGAGAGGGTATCCAAGGATGAGACTAGCATCTGTCAGACTCCATATTGTTTTTTATAATGGCATTTACCTATCATGTCTAAATAGTCAGCATACTGGATAGTCAGCATATACTGTAAGGTGCAAAAAAAAAATATATATAAAAAACAAGGAGGTGTTCTTGGTGGCAGTGAGATATTATGAGTTCATATCTGACACTCCACTGTATGCCTGAGGCTCATGCTGAAGATAACCAGGGGTTGTGCTGGTTGTGACAGTAAAAGGTCATTCTAGTGCTGTGATATCTGTGATTTAGTTTGATAGAGGATCTGAAAAGCTAGTGGTCCTGCCATTTAGAAAGGGTAAATAAATGTTCAAGGGCAACTGCTGCTCTTTTATACTGATATTTCATTGACATATTGCCTGATTTACTAAAGATGTTAACAGGTATGGTTCAATGCAATAAGATCTACATTTGATGTATAGTGAGAACAAACTGAAGTGATATTAGATGTTCCATCTGGATAAATTAGCCACTTTCATGCAAAGTATCTCCATCATTTACCAGTAAATGAGAGTCATGTTATTAGAGTTGGGCCAGATTTACAAAACAGGGCAAATTAGCGTGAAACCGAAATTCCATAAAAGTCACAATGGGAGTGGAAAGTTCTGCTGGTGATCTACTGGCAGTGTGCAAATAAACGAACACAGACGCAGCTAGATCATTTCCATAAAAACCAACGCAATCTAGCAAGAGCAGAGCAAATTAGCATAAGGTCGCCTCATTTATAAAATATGCATATGCACAGATTTGATCTTAGAGTGTGTGTACGCTAAAATCCACACCAGTGTTCAGATTTATACGGTCTTTGACTTGGAAATGGTATTTGACATGGAAAAGTGCTTAGCGCCATGTCAGGGTTTAAGCAGACATACACACTTTCTGGTGTCCAAGTACTACGGGTATTTGGAAATGCTATTCTTGCCACTCACCATTCTCAAGTAAAGGATTTGGACATTGACTGGTGTGGTGCTCTATTATATGTTAATTACATAAATTATTTGGCATTTACAATGAAGAGATCTGAAACTATTCAACTGCGCACAATTTCAAGATCATTTGCGATTTATACATTTTGAATCTAAAAGAGATGGATTTGTGCGCAATGTTTTTTGGTGTGTAAATTCATTCTCTCAGTCACATGCACACACATTTGAGAACTGATTGTAAGATCAAATTGTAACAGTTCGTAGAATGGGAAGGAGGAGGCGGGAACCGGCGAACATTCAAACACGTTTAAAGTCGGCATGAAACAGAAGTTGCGACCGTCCTTTTTTCTCCACTGTGACGTATATCCGAGTGAAACGGCACCTGAAATGAAACGGCACCTGAAATGTCCTTCGGTAATTGATTGGATCGTTGGAGATCTGAAATGCCAGATCTGAAATGCCAGTTTGCAGTTAGTGGTGGGGATTTCTCGTCACTGCATTCACCGCCGACACCCAAGCATGAATAAATGTTTTATTTATTAGGGATGACGACCACGATCAACGGCACAAAACATGCCTAAACTGCATGTGAGCGAGAGAGAGAGTGCCTGAATGACTGAGCGCATCCTCCATCAGGTTAAATCATATTCATGAAACAAATTAGTGTGCGATGTCCTAAGAGTAATGTTGTTGTAATATATATCCTAATATCCTTTCAGTGTTTAAGGGTAACGTACTCCCTCATGACTGGTGTCAGTGCTATAAAGTGAAGCATCAGCCTGTCATTTATCCCAGAGTTTACCCCTCACATCACTAGCTCCGCCCTTGCACCATCACTCGTGACCAGAAGAGTAGAGGAGTCGTTTTGAGGGGGAGGAGAGGTTAATGTTTTTGATTAAAGATTACGAGGGCACATGAATTTAAAAAAAATAATGAAGTGCACGGATAAATTCTTTATAATAAACACTACAGTATTCCATCAAAAAATAAGAATAGTCAATTTTGATTTCATGCCGACTTTAATAAAAAAATAAATAAACACAAAAGTAAAGTATCAGCCCCTCACAGATGACTGCCGCACACAAAACACAAAATAAAGTCCAGGCCTGGTCCTCTCTCGTCTTCCACTGTCATCACTCCTTTTATCCTTCCGGAGCTCCTCCGTGAGACTCGAGAGTGGTGCAGGTGTCGCTCATTATCATTAACTCCACCGGCCTCGCTCCGCTCCCACGGCTCTCGGCCCCGCCCCACTTACTACACAAATGTAGGACAGTTTCTAAGCAACAATTTATAAATGAGGCTCCAGGTGTGGGTAATATAGGCACAGACTGGGTTAAGGCGCAAATGCTAGTAAACTGACATTGCATAATACATTTAAATACTCTCTTCCCATAGATTTTGCATCTGAAAAGGGAAACTCCTACTGCATATACACAAGTTTAGCCACAAAATAACTATCTTCACATTCTTCTATTTTTCCAATTTTTTTCACAGCATGTCCTTAGTAAATCCAGAAAAAAAAAGTTTACACTGGTGCAAGCTGTTAGTAAATCTGGCTCTTTGTCTACATTCGGAACTCAGCAGCAAAGTTCTTTCTTTCTTTCTTTCTTTCTTTCTTTCTTTCTTTCTTCTTCTTCTTCTTCTTCGAGAGAGAACCGATGATTTCTCACCTGATGTTGTTCTTCTACAAAATATTTGTGTAAAAGCTGTCTGACATTTATATTGTCATTGTATTAAAACTATTTGGATCACACTGAATCATAATATGAACATAGTATACCTATGTTTATAATGTACCTAAACAATGTAATTTCTTATCAACTGATTTTCCATAACATGTCTCTTCTCACATAAAATAATTTCTGGTCAAAACAACATTTCATGTACAAATATTTATGTATTTGGTAAGTAGTCAAATAACAAGCTGATAATGCACTGTCAGACCATCATTATCACAAAATAAACACCTTCATGATGATACCAGACTGCTGTCTATTTTGCGATAATGACTGACTGACCACTTATATTCACAGTTTACAAGTAACTAAGAACTTTTATTTATTTTGTCTTTATTTTTCCCCAAATAGCAAATAATCATAATTTATATTTCCACTGAATGAGAAACTGCAATAATTCACTCTGGCCTTCTGTTTAGTGGGCACTGAGCTATACTGTACACTCGAATGAGGCCCTTTGGGACAAACCTCTCATTTTCTCTAGCACTCTGAATTTTGTATTTGTGATTGTTATGACAGATCCGGGTAGATCTGTCTCATTAGCTTGAGTTGAGTCTTAAATGAGCTCTAGTTATTCTTTTTGAATTAGGCAAAAGAACAGGGTTTGAACATCAAAACACAAACCTGTGTGCTGTAAATTTCAGAAAGTCATGAGAGGTTTTATTTAGAAATTCCCCTCAGAGTCAGTTCATTGCTTATGCTCTGTAAAAACTGCTCTGTTTACTAGACTCCAGATTGGTATTGCTGAGACGTCTGGTAGAACAGAGTGGGTTTGGATGAATCAGGGTTTGGTCTACAATGGCAGATTTTTTCTGAAGCTGAATTCATTGTACACTTATAGAAATTAAAAAGCTGACTGCTTACCATAACTTGTGACAAAAGTAGTCAAATTAGGGTGCAATATTCAATATTTCATCATATCAATAATATCTTTAAAAAGATAAAAAAGGAGAGATTTTTATTTTCTTAGTTACCCAGTCTGCTATGACCAATAGACAGTTATGCTCTATAAAAAAATAACATAGCTGCCATTCCACATGATTTAGCTGTGGCTATTCAAATGTGTTTGTCCATGTGAACTAAAGCTGGTGTGTGATTTGTGTTGTGAGGGTAATGGTTTTATAGATTTATTCTGAAATGGCTGCAGGTGCATAAAACAAATTATTTGCAATGGACCTTTGGAACAGAAGATTCTGATGAATTAATTCCTCATAATTATTGAAGTTTGAAAAACATCAATTTGCCATGTCAGCTTCCAATATTTGCCAACCAGACAGCATTAAACCAAAAATCTAAATAATAAGCAAAATTATGTAAATAATATCCAAAATAATTTGTCAAACTTTATTGACCCCCATGTTGTTCCAAACTTTTTTTTTTTTTTTCATAGAACATTTAAGGAAATGTTGTGATAATGGTCTTCCATGCAACAATACTATATATATATACACTGAACAAAAATATAAACGCAACACTTTTGTTTTTGCCCCCATTTTTCATGAGCTGAACTCAAATATCTAAGACTTTATCTATGTACACAAAAGGCCTATTTCGCTCAAATATTGTTCACAAATCTGTCTAAATCTGTGTTAGTGAGCACTTCTCCTTTGCCAAGATAATCCATCCACCTCACAGGTGTGGCATATCAAGATGCTGATTAGACAGCATGATTATTGCACAGGTGTGCCTTAGGCTGGCCACAATAAAAGGCCACTCTAAAATGTGCAGTTTTATCACACAGCACAATGCCACAGATGTCGCAAGTTTTGAGGGAGCGTGCAATTGGCATGCTGACTGCAGGAATGTCCACCAGAGCTGTTGCCCGTGAATTGAATGTTCATTACTCTACCATAAGCCATCTCCAAAGGCGTTTCAGAGAATTTGGCAGTACATCCAACCGGCCTCACAACCGCAGACCACGTGTAACCACACCAGCCCAGGACCTTCACATCCAGTATCTTCACCTCCAAGATCATCTGAGACCAGCCACCCGGACAGCTGCTGCAACAATCGGTTTGCATAACCAAAGAGTTTCTGCACAACCTGTCAGAAACGGTCTCAGGGAAGCTCATCTGCACGCTCGTCATCCTCATCGGGGTCTCGACCTGACTGCAGTTTGTCGGCAAATGCTCACATTCGATGGCGTCTGGCACTTTGGAGAGGTGTTCTCCTCACGGATGAATCCCGGTTTTCACTGTACAGGGCAGATAGCGTGTATGGTGTTGTGTGGGTGAGCGGTTTGCTGATGTCAATGTTGTGGATCGAGTGGCCCATGGTGGCGGTGGGGTTTTGGTATGGGCAGGCGTATGTTATGGACAACGATCACAGGTGCATTTTATTGATGGCATTTTGAATGCACAGAGATACCATGACGAGTTCCTGAGGCCCATTGTTGTGCCATTCATCCACGACCATCACCTCATGTTGCAGCATGATAATGCACGGCCCCATGTTGCAAGGATCTGTGCACAATTCCTGGAAGCTGAAAACATCCCAGTTCTTGCATGACCAGCATACTCACCGGACATGTCACCCATTGAGCATGTTTGGGATGCTCTAGATCATCATATACGACAGCGTGTTCAAGTTCCTGCCAATATCCAGCAACTTTGCACAGCCATTGAAGAGAAGTGGACCAACATTCCACAGGCCACAATCAACAACCTGATCAACTCTATGCGAAGGAGATGGCAAATGGTGGTCACACCAGATACTGACTGTTTTTTTGTTTTTTTAATCAACAAGAGAGTGAATAAATGGGGGGGAATCAATTTTGTATGAACTATTGCTTCATTTACTTATTTATTTTCTAATATACACTTTCTTATAATAAAAAAAAACATTTAAATGGATTATATAATTGGCCTAACAAATAATGTGCATTTGAATTTTGAATCAAAACTGGAATATATTTTTACATTGTTGAGTGTTCAGAAAGGTTAATGGGACACATTTCAGCTTCACAAGATTCTCAGTGATGTGTGACAGAGTGTTTAAAATAACAGCCACACAGGGAGGAGCCATCTTGTTGGTCTGACCCAGTACAGACATTAATTTCTAAATAGAGAATGCAAACCACTGATCACACAAAGAAGCAAACAGAAGCAATCATATTTGCCAATTCAAAAGCCATTTTCCTAACACTTCCAGTGTCATTTTCCTCATGGAGTGATACCTTACACTCACAGGAGTGATCTTAGAGGAGTATGTAGAGATAATGAAGAAGTGAGAAAATTAATGAAAAAAAAGTCAGTAAATGCAAAAAGAAAAAGTTAGACATTAGTTTAAGTAGCGGATATTCTAAGGTGTAACTGTACTTATATGAATGAAAAATGCTGCACATATGCGTTTCCAAAGATGTCTGCCAAGTAATCTAACTTGAAAGGGACCATGGTTCAGTTCATGAAGACTTCTCCTAATAAACTGATGATCTAAATCAAGTGTGTTAAATAAGGGAGACATACAACATTTCTAGTGCTGTGGGTTCCTGGGATCATAATTAAAAAGCTAAGTAATATGATAAAATGTATTTGGACTTTTTTTTTTTTCTTAATTTTTCTAAGCTCCTTAGGAGAGAGATCCATGAACTTGAGTCAGATAAGAGAGATATGCAAAATGTGCAGAGCAGAGCTCTAGTTATTCAATGAGTATTATATATAAGCTGTCTTCTCTTCAATTAAGTAGTAATAATAATAATATATATATATATTTTTTTTTTTTTAAATCATACAAACACGGATGAAGTTCAGAGGGATGCCGGAAAACTGGCCACGTTTAAGGTCCCAAAAGCTACATTTATAAAGTTTGTCTTAGTAGTTCTCCTTGAGGCATAAAAATAGTAGTTATTTATTAGCTCACAACTGCTTTTAAATGTATGCTATTACTTACTAAACCGTTAATCAGAGTATGTAATATTGCTTTACTCATTTGTTCCTGTGTAGTTAGTCATTAATGACGGAAATTTATTCTAAAGTGATACCGAATGGAAATGTCAAAATCTAAAAAACTACTTGTTTAACTCACAATTCAATATCATATTTCAAATTATATATATATATTTTTGTTTTTTTCTGGTTGGTCCAGACAATGTGCTTGTGCAGAAAATGCTGAACAAATTCTGACAGCATTAACCATTTTATGGTTGTTCCTATGGTGTCTGGAGCTTTCAAACAGCAGCTGCAACTACGCTGTCATCTAACAGCAAGAACTACCGTAAAGACCAGGCAGTAACAGTGACTGACTTGCTCTTTTATTTAGAAGGTGGGATTTACTTCACTAGAGCTGTCACACTGGGCATTCCAATTTTACCCATTAATTGTAATACCAGTGGTTTGTCTCAGTGAACTATGTGTTAGGTAAGACATACTAAATGTGCAGTGCTGTGAGTGCTGAGGATTGAAAACCACTGCCTTTTTATTACATGACCTTCTAAAACTGATTTCCTACAAACTGTAGTTCCCTATCAGTCGGTCACTCCGAGTCACGTCGGGTGACCGACGAATTGGGATCTCGCTTAGAGAGACCAATCCACTACGAGTGTATCTAAACGAGCCAATGCACATTGGCATGCGATTATTGCATCCAGCTGCTGCTGATCACAGCATGAGTATAAGTAGGCAGCAGGTGCAGCACATATTCAGCTTTTCGCTTCGGAGCCGAGCGTTTCATCGTTCTGCTCCTGACAAGCCTTTCGACTACGGTGTCTGCAGTCAAGCACGCTCTTCCAGAGGACTCTCGTGCTGGTGTTATGGCGCTTCAGCGGCGGTGGTTCCTTCCTTCGAGTGGATTGCACACATCGGATTGCACTACCTCTGATTGTGTTGCAAGCGGCCATCTCCCCTGTGCGCTTCAGCACACTAAAAGAGTAATTTCTCTAAAAGAGCATTCGCGGGTGGAACGTCTTTTTAAAGATGCCCTTCCACCTGTGCATTTCTGGATGCGGTCGTT
The DNA here is from genome assembly GCA_027422415.1 of Schizothorax lantsangensis. Taxonomy (NCBI): domain Eukaryota; kingdom Metazoa; phylum Chordata; class Actinopteri; order Cypriniformes; family Cyprinidae; genus Schizothorax; species Schizothorax lantsangensis. The sequence continues at coordinate 27,785,009 of CM049846.1, forward strand.
ACCTGGCGCCGGGTGATGGTCACGATCGCTGCCTCTCGTGTCTGGGCATAAAGCACGCTGAGGTGGCTTTCGTGGACGAGTCATGCTCCCATTGTGGGAAAATGACCGTCGCGGAGTTGCGGACCAGACTCTGTTTCCTGCAAGGGGGCGGGGTGCCCATGCCTCTGCCTAGATCTAGGGCTCCCCCTGGTGGCAATTGTGTCCAAATACCGCGGCCACCTGGCGTGGAAATCCGTTGCTCCCCTCCCGGGCCTGTAGGTACTCGTCGGCCCTGACCGGCAGTGCTTATGCGGCCTGTGGTGAAGCTGCTTCCGCCCTACACGCTATGGCGTTGTTGCAGGTTCATCAGGCCAAGGCACTGAGGGACCTGCACGAGGGTGGGCATGACCCAGAAGTTCTCAAAGAGCTTCGTACCGCTACTGACCTCGTGCTACGAGCGACAAAGGTCACTGCGCGGTCTCTGGGCCGTGCGATGTCCACTATGGTGGTCCAGGAACGCCATCTCTGGCTGTGTCTGGCTGACATGAGGGAGTCTGACAAGATGCGGTTCTTGAATGCCCCTGTGTCCCAGACCGGCCTTTTCGGCGACGCAGTGGAGAACTTCGCCCAGCAGTTCTCCGCTGCACAGAAGCAGACTGAGGCCATCAGGCACATCCTGCCCCGGCGTGCAGCTGCTGCCTCCACCCGGCCGCCGGTGGCAGCGCCTCAGTCTACTCGTCGCCGAGGGCGGCCCCCTGCCGCCGCCCCCGCTCCCGCTCCCGCGCAGCAATCGCAGCAGCCTCCAGCAAAGCAGCGCCGTGGAGCCGGTCGCAGGCTCCCGCCAAACCTGGTGGCAAGCGTAAGAGCAAGAGGCCCTGAGACGGGCGACCCGGAGATGGAGGAGGATGCTCTTCGGGAGATGGTGAACGCACCACTCCCTCCCCCGGAGGAGGGCCGGGTGGAGAATCTTTTGTTTCTTTTTTCCCCGCCACTGGTCTCACGGTCAGTGGTACCCAAAAACTCGACAAAAGAGCAGTTTCCTCTATCTCTGGGTCCCCAGAGTCACACTCTGAGTCACACTCACCCTCCTCTCTCGCCAGTGAGCAGCTGTGGGCGGTTCGAGAGTGCGATCAATCGTACTACTCACGCACCCTCTGCCAGGACGCAGGTAAGTGTTGCGCACACTCTGACCCTGTTTCGGACCGGCATCGAGACGCCCGAACAGGGTCCCTGCGTTCCCCCTCGCTGCCCCACCGCGGGTACGTCGGTGGTTCCGTTGGTGCCACTTGTACAGTTTCTGGGAGCCTGGTTAGCGCTTCCCAGTCCGTCTTGTTGGCTCCGTCGGACTATCAGACTCGGCTATGCGATTCAGTTTGCCCGGCGTCCTCCCAAGTTCAGGGGCATCCACTTCACTTCAGTGAAGGCGGTATATGCTCCTGTCTTGCGCGCAGGGATCGCAGTCCTCCTGGCGAAGGATGCGATAGAGCCGGTCCCTCCAGCCGATACGAGGACGGGGTTCTACAGCCCCTACTTCATTGTACCCAAAAAAGGCGGTGGGTTGAGACCAATCTTGGATCTGCGTGTCCTGAACCGGGCCCTTCACAAGCTTCTGTTCAAGATGTTCACGCAGAAACGTATCTTCGGATGCATCCGTCCCCGAGATTGGTTTGCAGCGATCGACCTGAAGGACGCGTACTTCCATGTGTCGATCCTTCCACGCCACAGGCCATTCCTGCGGTTTGCATTCGAAGGACGGGCATATCAGTACAAGGTCCTGCCCTTCGGGCTGTCCCTGTCGCCCCGTGTCTTCACGAAAGTTGCGGAGGCAGCCCTTGTTCCCATGAGAGAACAGGGTGTTCGCATTCTCAACTACCTCGACGACTGGCTCATACTGGCTCAGTCTCAGGACCAGTTGTGCGAACACAGGGACTGGGTGCTTTCACACCTCAGCCAGTTGGGCCTTCGGGTCAACTGGGAAAAGAGCAAACTCTCCCCGACGCAGAGGATCTCTTTTCTCGGTATGGAGTTGGATTCGGTCAGTCAGACAGCACGTCTCACGCAGGAACGTGCTCAGTCGGTGTTGAACTGCTTGGAAACGTTCAAGAGCAGGACAGCGGTCCCACTGAAACAATTTCAGAGGCTCCTGGGGCATATGGCAGCTACGGCGGCAGTCACGCCGTTGGGGCTGCTTCATATGAGACCGCTTCAACATTGGCTTCATGGCCGAATCCCGAGGTGGGCGTGGCAACGCGGCACTCACCGGGTCCAAGTCACAATGGCCTGCCGCCAAACCCTCACCCCGTGGTCAGACCTTTCGTTCCTTCGGGCAGGAGTGCCCCTGGAACAGGTCTCCAGGCATGCTGTGGTTTACACGGATGCCTCCACCACTGGCTGGGGTGCCACGTTCAACGGGCTTGCAGTGTCGGGGGTTTGGACGGGCCCCCAACTGCACTGGCACATCAATTGCCTAGAGTTGCTGGCAGTACACCTGGCCTTGATCCGCCTCAAGAGCCGCCTACGAGGCGAGCACGTACTGGTCCGCACGGACAACACTGCGACCGTTGCGTACATCAACCGACAAGGTGGTCTACGCTCCCGTCGCATGCCGCAACTCGCCCGCCACCTCCTCCTCTGGAGTCAGAAGCATCTGAGGTCGCTTCGTGCCACGAGCTGCGCTCCCCGGAGAGTGGAGACTCCATCCCCAGATGGTCCAGCTGATGTGGAGACGTTTCGGGCCAGCTCAGGTAGACCTGTTTGCGTCCCTAGAGACCTCTCATTGCCAGTTGTTTTTCTCGCTGACCGAGGGCACACTCGGCACGGATGCACTGGCACACAGCTGGCCGCGGGGCCTTCACAAGTATGCGTTCCCCCCAGTGAGCCTTCTCGCACAGACACTGTGCAAGATCAGGGAGGACGAGGAGCAGGTCTTGCTCGTGGCACCGTATTGGCCCACTCGGACTTGGTTCCCAGAACTGATGCTCCTCGTGACAGCCCCTCCTTGGCAGATTCCTCTGAGGAAGGATCTACTGACTCAGAGACGGGGCACCTTATGGCACCCGCGTCCAGACCTCTGGAAACTTCATGTCTGGTCCCTGGACAGGACGCGGAGGTTCTAGGTGACCTACCCCAAGGGGTAGTTGACACCATCACTTCGGCGAGAGCGCCGTCTACGAGACATGCTTACGCCTTGAAGTGGAAGCTGTTCGTTGAGTGGTGCTCTTCTCACCGAGAAGACCCCCGGAAGTGCCCGATCAGAGTCGTGCTGTCCTTTCTGCAGCAAGGGCTGGAGCGAAGGCTGTCTCCCTCCACCCTTAAGGTCCATGTGGCTGCAATTGCTGCTAACCATGACCCCGTGAACGGGAAGTCACTGGGGAAGCATGACCTGATCATCAGGTTCCTTAGGGGGGCGAGAAGATTAAATCCTCCGTGGCCCCCCTCTATACCTTCTTGGGACCTGTCTCTAGTGCTCACAGCACTACAGCAGGGCCCATTTGAGCCTTTGCAGACAGTCGAGCTGAAGTTTCTTTCAATGAAGACTCTGCTCCTGCTCGCATTGGCCTCTATCAAGAGGGTAGGGGACCTGCATGCATTTTCGGTCGACGATTCGTGCCTAGAGTTTGGGCCGGCTGACTCCCAGGTAATCCTGAGGCCCCGGCCCGGCTATGTGCCCAAGGTTCCCACCACTCCCTTCAGGGACCAGGTGGTGAGCCTGCAAGCGCTGCCCTCGGAGGAGGCAGACCCAGCCCTAGCTTTGCTTTGTCCCGTCCGAGCAGTGAGATGCTACGTTGACAGGACGCAAAGCTTCAGGACCTCAGACCAGCTCTTTATCTGTCACGGAGGCCGGCAGAAGGGGAATGCCGTCTCCAAGCAGAGGATGGCCCACTGGATAGTGGATGCCATCACCCTGGCTTATCAGGCACGGGGTGTGCCTTGCCCGTTCAGGTTGAGAGCCCACTCTACTAGAAGTGTTGCATCTTCCTGGGCGTTGGCTCGTGGCGCCTCGCTGGCAGATATTTGTAGAGCTGCGGGTTGGGCGACCCCTAACACGTTCGCTAGATTCTATAGCCTTCGTGTGGAACCGGTCTCCTCCTGTGTTCTCACCTCAAATGGGTAGAAGCACTGAGAGGCTCCGGTTTCGGGTCGGCTTGCTAAAACTACTCCAGACAGTCCATACTGTAGACCCTGTAGAGCTCCTCCGTCCCCTCGGCAGCCAGACGTGGCGGAGCGTCTGGCGCTAGGGCCCTCACTCTGTGAATCTGTGAGTACCGGTAGAGGGCTGGGGTCCATATGTGAGACCTAATTGGATCCCATATGTGTAAAGTCCACGGTATAGCCTCAGAGCCCCTGTTCCCCGGCAGACATTCTGCTAAGAGGCTACAATCACCTCTAATCTTCCATATGCACCTAATCGGTTGTTCATATGCGTAAGTGCTTCTGAACCTCCTTCGGGAAGGTTGGGCTTCCGCAGCGTTCCTGTTCCAAGTGGAACGGGTACGTTTCCCAGTGTTATCCAGTCTTACTGAGTGGGTAGTGCCATTGCAACAGTAGCTGGTCTTCTTGTGAAGCTCTGACCTGCGCCAAAAAGTAGGGGCGCAGGAGGCTTCCACAGGGCACTGGAAGGGGCAGTATCCGTGGCCTTTTGGTAGGGATCCCAATTCGTCGGTCACCCGACGTGACTCGGAGTGACCGACTGATAGGGAACGTCTCGGTTACGTATGTAACCCTCGTTCCCTGAAGGAGGGAACGGAGACGTCACGTCCCGTCGCCACGGCTGCTGTACCACCGCTGAGCGGCCGGGTCACCGGCTCGGCTCCTCAGCGAAAACCTGAATATGCGCTGCACCTGCTGCCTACTTATACTCACGCTGTGATCAGCAGCAGCTGGATGCAATAATCGCATGCCAATGTGCATTGGCTCGTTTCAGAGGTGGTCAGTAACGAAGTAAAACTTCTTTGTTACTGTACTTAAGTAAATTTTGAAGTATCTGTACTTTACTGGAGTAGTTTTATTTTGAGCAACTTTTACTTTTACTTCACTACATTCCAAAGCATAAGATCGTACTTTTTACTTCACTACATTTCATAAAACATATCGTTACTCCTTATAATACATCACGTGCTCCAAGACGCAGAAGCGGTGTATGATTCATGAACAAACTGATTCTTTTCAATGAAGCTGTTAAATCGGTTCGCAAATCGCAACAAACGATTCATTCACGAATTGGAATGATCCGATTGCAGCTGTTCTCGAGTCGAAAACTCACTGATTCAAATGAACCGTTTAGAGCGAGTCTCCAGTGAACTGAACTCACAAGTAAAGAACCGGGAGATCTTGTGAGCGCGCGCGACTGATGCTGTGAAAAGTAAGTTACTAATGTCCAATTTTAGGATTAATTGTTGTAACTGAAAATCATATTTAGGTCAAAACTGTCAGTTGTTTGTGAACTAAATCTGCTGTAAAGGGTGATCTATTTAAGCCCACTGAAATGATTGAATGCAGACAGATCAGTCAGTGTCTCTATGTTTTAGGTCAAAAAACAAAACATTAAAATAACACAGATTAAATAAAATAACTCATGCACGTTCATATTCCCCGCTGCTGTAACGTTAGCAGTTTTATTAAAATACTATACGCATTTAGCCCTATATGACGTCTGTTTTTATATTGTTTATCAACAGTATAACGTTACATTTTTTATATTGTTTATAGATCATCTAGCCGAGTAGACAGATATGAATGTTTATTCACAACCATGCTGAAAATAAGTAAATATTGTTAGCTGATGCTAACTGTCTAGCTAACAAGCTTGCTGTTGCTAAATTGAGGACATTTTTTGATATAAAGTCCAAATATTTTTATTCAGCCACAGATAGATTACATCTGAGGGAAAAATAAAGGATGTGATGTTCAGAACATAACTACAGTAATTATCAGAGTGGGAAGTGATGCCCTCTGGGGGCATTTGGACAGGAGTGTTTTTACATCACAGACAAGGTTTGAGAAAAAACTATAATTATATTTTCCTTAAAATGTTCTTCCTAACTTCAGGCCTTATTCTCATGTCATATATAACTGACGTTCTGCAAAACAACAAGCTTTAAAACACTTTATTCTTACTGGTGTAAATTAGATGGTCAAATCTGTTTTCTCTCAGGTACATCGCAGTGTAAGCTTCACAGTGAACATTACTACATCACTCTAGTCAACAACATAGTCCAAATCAACAACAAAAATATATCTTGACTCCATATAGTGATTATTTTGGGAAAATCCCAGGTATTTTGAACAGTAGGATTATAAAAATATGTGCTAATATAAAATTAAATTAAGTAGTCTATATAAAATTGCAAAATAAATCTATCTATCAGTACTTTTTTACTTAAGTACATAAAAAATTGCGTACTTTTGTACTTTCACTCGAGTAAAATTGAAAAAGCAGTACTTTTACTTTTACTGGAGTAATATTTTATTATACGTATCTGTACTTTTACTCAAGTACTTGATCTGTGTACTTTGTCCACCACTGGCTCGTTTAGATACACTCGTAGTGGATCGGTCTCTCTAAGCGAGATCCCAATTCGTCGGTCACCCGACGTGATGTCTCCGTTCCCTCCTTCAGGGAACGAGGGTTACATACGTAACCGAGACGTTATGTTATTTTCATGTCTCCTGATCACGCCATACTCTTTCTTCTTGCATAATGAAATAATTTCAACGTATCAATATTTCATGTACATATATTTAATAATTTTCTAAGCAGTTTCATAAGTAGGATAATGTGTAGCTAACCGCCAAATAAACCCCTTGAGGGTAATACAAAATTTGAGTTTTTTTGTAAGAATAGCAGTCCAAATGTTGGTCATAGAATGAGTAGTAAGTGTGTGGCACAAAAACATAATACATCAAAAAAGATGTGGGTCAGGTAAATGCACAAAAAAACAAAATAGTCTTTAAATTTACCACTGCTCTGTGAAATCTCAGGGCAGAATTCCATTTATTTCAATAGGAATCTGTCCAATAGGGAGTTTCACATGAAGTGCGAAAAAGTCTCTCCATGTAGATTTTGCTCGTATTCAAGTTGGTCAAACGAATCCACTGTGCTGCCCAACAGAAAGCTGCTTGGTGTGAGCAGTAAGCAGTCATACATTGCTACATTGTCAACACTGGAAAATGGACCATTGACTGCACCTTAATGGTGTGTCTGAATAATGAGTATTAAATATTTTTATGCAATGCACTACAATCAAGCAACATGCTTCAATTTGTGCATGCGTGAAGCAGAAGATTTTGTTGATTCTAGACTGCATTTGTTTTACAGCAATACAAATAAAACATATGTATTTTTTTCAAGCATTTCCTAACCAAAGAGCTGTGTTTTGATGAACAAACACAGCAATATTTTGACAGTGCCACAGTGTTTGAATTTTTTTACAAAGGGTAATAAATATCTATAGTCCCTGAATCTCTCAATTAACTCTCAAATGTTTCAGTAATTTTCGTTCATCTCGAAGAGTAAACCAAACAATGGAAGCATGAAACATGTACTCACCGAAGACACATACTGGATATCCCTGCAGAGTTTCGTCTCCCTGGGAAAGTCCACTAGATCCAGAAAATTGTCAACCACCACCTGCCCAATAATATCGTGGCGTGAAAAACGATCAAAATCGTAGATGCTGAAGTGCAGCTTCCTTGTGGGCAGGTCCGCATACGCCACAGGGAAGAGGAAGACCTCATCAAACACAGGGTTTAAAGTCTTACGATGCACCTTGGTCTGGTGCTTGGTTTTGCGGTCTGGGAGAAGGTATATTTTTACATATGGGTCAGAGGTTCCAGAAAAGTCCTTGGCAGGGAGGTCTTGAGCTCGGTGGATCTTGACAATGAGCTGTTCCAGGTCACAGTCATATTTAAGAATAAAGTGGAGGCGTCCACAGCTGCCCACACGACTGCTTCGGTCGTCCTCGCCATCTAGGGATCGTTGTTTGTAGAGTTCTGGTTTTAGCTGGCCCAGACTCATGCCAGTCAGAGAGTCCTGCCTCTGAAACTGGGTTACTGTGAAATCAGGGTTCGACTGGTTCATCTGACGCCGAATTGAACTTTGCCTGTTGACATATAGTTGGAGTTAAAGACAATAATACTGGATATGAGGTTTAATGGGTGAGCAAAATAAGTAAATTAAATGTCTTGTACCAAACAAATACTTTCAGACAGGCCTTTGATACATCATCGTGAAAAATCAATATCAATAGTCAGTCTAACAAATAAAGATGCAAACTACTGGCATTTTGTCAACTATGTATTGATTGTTAACTGATTTTGTCAAAGACGTTTTGAATGAAAATTGCCAAATGAGTTATACAGAAACAAAATAATACACTGACAGATCAGAAACCAGAATTGAAATTGGTTTTATAATAAGTGTCATTTTACGAAAGTAAAAGGGATTATCCCTTTAACTATCCCTTTAATTTGTTTACAAGATGGCAACAAAAGCAATATTATAATATACAAAAATGTTTAGGGACTAGTTACAGTTTTGTAATATTAAAATTTAGACAAATTAGACTTTTAAGTAATATAGTTAATTAGTTAACATCTGTAGGCTGTTTCAAAAGAATGAATATATTCTTATGTTATGCTTATTTTATGCTGTAACTTTAAATTGTGCAGGAAAACACTGCAAGCCTATGGCCTTAAAATTGTCCAACTTTAAAATGAAAACTGCATCTTTATGAGGTCATTGTCATCTACTGTAGAGGCACTTAGTGATAAACTCTGATTAGACACCAAATTGACCTCTCAGCCAGTCCTATTGTTGAGAGACTGACGTTTCACCAGAATCCATTAAAGTAATTATAGAAGGTTAACTTACCTGACACAGGTCGAGGAGGGATCCGTGATTTGCCTCTGCATGCGTGTGTTGCCATGGACACCATTCTCTTGAGTCTTAGACTCAACTTCCAGCGGAATATCAGGTGAAGTGTGGCTTATTTTGAGGGCTGCCTCAGGCACTGGCACTGCAGGAGGAGATCCCGGAACTGCCGGAGAGACCGGAGTGGGCGGCACCGTAGTCTCTTTTACCACTGAACTTCTGGCATTATTCCGGCGGTCGAGGGTGGCGTCCACCTCGGTATAGATTGACTGTGGTTGAAGGGGTGGAGGAGGAGGATAATGGGGGTCTGGATGTCCCTCCTTGGTGCCTGGAGAGAGGCCTTGCTCGCGCCATGGAATCCAGCACAATTTCCATGAAACGAAGAGAGAGACGCCAAACAGGGCCAAGCCACAAGCGGTCACCACCAATGACAGCAGGCTAATGGATATATCTAAGAAGAAAGGTTTGAGTGCATACAAATAGAGGGTGAGACTAAAATGTAGGCTACATAAGTATATTCATTTCACATGAAAGTTCTCTGGACCACAATATACAGGATCATTAAACTGCTGGTGGGAGCACAAGCTGTTCAGGTCCAAATAGGACTATTTTAATCAGTTCTGTACACACTGTTCAGATTGAATGAAAATTTGGCTGTCACTACCAAACCTTCTCAAGGATGTATTTGGTTGTAGAATGCAGTTGTCACTGTTATAAATAAGTCTGTGTATACACTCAATTGAACAGGCGTACTTCGCTGCAGTGTCTAAGTGGCAAATTGCATCAAAAATATAACAATGCCTTAGAAGTAACCAATATATAATACAAATTATGTTTGGAGTGTTTCAATAGTTTAGCAAATAAAACTGTAAATAATATCACACAGGACGTTCACACTGTTGGTGTTGCATTTCAGTCAATCTATATGATTCCTTGAACATCCAGCTCATAGAGTCAGGCTTCACAAGGAGTCAAATATATCAAAGATAACCTGTTAAAGATAAATATTCATTGGAAAAGAGGCTTTAAAATTTAAGGCAGTTTGAGAAGCAGATCTTAGGAGAAACACTGCATTCACAAAAACAAGATCTTGTGATTTTATCATTTTGAAATTAAAATTATTTTTCTTTAATTAATGATATACAAAAGTCAACAGCCTCAAAGAAAAATACAATGAGAGAAATTGCAAATATTTTACAAAACGTTTCATCATAAGAACGGTAAATTCACTCCATTCATTCACAGCCATTCAGTTTGAAGATGTTTGAACAGCCAATCAGAAATCAAAGAATCATTTAATGGTCTTGAAGTAAGAAGGTAAAGCTCCAGTCTGATGTAATTTACTACATTTTACTCAAACCTCTCATATAGACACTATAGTAGTATCTTCTTTTAAACATTTGGCACCTGCTTTACTTTGATAACCAATTCCTTTCAGTTTGTACAGTTTCCTGTTCCAATTTCCAGATAATGCTTACCTAGCTTTCTTCATTAATATAGCCCCATATTGAGCACACTGTATTCCCAAGACATCTAACTGAATGCCGATTCTAAGCCACTGCTGTTTGAAACATTGGGTATTGTCATTGTGATGATTGGCCCTAACCACTAGTGACTCTAATGAAATCCCTTAACTTTAATTAAAATCAGGAACTTAAGTTAATTAAGAGTGAGCAGTAAAAAGGGAGCCCTCACACAGTTCACTCAAAGCAGGTGGTATGTTTAATTAGGATGCACAAAACCGTTTTAATTGAGCTCCTCAGAGGTGTAGCCAAAAGTTGGCCAGGGTGAGATGAGACCACCCATTGGACAAGCAAGCCCCCTTAATCATTTACTCAGAAAATGCAGGGATGTCAATCAACCCAAATGTTTTTCTCTAGCCTCATACCCAAGTATTTTATGGTTTTGTCTTTCCACCCCACATTAATAAGAGTAGAGTTCACAATGCCTTGACACGATCTAAAAAAATATGTCCATTTATTGACAGTAGACAACAGAAGTAATACACAGCAAGAAACAATATAGATATATTTTGTCATAAGACAAAATGCACACTAGAGAATAGGGCAGAAAAAAACAACAACTCCTGTATCACCCTTAAGAATAAATATATGCGGAGGATCACGTGACCCTTCGACAGCGATGCACGCATAGTCTTTCGCTCTGCTCACTTTGTCAATATTATATTATCCTGTCAGTAAATTTCGAACCACTCTGCATTGGACCCATCATGAGTGTTTCAGCAGTCGGGGGCGATCGGAAAGGAGAGATTGAGCAATTGCCAAAGAAGAAAAAAATCAAAGATTCCACCATCTCCAGAGAGGATCTCGACGATGCTATCGCTAACGGTATCAAGCTAGTATTTAAAGAGCAGCAAAGCACTTTGGATTCGGTCATGACTTCGGCAGTAAGAGATGCGGTGGACTCTGGGCTGATTCCAGCATTGCGTGAACTGCGTGAGGACATACAAGTAGTGTTGTTTTTGGCGGCCTGTTTTAATTTTACTTTTAGTCTAGTCTTTGTGTGAAGCTGTCATTTTAGTTTTTATTAGTTTTAGTCACGTTCATACTCTTTTTAGTCTAGTCAAGTTTCAGTCAACTAAAAGTCTGAGCATTTTAGTCTTATTTTAGTCAGAATTATCCATGACTATTTTCGTCTAGTTTTAGTCGACGAAAACTGATGACATTTTAGTCTAGTTTTAGTCGACGAAAACTGATGACATTTAGTCTAGTTTTAGTCAATGAAAATTGTATTTTAGTCTCTTTTTAGTAATGCAATTCTATTTAACCCAGTCAATATTGTATAAGTACCTAGTAGTATAGACGAAACCAAAATTTTCTTTTAGCCAAACCCATTTCAAACAAGGTTATCTTATACCTTATTTACTCAAAAATACATCCATTCCAGACACGGAAGACGCTCTGATTTGAATTTGCAACATTTATTTTACCAACCAAACATGTTAGAAGTACACACACATAAATTTAAATAAATAAAAACAATAAGTAAAATAAAATAGCATTACATGACAATGCCAGAAAAAATATATATATTCAAGTTTAACAAAGAGAAACAAGGTGCGTGAATGCTCGAGCTACAATAACATACTAAAAAGTGCAAATAAAATGTGTGTCTGTTACTTGTATTGCTTGTAAACTGAAGTCAGATGAAGCCGGCCATCGGTCCCTTTCTCTGTGTCATACTTAACTTTGTTTGTTGTCGTCTTCTAAATAGAGTGGGGCTTGAGGAAGTGACGTCGCCTGCGTCTGTGCAGAGTGTTGCCAAGTCCACGGTTTTCCCGCAGAATTGGGCTACTTAAACACTGTTGCCGCGGGTTGTTTTTCATGTCCGCGGGTTGAAGCGACCCCAATAACGTGATATTTAGCCCCTGAAATGCAAACTTTACCGGGGGAACCCCCCTCGAAATGCGATTGGGCTAGTTTTGGCCTAGTTTTAAGTAGCAATTGGGCGGGTTTTTTTGCGGAAACCTGGCAACCCTGAAGCCCCTGAAGTGACACACAGGAAACAGAAATACTGCAAAATAATAATAATAACGCGACTAAACGAGACGAAATAACATTATAACATTTCGTTTCGTCTAGTTTTGGTCAACGAAAATGAAGAGACATTTTAGCATAGTTTTTATTTTGTAAACCACATTTAGTCTCGTTTTTTTATTCGTCAACAATATTGCATTATACATTTAATTATAGTCATCGTCACATGACCAGCATTTACGTTGCGTCTCGTCTCGTTTTCATCACGTGATAAAGGTTCGTTGACGACGATATTTAGTCATAATTTTCGTTGACGAAAGCAACACGTGAGGATAGGAGGACAGTCACGGACTTAGGAAATCAGCTGGAGCGACTCACCGAGAAGATGACGGATATGGAGGATAGGAGCAGGAGGAATAACGTATGGCTGGTGGGATTGCCAGAGGGGGCGGAGGGCTCCAACGCGGCTGGTTTCCTCAGAGTTAATCTTTCCAAGTGGATCCCTTCCTTGAGGCACCGTAACATCGAGATTGACCTGGCACATCGCGTATATGACGGAAGGAAAAACACCGATCGGCTGCGCACTCTCATCTTCCGTGTACTAAGATGGCATGACAGATCGGAGATCCTGAGAGGTGCTCGGCAGGCTTATCCAGTGAAATGGCCCTTCCTCACCTATCCGGCAGCAATTAAACTATGGCACAAGGGTGAGCAGAAAAGTTTTGACTCTCCTCAGAAAGCGGAGGATTTTATCAGCTCCCTGTCGCAGAGGAAGACATATGCTGAGGATCTACAGGGCAACGGGAATACGGCGGCCATCATCTCTTCGACCCGGCGGGAGGGGCTTGAAGGCCGGGATGGAGGTGATCCCAACTGCCTGGGAGACGATGGTGGCAGGGTGGAGATGGATACTTGCTAAATCTCTTTTTATTTTTTTATTTTTTCTTTCCTCTCTCCCCCTGGGATATTGTCCCTATCTATCCGGTACAACGATTTCTTTGCTGGTAAGACTAACACCCTTTTTTCTTTTTTTGGAGGGGACTAATGGAGAGTAATTACAATATTTTTTTGGCTATGTGAGCCTTTCGGGTTGTTTCTTGTTTATGGTTGTTGGTTGTTCATGTTTCTATGTTGTTTTTATTTTTTACAACAGACATTTATACGTTTATTTATTTTACCCTATTTCTAAAAGGATTTATCACCTAGGAGGTTTGGTATCTAAAATGCACATCAGCGTTTACATGTTACTTACAGAATGGAAGTGCTTCTGCTTTTTTCATTTATTGAATACAATCTTGGGATTATAAATATTCAATGCATACTCTAAATATTTTATCACTGAATGTGAATGGTTTAAATTCTGCTGTTAAACGAACCCGTGTGTTAGAATATTTACACCATAAATCTATTCCCTGTGCCCTAATACAAGAGACACATTTAAAACAATCTGACGTGGCACGTTTCCAGAATAAGTATTATAAATTAACAGCCTTTTCCTGCGCTCTCAATAAAACTAAGGGGTGCATATCCTTGTTAACCAGAAGTTAAATTTAACAATTGAAAACCTTGGTAGTGATGAGAAGGGTAGATTTGTTTTTATCCGATGCAAAATATATAATAATAGGTTAGCATTGGTCTCTATTTATGGTCCGAATGAGACAGACAGTGCATTCCTTACACAGATTTCCAAAATTTCATTTCGTCTAATTCCTCGATCTCTATATTACCAATTTTATTATCTGATCATTCTGCTGTGTTGTGCAGTGTTCCTCTTTCCGATGTTAAAGCCAAGTCCCCTAGATGGCGCTTTAACATATCATTATTAAGTAATCAGTCTTTCATTACTTCTCTAAAATAATATATTAAGGAATTTCTTGAAATGAATATGCCCTCTGAGGTGGATCCTCAAATAATGTGGGAAACGACTAAGTGTGCTATACGAGGTTTCTGTATATCTTTCTCTTCTACTCTTGCCAAAGCGAAAAATTAACCAGTTTACACAATTAGAAAATAAAATCCAATCATTACAAAACCTACAAAAACAACATTTTACTGAGCAACAGGCTACACAGCTGTCCTCTTTAAAAGAAGAATATGATTTAGAATCAGAGAGACCTAGTCATTAATTGTCCCTTAGGTTGAAAGAATGCGAGTCTAAGGCATATGTGCAATAAAATCATCGGATGACCAGGTCACCACGAACGCTGTGGCAATTAATGAAATATTTAAAGGTTTTTACACAAATCTGTATAAAGCCAAAACAGATTTTGATGAACCAATTTCTAAGCAGTATTTAGATAAATTGGAACTGCCTCGGATCTCACAGATGGATAAAGAATCTTTGGAGGCCCCATTATTAAGTATGGAGGAACTCCACGTCTCTCTCTAAAAAGTCTTCAAAAGGGCAAATCGCCGGGTCTAGATGGTCTCCTCCCTGAATTATATTTAGAAATTTGGGATTTGGTAGGCACACTTATGCTTAATTCATTTAATTTTGCAATCGAACATGGGATATTTCATAGAGATCAAAAAACATCATTGATATCATTACTTCTTAAAAAAGGGAAAGATCCATTAGACTGTTCCAGCTACAGACCGATTTCGCTTATCCCATGTGATCTAAAAATCTATGCTAAAGTTTTTGCTTCTCGTATGGAGAAGGTAATTCATAGTAATCTCTTGAACCCTTAGCACAAGCCATCTGAAGCATATAAATCTGAAGTATCGATTAAGATTGCCAACAGGCATCAAATTTGAAATGAGCTCATTTTGTGCATAACATTGTAAAATTTCTCAGTTATGTAATATATGTTCTATTGTGAATAAAATAATGGCTCATGTGTTTTGATTGAAAGTCTTTTTTTTTATTTTATTCAAATTTAGAAAACGTCCCAACATTTCCAGAATTCGGGTTGTATGTTAGTGTTGTCAAATGATTAATCGCGATTAATCGCATCCAAAATAAAAGTTTTTGTTTACATAATATATGTATGTGTACTGTGTATATATATTATGTATATATTAATACACACACATACAGTAAATATTTAGAAAATATTTACATGTACTTGCATGCATATATTTATATTCTTATATTTTATATTATATATAAATATATTTAACATATAAACATAAAAAAAAATCATGAATATATACATGCACGTGTTTGTATTGTATACACATACAATACGTTTTTTAAATTTGAATAAAATGAAAACTAAAAGACTTTCAAATCACATGAGCCAATATTTTATTCACAGTAGAACATAGAGAACATAACAAATGTTTAAAAGGAGAAATTTTACTCTTTTATCCACTAAATTAGCTCATTTCAAATTTGATGCCTGCTACAGGTCTCAAAAAAGTTTGCAGGAGGGCAACAAAGTGCTGAAAAGGCAAGACATTTTGAAAAGATTCAGCTGGGAGAACATCTAGCAACTAATTAAGTTAATTGACATCAGGTCTGTAACATGATTAGCTATAAAAGGGATGTCTTAAAGAGGCAGAGACTCTCATAATTAAAAATGGGTTGTCGGCACAGATAGCCTCGTGGTTAGAGCACCGACACATAGCGCAACTGATCACAGCGACCCGAGTTCGATTCCCGCCTCAAGGTCCTTTGCTGATCCCGCTCCCCTCTCTCCAACCCAATACTTTCCTGTCATCTCTCCACTGTCCTCTCAAAAAAAAAAATACAAATGGGCCGAGGCTCTCCAATCTGTGAAAGAGTGTGTAAAAAGATTATGGAATACTTTAAAAACAACGTTCTTCAACGTCAAATTGCAAATGCTTTTCAAATCTCATCATCTACAGTGCATAACATCATCAAGAGATTCAGAGAAACTGGAGAAATCTCTGCGCATAAGGGACAAGGCCGAAGACCTTTGTTGGATGCCCATGGTCTTCGGGCCCTCAGACAACACTGCATCACTCATCGGCATGACACTGTCATTGACATTACTAAATAGGCCCAGGAATACTTCCAGAAACCACTGTCGGTAATCACAATCCGCCGTGCCATCTGCAGATGCCAACTAAAGCTCTATCATGCAAAAAGGAAGCCGTATGTGAACATCGTCCAGAAGTGCCGTTGATGTCTTGTGGGCCAAGGCTCATTTAAAATGGACTGTTTCAAAGTGGGAAAGTGTTCAATGGTCAGACGAGTCCAAATTTGATATTCTTGTTGGAAATCACAGATGCCGTGTCCTCGGGGCTAAAGAGGAGGTAGACCTTCCTGCGTGTTATCAGCGTTCAGTTCAAAAGCCAGCATCTCTGATGGTATGGGGGTGCATAATTGCATACGGTATGGGCAGCTTACATGTTTTGGAAGGCACTATGAATACTGAAAGGTATATAAAGGTTTTAGAGCAACATATACTCCCCTCCAAATTACGTCTATTTCAGGGAAGGCCTTGTGTATTTCAGCAGGACAATGCAAAACCACATACTGTAGCTATTACAACAGCATGGCTTCGTAGTAGAAGAGTACGGGTGCTGAATTGGCCTGCCTGCAGTCCAGCTCTTTCACCTATAGAGAACATTTGGCGCATCATTAAACTAAAAATACGTCAAAGACGACCACAAACTATTCAGCAGCTGGAAACCAATATTAGGCAAGAAAGGGACCAAATTCCAACACCAGAACTCCCGAAACCCATAACCTCGATGCCCAGACGTCATCAAACTGTTTTGAAAAGAAGAGGAGATGCTACACCATGGTAAGCATGCCCCCATCCCAACTATTTTGAGACCTGTAGCAGGCATCAAATTTGAAATTAGCTCTACATCATCAGGCACTTTTCTGCATATGTTTTGGGAATGTCCTGTCATCATCAGTCTATGGACACATGTAAACCTGGTTTTGTCATCATTACTGCGAATTGATTGGTCTGTTAACCCAAGTTTGTGTCTTCTTAATGATGATTCTGGTCTCTGTAATTCAATGCAAAAGAGAATGTTGTTTGCTGGTTTTACAGCTGCGAAGAAGACAATAATCCAGAACTGGTTTACACCACACATGTGTAGAAAAACATATTGGATCCGTAGCCTCCTGCAAATAGTGTCATGTGAATGTACAACGGCGCGAGTTGGTGGGGCCAGGCCCTTGACCATTGATGCTTGGCAGTGTTTTTTTGACGGATATACGATTGTATAAAGGAGTGACTTTTGTGTTGTTATTGTCCTTCCCTCTCTCCCTCCCTTTTGATTGGACCTTGAGATGTTGAGTATGTGTCTGTTGTTTTGTTTTGTTATATTTTGGATGTTATGTTGTGTTATGTGTGAAAAAAAAAAAACTTGATAAATTTTTTTTTTTTAAATTAGCTAATTTTTACATTTAGCAGACGCTTTTATCCAAAGTGACTTACAGTGCATTCAGGCTATACATGTTTTATCACTATGTGTGTTCCCTGGGAATCGAATCCACAACCTTTTGCGCTGCTAACGCAATGCTCTACCACTGAGCCACAGGAACACTATGTATACATGTATACATTTTTACAATAAATATACATTTTGTGCATAAAATTGTAAAATTTCTCAGTTTAAACATGTTATGTTATCTATGTTCTATTGTGAATAAAATATTTGCTCATTTGATTTGAAATTATTTTAGTTTTCATTTTATTCAAATTTAAAAAAACGTCCCAACATTTCTGGATTTCGGGTTGTATATACATAATAAATATACATAGTATACACACATATATTATGTAAACAAAAACTTTTATTTTGGATGCGATTAATCACGATTAATCATTTGACAGCACCAATATACATATGTATATATATATATATATATATATATATACTGTATATATCTTTGCAGGTTTTGGAAAGCACAGTGGTCCTTTGTTAATGTTTATTTCCTTGGTGTATAAACTGTATGGTTAAATATATGTGAGGCAGCTGCACACACAATTCAGTACAGGGATATTACAATGATGTCAATGCTGTTAGTTACTTTTTGAATGCTGAAAATTCTGTCAGTGTAAGACAAGAGAGTTTGATCTAGTGCAAGTCTGCAAGTGCAAACATGCCTTTTGGGACAGAGCCAAAGAATAGTGATCACACCTTTACTTGCCCACTGCTGATGTGAGTCTCCTGCTCTGAGATACCACTCTGGTGGGGAGACAGGTCCTCCGCATCATGTTACATTTACACTAGTGTCATACAGTAATAGACTTTAAAGGGTCTTTTGCTTCTTGATCCATGTTTATTAGTAGGTTGGAGCGTGTGGTACATGAGGATCCTGGGAAATCTGATCACGGTTTCCGAATGTTGGAGAAAATGGGGCACATAGTCAAAAGTCAAAGTCAAAGTCTGCTTTATTGTCAATTCTGCCACATGTACCGTACATACATACAGAGAATTGAAATTGCGTTACTCTCAGACCCCTGGTGCATACAGATAACACTAAACACTAACAGTAGAACGTAAAAATACAGATAAATACAAATCAAATATATATATATATATATATATATATATATTATATATATAAACATATACATTACATATACATACATACATACATACACATACATATATACATACATGTGTATATATATATATATATATACATATACATACATACACAAAATGCAACTATTACAAATATACAAATAAGGACATGTGAAAAGAAAAAAATAATAATAAAAATAGATAAAGTGGCATAAGGCACATGGTAGATAGTGTGCAAACCAGTGAAATAAAAAAACAGTGCAGCATGTAATGGTGTAGTGCAAAAGAGCTTATTAAATCTATTTAAAGTGACAAAAAGAGCAGTCTTTATTCAGACTGTCAGAAGAGGTAGTTGAATGAGGTCAGTCCAATGCTGTACAAAGTGACTGGTGCTGGTCACAGTGTGTGTGTGTGTGTGGGGGGGGATCAGAGTTCAGTGGTGCGTGGGGTAAGAGAGGGGAGGGGGGGCAAGGTCAGGAGGGAGTTCAGCTTCCTGACAGCCTGATGGATGAAGCTGTCCTTCAGTCTGCTGGTCCTCGCCTGGAGACTACGCAGTCTCCTCCCTGATGGCAGCAGGCTGAAGAAGCTATGTGACGGGTGGGTGGGATCACCTGCAATGCAGGGGGCTTTGCGGGTGAGACGGGTGCTGTAGATGTCCTGGAGGGAGGGGAGAGAGACACCAACGATCTTCTCAGCTGCTCTCACTATCCGTTGAAGGGACTTGCGGCAGGACGTGTTGCAGGTGCCATACCACACAGTGATGCAGCTAGTCAGGATGCTCTCGATGGTGCCTCTGTAGAAGGTGCAAATGATGGGGGCCGGGGCTCTGGCTCTTCTGAGTTTGCGGAGGAAGTAGAGATGCTGTTGTGGTTTCTTGGCCAGTGCTGCAGTGTTGTTGGTCCAGGAGAGGTCCTCTGTGATGTGTACACCCAGGAACTTGGTGCTGCTCACTCTCTCCACGGTTGCACCATTGATGGTCAGAGGAGCATGCAGAGAGTGCACTCTCCTGAAGTCAACAACAATCTCCTTCGTCTTCTCCACATTCAGAGAGAGATTGTTGTCACTGCACCACCCGGCCAGGTGGCTCACCTCGCTCCTGTAGTTTGTTTCATCTCTGTTGCTGATGAGACCCACCACATTCGTGTCATCCGCAAATTTAATGAAGAGGTTGGAGTTGTTTGACGGTGTGCAGTCATGGGTCAGCAGAGTGAAGAGGAGGGGGCTCAGCACACATCCTTGGGGGGCTCCTGTGTTCAGTGTGATGGTGTTCATACCATGTGTCTGCATGATTCCCATTAAAAAAGATGACTGGTGATTCCAGTATTTAAATCTTACATATTAGGTGATACTGAGTATTTAACAGGATAGTTCACCAAAAAATGAAAATTTGCTGTTAATTTAACCATCCCATCCAACACAGTGTCACTTCACATGTGAGTTTTCCCCCACACATATGTCATTATGTAATAGGAAGCTTGCACACAGGGGTTGGTTGCACCAGCTGGACGCTTTAGTTGTAAGACTACCAGTTGTAAGACTAGCTGGACGTAAATCTGCTTTATGCAGTGTTATGTTTTGAGACTAAATGTTACGCAATTAAAAGGTAAGTGTAAAGTGAAAAGTCATGATTTGTTTGAAATGATTAGTTTTTAGGATCCATGTCTGTGAATTAATTATTATTGCAGATGTGAACTGTAATGTTTGTGGTCTTTTAGGCAGGATAAACGATATATAGCAATCGTCAAGATCACACTGCTGATAGTAATTTACCTGACACAAAATATATTTCTGTAATTAATAATTATTATTAGTTGTAGTCATTGTGGCATGAATTTCAACTTAACTATCACTAGGGTGTAATGTGTCAGCATGGACATGCATCGTCTACACTGGGCCTGGTTGAGCTATAGTTTTAGTTGGTGCAATATGTGTAAATATTTACCGTAAAGCTGGATGTACCTAAGCAGAGTGTATAGGGCTTACACCCATCTATTTTGTAAACACTCTCAAGACCATTTGCCTGAGGATCAAGGTAATAATGTTGTAATTAATGTACAGTTTCTTGCGCAGACCAATAATTTCACTTCTTAAGACCTCAATAAGAGGAGCCACGGTATAATTTTCAGGAGCCACGGAGCCAGGTATAATTTTATGTTACCTATATATGCCTTTTTGTCTCGCAAAGTGACGATAGCCATGAATTTTTATGAATCGCCAAGGACCATGGTTTCAGCTAAAAATATTTTTTTTACTGATACTAACTAATCAGCGAAATTATTACGGATGTATACCGGATTTTTTAATCCATGCATTAAATGTTTTAAAAATAGCTTTGCGGGAAAAAAAAATAGCTAATTTCACAATATTAGATCGAAAGATCAGAAAAAAGCCCACATACACTAGCCAACAGACCCTCCTCTCAAAAGAAATCAGGATAGAAGTGGGTTGAAAGTGGACAGAAGAGACAGATTAAAAGACCAAGTGGTGAACTGGAATGTGTTCCCTTGTCTACTTGTGATCCCATCGACCAAAATGCATCTTAATACCAGGTGTAAACAGGGCCTTTGGTATTCAGACACAGCCACTAGCTGTGATGAACAGTTGACCAAATATAAAACCTGTTTCAGAATGATTGTAATGCAAAGGAAATTATCTTCTGAAATTACAAATCATGAAAACAATATGGTTTATTAATGTGTTTATTCTGTTGTACAATGGATTTAAATATAAAAAAATATTTTAAACAACTAACTATCTTTATCACAGTTTATAATGCACAGCCAGGGCTGTCTTAATCTCGCAGAGAATAAGATCAAACAGTTAAAAAAATCAATGCTGAAATAAATTATCAGTACATTAATTACTTTTTTTTCTTTCTTTAGTGTTATAGTATGCTATATTTTACATGTATTTTAATGTTTAATGTGACAAAAGCTTGAATATGATTTTGTGCCTAAATTATAATCTGAATAAAACAATTATTTACCAAAAATCTAACAAGAAATTCAGTATATTAATGTGC